>JAUTXW010002904.1:280000-495273 GCA_030620095.1 Kuschelorhynchus macadamiae | reverse complement strand
GTCCTAAATGCCAAAATGCATGCCAACATACAAAAATCCATACTCGCACCCAGTCAAAGGCAGCCCAAATAACATTAATCGAATCCATGTCTCTAAATAGCCTACTTACTGGCCTGGAACCCCGAATTGGCCATATAATACGTGCAGGAAATCCACCTAATCTTTTGGAAGCACAAATTCGCATCAGACGCGAGCTCCAACTATCATATTTCGAATCCCAAAAATCTTCTAGACCCAATCCGCCTGCTAGACCTATTATTCAAACTAATAAAAGACCTAATGTACAATCTCTTAAATGTCATAGCTGTGGTCGCAATGGTCACTGAGCAAATGAATGTAGATCTCAATAACGTCCTAATGGTTATACTTCCCAGAATTTTGGCAATTTCCAAAGGCCTAATACCAATCAACCATCAAATTCTTTTCAATTAAGCACCTCCTTTCAGTCGAATAGACCAAACAACGGTCAGCCAAGACCGCAGTACACACCCCATAACCAATCAAACCAAAACAATTTCCAACGTCAAACACCATTTAACAATTTTCAACGTCCTTCAGTAATACAAAATAATCCCCAGCATCGTGCTCATGTTGTCAATTTCGACAATGACCAATATTCCAACAATAACTATTCCGAACCCCAATATGACGAGTATTGTAACCAATACGCAGGAATGTATGAAAGATAACCCCGATTACGAATATCAAAATGCTGAAAATATTGATCAACAAGATAAAACGAATTACGATGAATATCAGGATTTTCTTCCCACTTCGAATCAAAACCATCCTCCTATTCGAACAATTTCAAATACCAATGCCGTGACGGAAATCCAAAATCAAATACAAACCCTGAATTTGGACGACATGAACCCGTCATTGAACTTCCCAGAGCACATTTTAAATCCCCTCTCTTGCTGTTAACCCGAAAATCTATATTACATAAAAGACGCATCTAACACTTTTAAACTACTTATAGATTCCGGAGCAGGAATTACGATATTTAAAGAAAACACAGTAAAACAATTTCCCCAACGTTTTCCCGAAAACGTTACCATTAAGGCATCACAGACCAAAAACTTCTTATCACCGAATCAACCCTAGTTCCTTTTCAAGTCGAAACCCACATAAAGTTTACATATACGATTTAGATATTGATTTCGATGGTATTCTAGGACTCGACTTTTTGGAACACTATGAATGCACCATCGACTTAAAAAAATAAACAACTTATTACAAATTTTAAAACTTTACCACTGTTTAAGGCAGAAGAAAACCTCGAACAAAATAATAAAATACCTAACGTAAACAATTCTAACGAAATTAAGATTGAAGGTAGGACCGAACAAAATTTTAAATTACGTTGTGATTTAGTCAACACCGATGCTATCCTATCTAGGCAAGAAATCGAAAAAGTTCATATCCCAAACGCAATTGTCCATGTCAATGAAAACGGCGAATTTCTAACTTCTGTGGTTAATGCAAACGCCATCCCAAAAACCATTAATTTTTCAAATATCGAAATCGAACCTTTTTCTTCTCATTCGCTACTCAATTACAATTTATCTGATAAACAACTATCTCCTAACCGCATTCCCAACATTAAGTCCCAACTTCGTTTAGAGCATCTTAACGAAGAAAGAAAAAGAAATAATTACCAATCTTTGCGTAGATTTTGAGTACATCTTTTACCTCGAAGGTGACAATCTTACCTTTACCAATGAAATTAAACACCAAATTGACACCAATGGTGCAAAGCCTGTTTTCACCAAATCATACAGGTATCCCCATATTCACAAAGAAGAGGTAAAAACTCAGGTTAATAAAATGTTAGAACAAGGAATCATAAAACCCTCTATTTCACCTTGGTCATCTCCAGTTTGGGTCGTCCCCAAGAAACTTGATTCCTCAGGAAAGCAAAAATGGAGAGAGTAGTCATAGATTATCGTAAATTGAATGAATCCACGGTAGATGATAAGTATCCGCTTCCCAATATTTCTGATCTTTTGGATCAGCTAGGCAAGTGCCAGTATTTTACAACCCTGGATCTGGCTTCAGGATTTCACCAGATCGAGATAGACCCTAAAGATATTCCAAAAACTGCTTTCTCTGTCGAGAACGGACACTACGAATTTATAAGAATGCCCTTTGGTCTTAAAAACGCCCCGTCCACTTTCCAGAGAGTAATGGACAACATCCTTCTAGGCATTCTCAATGAACGTTGTCTCGTCTATATGGACGACATCATTGTGTATTCACCCACAATCCATGACCACATCACACGCTTACGCGAAGTTTTTAAACGTCTTCGAAAAGCAAACCTCAAAATACAGCCTGACAAATGTGAGTTCCTGAGAAAAGAGGTAGCATACCTTGGTCACCTAATCACAAGGATGGAAGTTAAACCTAATCCCACTAAAATCGATTGTATACAGAAATTTCCAGAACCAAAAAATTCAAAAGACATAAAATCCTTTCTGGGTTTAGCTGGTTATTATCGTAGGTTTATTCCAAACTTTGCGAAAATATCAAAGCCCCTCACCAGATTGTTGAAAAAAGGTATCAAATTTGATTTCGACTCAGATTGTCGTCAAGCTTTCGACGAACTAAAACAATTACTGACTTCTGACCCAATTCTCATCTATCCAAATTTCGATGAGCCTTTCCTACTAACAACGGATGCAAGCGCATTTGCGATAGGCGCTGTACTTTCCCAAGGTCCCATTGGCAAAGACTTACCCATTGGTTATGCCTCAAGAACATTATGTAAAGCCGAAACCAATTACTCGACAATAGAGAGAGAACTACTTGCAATTGTATGGGCCGTGAAATATTTTCGTCCATATTTATTTGGAAGAAAGTTCATTCTAGTCACAGATCATCGTCCCCTTACTTGGTTACTTTCTATTAAATACCAGGTAGAAGATTAGCACGATGGCGGCTAAAACTAGGAGAATATCAGTACGAAATAATTTATAAACCGGAAAAATTAATAAAAACGCTGATGCTTTATCTCGAGAAAAGTAAATCATTTCCAAGAATGCGCAAAGCTTCAAACAAAAATATGTGTTTTTGCATCGAATGAGACAGAATCCGAAGAACCTATCGAAGAACCTAAAACCTATGCCGACGATGTAATAGCCGAAGAATACAATAAATTCTTAAGCCTTTACGAAACCAGATCCCTGATCTATTATTCTAAAATCGAAACAACCAACGACCAGCTGTTGGATAAGTCACACAAAAATATTATAACATTCTTTCGACAAAATAAATTAGAAGAACTACATCATAAGATTCTTGACGATATTTTCGAGGAAAACATGGAATTTAATCAAAACAAATAAATATTTTCTCCAGTAAATCAACAAAAAATCGTAAATATTTCATTATTCCTCTCCCGTTTAACCCAGAAACTGTCACACAACTTCTCTTTAGATTCCTCATACCGGTCAAGACGAACTTGACATTTCTTGTACCTATTTCGGGGAAAACACACTCGAACTTCCTATCCTTGAAATATTTTCGTATATTTTTGCAGACAAAAAATATAAAATTAAGTATCTGCCAAAACATCACAACAACCCCTAATGAAGACGAAATACCTCAGATCTTAGATCATTACCATCGCGGAAAAACCAACTACATCGCGGAATTAACGAGACGTTAAGACGCATAAAGAAAAATACAATTGGCCAGGCATAATAAAAGCCGTAGAAAACTTTATTAAAAGTTGCGAAACTTGCCAAAAAGTAAAAATCTGTTCGTAAAAATCTAAGCAGTCCCCTAGTCGTAACAGAAACGCCCAAAACACCTTTTGAAAGAATAAACATAGACATATTTGAATACCCAACTGAAATTACGCCAACAGTACGTGACGAACTAACAAAATTTACACAAGCTTACCCTATAGAGGATAAGACAGCAAAATCTGTTGTTAATACACTTCTTGTATTTTTTCAACATTATGGAACTCCGTTACGTATACATTGCGACTATGGCCCAGAATTCAAAAACACCTTAATGAATGACCTCTGTGAGCTTTACGATATCAAACTAACTTTCTCTAGCGTAGGACACCCTGAATCAAACGGCTCTGTTGAGATATTTTACGCGACACTTAGTGAAATGATACGAGCTAATCAAACTGAAAACCCTGACGAACACCCGTTTAATGTTCTTCCCTATGCAACTATATGTTATAACAATACCAAAAACAAAACGCACGGTTTCACGCCTTACGAACTTATTTTTGGACACACCTCATCTAGACCAGCCGAAATCCTATATAATGAAAAACGTCTTATTTCCAAATATATGCAAGATCTAAACAATCGCATGCAATACCTTTATAAAACAGCCCGAGCCAGAACATGTCAACAAAAAGAAAAAGCCAAAGAGCGCTTCGACCAAAATGTTTCTGCTCACCCCTATGAATATAATGTAGGAGCCTATGAATATAATGTAGGAGATAAGGTATACATTAAAGAATCGCAAATCAAGGACAAAAGCCAAAATAAATTTAACGGTCCATTCGAAATAATCGAAATTTTACAAAATTCAGCAATTCTGATAAACCCCGAATCTAAACAAAAATCTAAAATAGATTTTGACAGACGAAACCATACTATGAGTAATTTTTCTCTTCTAGGTTCTTGGCACTTTCAACAGCCACTCAGTCCCAATACACTCTAACACCAATAAACAACACCTTAGGAATTTTCTTTCATGAAGAAGCGACCGTAAAAATCTCAAATGATAAATGGCACCCTCGTTTACAAAGACCTCGGACCAATCAAAGAAACAATTAGTAATAATGACAAAATATTAGAAAGCTTATTAAACACTATAGACGAAGACGTACCGCGAATGAAAGCCTTTAAGCCGCAAGTTCAAACTCATGTTAGTCTCCTTAAACAAATATCAAACGCCGTTAACCAAAAGTACACTGAAATAATGGCCGACACTAAAAAGTACATTTTTAGAGAAAACGTGGTATTCTTAATGGTATTGGAACCATATGGAAATCAATAACTTGTAATCTTGACGCCTCCGATGGTGAATATTTCAACGAGTGCATCGAAAAGTTAACCCACGATGAATACCAAATAGAAAATCTTTTGAAAAATCAAATATTTGTAACTACCTCTGTTATCAAAAGCTTTAACGAAACCATTCAAAAACTTCAAATTGACGAGGAAACCTTTAATAACGATATTAAAGAAATTCGCGAATCAATTATGGATATTTCCGATCATCTCAAATTTTATCAATCACAACTCGATATCCTAGACTTGTGCGTATCACTAACAGAAAGCTATTCATTTATCGAAAATACTTTGAACGATGCTATAAACGCTGTTACATTTGCACGTTTAAAAATTTTGCACAGTTCAATCATTACTCCATACGATTTAGTAGACTCATTAAAGCATATATCGCAGTCATTACAGAAGAATAATCTTCCCTTGCCGATATATTATTCAAGCGTAGCTCAATACCTCGACATAATAGAATTAAAGGCATATCAATTAGATACTAGAATAATTTTTGTACTAGAAATACCTTTAGCCGAACCTGAAAAATACACTCTCTATCACTTATATCCTATACCGATCCTGGATAATCGAACAGGCCTTCATCACATTTTGTCAATAACTAATAAACTAATTGCGCGAAATGATGATTCTTTACTTTATACAATTGATACTGATGCAGTCTGCGAGGCTCAGCTTCTGAAGAGACTTGATCATCTACCCAGAACATGCCAAGTTTTAGTCATTCTTGCCAAAGACTATAACATTCAAGAAATCAGTCAGAATTTATGGTTGATAGCTGTTGCAGACCCTCTGCCCGTCACAATAAAATGTGGATCCAGAGATATAGATAGACTCAGATCATCACACACAAATACTTTGATGAAACTTCAACCCGAGTGTAGCGCGCGCGCGCGCGCGCGTTGGGAGTACAAGAGTTCGTGCCCAGAAATCAGTTGATGTTTACGACAACGTAACCTACAATTACCACCCAGTCAACATCCCTTTTGACTGCTGTAACCATATGCCAGAGAATATTCACTTACCAGATTTGAAGCCTCTGAAGCTAAACAAAATAGATGTAGAGGACCTGAACATAGCCCAGCACAAGGTAAATCAGTATGCCGATCAGCTGGATCAATTGGTAAATCAGCCGTTCGTGAAAAAACACATAAGTTGGTTCACGATTCTTACAATAACACTCATTATCGCACTGATTGCCTTATACATCTTTTGCAAATGTCGAAGACGAACACGTAACATCAAGATTGGAGTAGCCACTAGCAACGATGACAATCCCACCCTCTCCACCTAAAAGAGGATCTAACGCTATACAATATATATATATATATATATATATATATATATATATATATATATGAGAAGAATAATTCCCAGAAGGAGACCGAGCATCCGCCTTGGCGACCCGATTGAAGAAAATGAAGAGATTGAACTCAACCTCAATAAGCAGAGGACCTGAAAGTTGTCACCACGCGTCAACTTTCATCTTAATGGGGGAGTTGTTATATCCTTTCCCACGAGCAATGTCACCTTCAAGTATGATGCCCTTGGTTCCCACCGTATCGGATGTCGGTTATCTCAAGGAGACGGCGAGTACCGAGACGCCTCGTCAGCAGAATCTGCCCAGCAAGCAAGTTCCCACTGACGCAGCATTCGTCTTTCATATAAATAGTGTAAATTGTAAATAAAATCATGATTCGTTTTTAAGCTTCTATACTGTTAGTTTAATTTTGATTTTGTAAATAAAAATATTTTTTAAAAAGTGAATTTTAAGTCGGGTGATATAACATATATATATATATATATATATATATCTATATATCTATATATATATATATATATATATATATATACACATATATATAGTGATACTACCCTACCAAATTCATTGTTTTTTCATAACGATCTTGAAGACACGTTGTTAGATTTTTTTAACCAATATTTTGCAACTATTATTAGAACAAGTGTTTTTTTTTCTACTTTGAATATGTCCTAGATAATTAAAAATCCAACTCGTATATCGGTTCATTCAGTTTCTCTTATAGATTTAATTTTTACAAATACAGAGGGTATTTTAGATTCGGGTTTACTTGATGTTTATGTTGCGGCTCATTTTTTAACTTATATAAAAATTGGAGTAAAGGATATAAAAGTTTCCCCTGAGTACATTTTTTATAGATCGCTAAAAAGTATAAATATAGAACCATTTCAAAATGATTTAGTGCTGCAGGATTGGCATAGAATAATATATTTAACTGGTATTGACGAAAAACTAAATTATTTTATTGACGAAAAACTGAATTATTTTAAATATCTAATTTTGAATGTGTTTAATAAGTATGCTCTCTATAAGCAATTTAGGAAATACAAAAATTAGAAAATATACCACACGGATTACTGAAAACATAGAACTTAGGTAAAAATTAAGAGATAAAACGTTAAAAAAAATGTAAACAAACTAAAAATCTTGCACATAACAAATCATATAAACAGTTTGAAACTCTACAACCGCGGCAATACAAGCTGAAAAAACTTATCTCAATCAAAAATTTCAAAACCCTTTCTATAAGGAAACATGGTGAGAATTGAAAAAACTTCGCATAATTATAGTAAGAACTAGTAATTTGCCTCCTAACTTAAGTAATCCGGATCATATTAATATTTTTTTCATTAGTTCTTTACAGATTTACAGATTACAGACAGAATGTTAATACATCTTTCACCTTTAACTTAGCAAACAAAAATGAGAAATATGAAATTATAAAAAGATTAAAATCAGCTGCAATGGGCGCCGATAAACTCAGTATAACCATGATCCAACTCTGCGGTCCGTTTGTTATTCATTTCTCACACAATGTATTATCCACTCCTACTTTTCGCATCTTTGGAAGTATGCGCACGTAATTCAATTACCTATTAATATAATCCCACAACTACGGTGCATAAGCATACTACCTGCTTTATCAAAAGTATTAGAGAAAGTTATAAGACTATTCAATATAATGTCTTACCTTTGCAGCAGTCTAGTTTCAGACATAACTATAGTTGTGAGACTGCCATGGCATATATAATTGACGACGTTATTAGAGAATAAGATGATAATACAGTAAGTGTTCTGGCAACTATTGACTTTTGTAAATCGTTTGATATGCTGAATCATGATAAACTCTTATAATCAATTCTTCATTATGTGATAACGCACGCTTTTTTATTAGATCATCATTAGTGTCACTATGGATATGCCACAGGGTAATTTATTAGGTTCCCTTTTATATACAATATATAACTTAATTTTTTCTAAATCTCTTAGATATTTCAATTTCCATTTCTCTGTGGACGATACTCAATTGTAGCTATCTTTTCCAGAGCGTGATATAGAACCAGCGTAAAACCTAATTAACTCAGACCTTGACCGATTCTATACTGGAGCCTCTGATCATCTACTCAAACTTAACTTTAATAATTCATCAGTCAGTCACTCTTTTTGGTAATCAAACTGAGATAGCAGGTTATAAAGTTAGCATGAAAATCAAACTGAATAATACTACCATACCTTTCTCCGATTGGTGTAAAAGTTTAGGTTAACGTTGCGTTGAGGCCTGTTACCAGGCCCTTTTATTTCCGTTGCCAAGTCGGTGTATTTGGCGATCTTCTCACTGTATTTCGCTTAGATCTTCCCGTCGTTGGGGACAGCCATGTCAATTAAATAAGTGATCTTTTCCTTTTTTGGAATGAAAGGTGATATCGGGTCTGTTTGCAAGGATTGTTTTATCTTTGTGGATGTCAATGTCTCAGTAGAGCTTGTAGTCTTCGTTTTCGTATATATAGCATATATATATATATATATATATATATATATATATATATGTGTTGATTTTTACTCCTTCACGGATGGAAAAATACAATGTGTTTTCATTCCGGGTGTACATCCGTTCACTACTGTCGTTCTGAAAAGAACAGTTTTGCTGACGTTTCAGCAAAACTGATCTTTTCAGAACGACAGTAGTGAACGGATGTACACCCGGAATGAAAACACATTATATATATATATATATATATATATATATATATATATATATACGGCCCACTTGCAAGCTTAAAACACAGTACTGAATGCCAAAGTCTGATTTTTTGAAGAAAAACAAATAGTATTAACCCGGTGAAATTCACAATTAGACTATACTTAGTATAGTGAGAACATATGCAAGAAAAATTACTAACATTGTTCTATTTATACTATTCATTTTATTATCTATATCGGCCCTGTAGTTCGGCCTCAGATTCAAGGCCATATAAATCATATTTGTATGTATTCCACCGTACTCGGGTACCGGGGTACCCGCACACGCGCCTCGTTCCATCGCCAAACCCTCATTCCTAACTTTAAAAATAATGATATATTTATGTGAAATGGTTCGTATGTATGCATACCAGACACAAAAACGCCAACGAATAATGAATGAATCTTCATTAATATAAGATCCAATTTACGTACCTATAAAACTTAGACTCGTATTTAAAACAGCACATTTTATTTCACATATTTTGTAATATCATTCCTCTAAGGTCAATATTGATACCACTTAACTTAATAGCTAATGACTTTTAGTCCTTATAAAAAATTACAGTTTGGTTATGTGCTTCCTGTAAACAGAAGGTTGAGTTTTGACGTCTTCTTTTTCCATAGTGTTTTTGACTGAAGGGCAAATATAATTTAATTGTTCTATAATGCTATTACCTGCGTTCTTATTATGATGTCTTTAGGTTAATTTAGAAAAGATTAGTTTGGAATTAACCTTTTTTAACCTACTCTAAAGTCTGGTTTAATCCTCGTCGATCTATCTAAACCAAACTTAAGTTTCAATTTGGCTTTTTCTATGGCATAGTTCTCATAGCACTCATTGTAATCAAAAAGAGATGAGAGGAGGACCGTCACCTCAAACTCAAAAATATACCTATAATCTGAGAGTATGAATTAATAAGACCACTCTTCCAGAGGTCTATGGTTCCATGTAAATATCAGACTGTTGCTTTAAGCAGTTTGCATCAAGGAAAACTAATTATTTATTTACAGATATTCTAGTACTTATATATTTGCAAAACAAAATTAATTGTTATTCACAACTTAAATCATTTTAAATTAGAAATTCTGAAATTTACTTTAACATTTATGTAATCGATCTTATATGAGTAGTGGCATATACGCATATTCCAAGTCATTTTCTAAATTTCGAAAAAACTGTTAATACAGTAGTTCTTTATAAATTTTCATGAGGCATTTCTAAATTCTCTGAAATATCACATTTCTTTTTAATTTCAGTATTTTCGTAGACTTGCAAAACCCATTTGTTTTACTTCCAGAAATATCTTAATTCAATCTAGTTTTAATTTAAAATTTTTTGTAACATAGTAGAATCTTGAAGAAATTCTATAGTATTGTTTAAAGGATTACAGCTGGTTTTTTGTTTTTCGGGCATTAAAGAATTCTATACCCTATTCTAATTGATTTTTTTAATTAATTGTCCTTAGTAAGCCACTATTTTAAACTTTAGTTTCTGTTATTACTTCTTTCGGTGCTTCGATTAAATGTGTATCTATTTGTTTCAAGGAAAATGAATATAGAGACTAAAGACCAACTTATTAAGTGAATAGCACACGATATTTTAAGAACATAATAAAACTAAAGTAAAACGAAAATAAAAATTAGATATATCGTTGTGTTATTTTTTTCTAAGTTTGCTAAAAAACATCAATTTCATTATTCCAAAAATCCTTCTTTCAGGCAAAACATTAAAAATGTTTTCCATTTCTTAAATCAATTAAATTCCCCTGTTTAGAGTATGCTACTATCTATAAAGCTCCTTATTGATTGCGAAAGTTTACTACCTGCAAGAAGGAAGAATCTGTTTATATCAATTCTTTAGTTTCTAAAAAAAATATTACTTCATTTTCCGCAAAACCAAACCACCAACTCTTTTTGGTCCTCGGTTTTTCTGATTATTTTGTGTCTGTATCACATTGTTCAGATGATTAACTCTGACTTCTCAGTTAATATCGCGTATTTCTTATTTTAAACCATTCATTTAAAGATATTTTCAAAAATTCACTTTCTGGTACTTCTAATCTGTGCAGACATAATGCTGCACGTTCATTATATTATTATATTTTTATTCCTTTATAAAAAATTTTACAATCCCAAATTAAAATGTTTCATATCGATATATTTTGAACTACAATAGAGTTAATATAAAACATTCCTTTGCCAGTTAAATAGAAATCTGTGATATATGGATATTCTTTGTCGATGTAATCTAATCTAAACTTGTGTAGTTTCCACAATGTTATTCAGTACTAGAAAAATAGATATAATTAATCCGAAACTTCCTAAATAGTGTGTCTATATTTCTTTCAAATAAAAATACAGTTTTTTGTTGCGGCATTGGCAAACCATTTAAATTCTAGGCACTGTGGATTCTGGCTGTCGATGGACCGATTATTAATGATTTTGCAGATGGATGTTTCTACTGTCAGTAATTGAGTCGCTTCATTAGGTGGTTTTACGATTTATGTCCCTTTATTGTGGATACATGTGGCCACCAAAATAATTTGTATTAATTAGTTTGTGAATGAAAACATTTGTTAGATTAATTTGCCGTTAAGGTATTTTCAGACACAGTTAAAGTATTTAAAATGAATTTGGGCACAAGAAAACATTATAATACAATATTTAAGTTAGTTTGCGAAACAATAGGAATTATAAAAAAATTGTTTTTCTTGAAACTCTCAAAAACTATTTTTCGAGTAAAGTTTGTTTCCAAATATACGCAGAAAAGTAACTGACAAAAGTTGTTTTAGGAAAATTTTTATGTGACTTTAAAAAAAAGCTTTGATTTTATGAATGACTTGTACGCTGAATTTAGGAAATGAGAGGTTTTTGTCGCAGATTCATTCATTAGGTTTCTTTGAGCTATGAAAAGTCCTTATTTTCGCAATTTGGTATTCAGGGCGTTCACAAAATCGAACAGTTTAAAAAAAATCATGTTTTGAATAGTGAACTGCCATTTTATATTTAAATATAAAAATTGATTCTAAACCACTTTTTTAAGTTACTTTTCTGCCTATCTTTAAAAATAAAGTTACCTTACTTTTAACATTTTATTAAATTTTGGAATTTTGAACACCCTGTACACTTCTCTCTCTCTCTCTCTCTCTCTCTCTCTCTCTCTCTCTCTCTCTCTCTCTCTCTCTCTCTCTCTCTCTCTCTCTCTCTCTCTCTCTCTCTCTCTCTCTCTCTCTCTCTCTCTCTCTCTCTCTTTTTATTTGTCGGTTTACCGTGTAACCAGTAAAATATGGGAATTTTTTTTATTAATTTACTAAATCATTAAAATTTTTTATCAAAATTTTTAAAAATGTCAAAGAAAAGTTATGGTTTTTCATACTTTAATTTTTTTAACATAATACCTTCTCACTTAGGTAACCGCATGTAAGCAAACCTGAATTAAACTCTCAGATCACTATTTTAAACAGAATAGTTGGATGAAAAAATTTTTCCGTTCTTTCCATAGGATACTTTGCAATTTAAGCTTTATTCGGTTATTTGAATGAATTTAACAAAAATATTCTCTTTGTTTTTAGAAAGAAGATATAGAAATAAAAAAAGGAGTTTTGTCAGTTTTGTTTTATTAAAAATTAAATAAATACGTAATAACTTATAAAATAAAGCAATTTAAAAATATTTTACATTAAATTGTGGAAACTGGATAAAATTTGTTTCCAGTTGGAAGCATTTTTTTGGACCCATTTGTTTCCATCAACAAAATAACGTTTAAGATAAACATTTAATAATGAAAATGCATTTAGGCAATAAACTTGTCAAAAATAAATAGTTTAATTAAGGTTTTCTTACCGGTAAACTGAAGAAGCATCAGGCTAAAAAAAGAGAAAAATTTTCGATAGCGCAAAAATTTGTTATATAAACACAAATAAAGAAACAAGTTTTTTTCCAATCTTCAATAAATTCAATAAACCTCAAACAATAGATCATGCCTCAAGGGTACTAAACTCTTGAATGCGTTGAAAAGGGTCAGGTGAATAGCTTAAAAATTGCCTTATTTTCTCTCCCAGGGAAATTTGCATGTAGATATAAAATTTTCCTTATATTGGAGTTGAGTTTATTACTACGAATCTATATAAGGGCGTCTGATTCTGCAAAATGCAGTACTCCCTAAAGAATTTTTCCACTACTATCATCGAAGCAGTTAACGGAGCCTCGAATTTTACGGCATTTTTATAATTCAAGTTAATATCAATTGTGGAATATCCATCCAAGATAATATACATTTTCAAGGAGCCATACAATACTCAATGTGTTTTTTTTTACTAAGATTACTTAAATGATTGCCACTGCTCTGGGTTTATCTGTGATATTTTAAATAGAGGGTAAATATTCATGTGTAACAAATAAACCATTTTAATAGCTAATGTTATACACCAGTTGCATAACTTAAAATATTCATTTATAAAACGTTATATTCTATTCAATATATATATATATATATATATATATATATATATATATATATATATATATATATATATATATATATATATATATATATATATTTTGTTAATTATTTTCTTGGGCATAGGTTAACTCATTGAGAAGTAAAACTATAATTTAATCGACGTTTCGCTCATTATATTAAGCTTTTTCAAGATATTTTATTTTCTATAATAAAAACATGTATAGTTAGTATTTAAATTGGTTAAAACATTATTGAAAAAACATCACTCAAAAAAACATTACATTTAAAACAAACTATGATCATGAACACAAAAATACATTTAAAACAACATTAATATTATACAGAGTACGTACCTTGGAAACATGTCATGTGTAACGAATGTTTTGCGATTGCAATAATTTCGACCCGTCAACGATAAAAAAGACATCAATAACTTAAGCCAAATTTATTATAATCTGATATCTAAATAAATAAACTACTTCATACACAAAACCCTGTACATTTCAGTAAGATCATAAACCCAAACTCGGTACAGCAATAAAAATCTAAGTAAATATAAAAAAAAAAGAAAAAAATTGTCTCGTTTTTATCTACCAGAATTCCAGACGTGTCGAAATTATTGCAATCGCAAAACATTCGTTACACGTGACATGTTTCCAAGGTACGTACTCTGTATAATATTAATGTTGTTTTATAATGTATTATTGTGTTCATGATCATAGTTTGTTTATATATATGTAATATATGTATATATATATATATATATATATATATATATATATATATATATATATATATATATATATATATATATATATATACCTATACATATATACATATATATATGTTTTCTCTCTCTCATATATATATATATATATATATATATATATATATATATATATATTATATATATATATATATATATATATATATATATATATATATATATATATATACACATCTCATGTCTAATATGAAGCCCGGTATATCCCACAGACTACCCGAATCCCGGCCTAAATATTGGTTTAAACAAAGTGTATTTTATTGAAAAACAATTTAAATCTTACAGTTATTGCAAACAAAGGCAGAGGGGTAACTTTTTCTTGATATACAGAAATCGTTATATTTTCCAGGTTTTATGAATCCCATACGTTTTTAGAAAATAAGAAGACCGCTGTGTAAAAATGTATATACTTGTTGAATTATACGAAGCCCAGCTGCGTTGCCAATATGCTCAAGCAATACAAGCATTTTTATTTATTTTTAACAGTTATACTTATTTTTTATGAATAGAGAATTATATCAAGTAAACATTTTTAACTGAGAGTAGGGTAATTCGAAAAACTGAAGAAGTCATTTTTGTAATAGACTAATATTTTCTATGCATTAATAGAAAAAATGGTTTTATTATATATACATTTTATACTACATATTACTACAATTTCAAGTATTAACAACCGGATTAGGGGGGTAATTGGAACCAATTGTTCAAAAAGATTTAAAGTTTCCCATCAGTGGAGTATTTATGGCGTCATTCTAATGAAGGTTTTGTTTTAAAATTTAAAAAATGCATTAAATGTGTTGACAATACGTGTTCATAGTTTAATACTGATTCAGGTAAGATATGTTTTATCTCTTTTATAATGTAAAATAGATCTAAAAGGTTGTTATATTTACTAGATAAAACTTAAATATTATGAAATGAGATCTTCCATCTTAGTTATGAATGAATGATTTAGATTTGTCTACAAGGATACATCACCCATCCCCTAACAAATATTTTCTATTGTTTTCAAGAAATTAGGGACTTCACAAGAATCAAAGGAAGCATCCATTTAGTACGAAAGCTTTCACGGCTGGAGTCGACTAAGAAATCCTGATTCTTGGGTTTAGACCTTGTCAAATTGAAATCTGTTTCCTATTTACAAAATTACAATTTGACCATTTTTTCCCATTTTCCACGAGCCATCTGTGCCACGACCAAGCATAAATATACATTTCCATTAATAAGTTCTAAACAGTTCAAAAAATGAAATTAATGTAAAATACCCAGAAGTTACAGAACAGAATAAGGGATTTTCATTTATAGTAAAAATGGTTAGTGGCACTGTAGTAAACATTCCTATGAGGCAAAAGAAGTCGCAACCTGGGAAAAAGTAATGTCCTATAAAGTGTTCTGAAATACAGCATACAGTACATCAAATGTCCCATAATAAAAACTAAAAAAATTAAAATATTAACACTCCCTATCTCAAAAACGAATGCTTTGCAGTCACATGTTAATTTGAACTTCTAGCCCTAAAGTGAGCCAAAAATTATGTCCTGCATTTTTTGTCACCAACCAAAAAAACACCCTGTACCAAAGTAAATACAAAATTTGGACACTAAATACAATTTGATATTAGCTCGAAAGCTGGCCTCTTGTTTCATAGCTAAATCTGCTAAAAGCAGATGATCTTTATATATATATATATATATATATATATATATATATATATATATATATATATATATATATATATATATATATATATATATATATATATATATATATATATATATATATATATTATATATATATTTGTCCTGTTAATGCTTAGAATATACTCTTGCTATATATACTAGTGCACAGGCGCAGGCGGGACTAATGCTTCACAACCATATGCCAAGTGTGTCCAAAAAAGTATGCAACATATGGAAAACTTTATTAAGTTGGTATACATTAAAACATTTTTATTTCTGATTAAAGTTGGTGCTTATAGAAAAAAATAGTTTAGACAGTAAAAACTTTAGGTCAGATATACAGGGTTATCAAAACATACAAACAAATGGATTTCAACACTAAAATTACAAAAAATACAATTTTTGTCGTGGCAGTTTTAAAGGTCGGCAAAGTTTTTCCATATATGTTATTTTTCACTATAAATAACTCCTTTTAACTATACTAAATACGGAAACATTTTACTCAGCTGTCAATTACGCTATTTTGTGCAGACCTTTCAAATTGCCTAGCACAGGATTGACACTAAAGAAAAAAACTAGGATTATTTTTTTAAAGTTATACTTGACGTTTTAAGGTCGTTTTTATTTCCATGCTTTTCTGTTCAGTTATGTTCTGGTTTTTGATTGGTTTACATTGCTTTATGTGATATTAAATTTATGGGGTGTATGCTTTTAACATACGGCCGTGCGATACACTTTTTATTATTTTTCTAATAAAACACATTTTCTAATATTGTGTTTCATATATTTTTCTCAACAAATTTTCTGAATATTAATCCGTAGAAAATAGTTGAATGTTCATATAATTAAAAAGATAATGATATTAACCTAATAAGAATGTGTCAAAGATCAAAATGAGGATCTTTTTTTTTGAAGCCCATTTTGGTTATGAATTCACACTTCGAATTCATAACCATAATACACAAATATCTAATCTTCTTATTAAAAACAAAAAAGTAAATAACGTCCGTAGATAAATTAACAGGAAGTTTAACGGCCATTCGGACAAATAATTCTGCCTTTGATAAGCTAATTCAGGTATAGGGTCCAAATCTCATGGACCATTAACCGAGAAACCTTTAAGCATTTTTCATCATCTCTACCGGCACAATTGACGACGTTTCGCCCTTTTGGGGCTCATTAGGCCAATGCAGCCCTATGGTAGAGATGATGAAAAATATTCAACGGCGGTTTGACTATATTCTTATTAAAATTATAATCCAAATTTTCTGCGACGCTGGTACGGCTAAAGTCGTCGTATTTAGTGGGGCTTTTCAAACCCGTAGAACCTATACAGAGTTGTATATCATTTACACACAACGACTAGAGCGCCAACTACAGTATGATACCGTGAAACCTGACGCGTATGTTTTTAAAGAGTAACATGTAAATATGAAGCCCAAGCAAAAAATTAGGTACAGTTTTCTTTAACTTTGGTGTGAACGTAGGAAAGCTTTATACACGTTTGTATTTAGGAAGCCCGAAGGTGGGCTTCCAAAGGTCGCAATGGGAGTTATAAGCAAACAAATCAATTGCACAAACCACACTAATGAGGTATTGTAGAACACAAAGTTCTTAAACTATGAACAGCATAATAACACACTAAGGCACGTAATGTATTTATGATTAGTTATACATTATGTGACTTAAATCTCAATAAAATCGGTAGTGGCACGTCACCATTCCTGTAAGAAAAACCAGTAAGCCGTAGCAGGTAGACTATAGAAAAACAAGAAACAAATTTTCATTTGTGCCAATTATTTGGTATCGATCTTTGCTACGGTTAGCTACTCGAGAGCTAAGATGGGGGTAGCCGTCATGGTCAAGAATGACATCAGTGGTGTGCAGGTGAGATAACAGCCTGAAAAGGTATTTTCCAGCCAACTTTCATTCTGTTACCGCGCATCACCGCCGTGATTCCTGACCAAGACAGTTACCTTAATTTTGTCCCGGAAGTCGTTGCGAACCATAGCACTCGATACCAAATAATTGGCGGGATTTAATTTTTTTTCTTGTTTTTGTATTCCACCTACTACGGCTCACCGGTTTTTCTTACAGCAATGGCGATATACTAGTACTGATAGTTGTTTTGCTACACAGTTTATTTGAATTTAAAGCAAGTAATATATAATCTAATCATAAATACATTATGTGTCTTAGTGCCGTTTATAGTTTGGTGTTATAGATTGGCTTTGTTTACTTTTATCTCACATATATACAAATTTCATGATTTTAAATTCAGAAAGCTCCTGAAAAATGGAATAAGTATTGTCGAAAGCTAGCACATGCCTGCTCTTTTTTTGACTGCATCCCCACAAAACACATAACTAAGAATATAAAATTAGTTTTAACCTTTCTTCTTATGGCTAACAGTGCTTTTTTCTAACTAGTCAGTCGCGACTAACTCCTCTTTCTCTCTCTCTTTCTATATATATATATATATATATATATATATATATATATATATATATATATATATATATATACAGATTTGGTAAGAGTTTCTTGACCTTCCTTTTATATTGTTAATATTTATAATTTTGTTGGGTATAGGTCCGAAAAAAAAAACTACTTGTGACTTAGGTATTAGTGATGTCACATATATTGTCAGTTTAAAAAAAATGTTTTGACGTTTCGGCAGGAACACCCTTGCCTTTATGAAAAAGTTCACAAAAGCTGAAATAGAATATCTACACTTTACAATAAAAACTCGTATTTCTTTTGACTTACCATAAAACGTAAGTAATCCATTATAATTACAAAATTTTATAAGGAACAAATTTCACATATTTTACGAACTACTCGACATATAACAAAGAAGACGATCACAACGACATACTGTTTGCAACTCGCTCTTTGGCGATATCACGTACACTGATTTAAATTTTATTATTTTTAACAAAATAACCCTTCGTTGGGATAGAAGGGACGGGTGGCGCTTACCGTAGTTATATTATGTCGTAGTAAACTTAATTTAACAGATCTATATCTTTTTTGTCATTTATGGTATGAGTATTTTTTTTATTTCTATCGACTCGTGAATTTTCCTTTTCTTTTTATATAATTCTGTTTTTAAAATTTTTGTTTGGTCAAAATCGAAAGTGTGATTATTTTGTTGTGCGTGTTTTGATAATGCACTTTGGTTTTTTTTGTCGTACTTAGGGGCATACAATCGTGACTGTAAATATTGTTGTGTTTGCCCAATATAAACGCCATCACAATCCTTGCATGGTACTTGATATACTATATGTGTCTTTTTTAATTTTGAAGTTTTTGTCTTAAGTTTTGTGTAGTGAGTTAACTAACACGACCGACGGTTTTCCTTTTTAAAAAACTTTATTTTACAAAAAAATTTCTATATTAAAAATACAAAATTTTAAGTTATAATAATGTTTATTGTATATAGGCATCGGATCCGCTGGATCAGCAGTTCTTGGGAATGGATCGTGACATAACTCCTCCCTCCTTAGAGTTAACTACACCTGGTAAGGGGTAGTTCTATTGGTAGGCGGCTAGCTTTTGACTGGGTAGTTTTCGTCATAAAGCATCTTCTTTGGAACATCATCTTGTATAGCGAATATCCGCATAACACAGTTAAAATAATGTAAATAAGAATTGTCCACAAGCTGGGTATTTTTGAAATTTTATTTTTTTTCTTGTTATTCAAATGGTCGATACGAAATTTAGAAAAGTCTAATTGCGATTTGGGACAGTCATCAAAATTATTTAAGTCGATCTTCGCACGTGTTATTTAACACCGTTCTAAGTGCAAAACATTTTCTCGCAACTGATAAAGACTCGGGTATCTCGCAGTTATGTAATTTTTGATGAGGTATGATTACATCACCATTTTTTATGGAAGTTTTAATTCTTATAACTTGCTCGACGCGAGGCGGAATCGTTATACAATGTATTTGGTTTTTTGTTTTATGAAACTGCAATTTAATACGCGCATAAGGTGTTTCTAGGAATCCCTTATGAAAGTCAAGGTTGGCTTGCAAAAGTTTAAGATTATCGAGTACCAGGAGACCGTCAAATAAATTGTGAAATTTAAAAAGATAAAATTTTATATTTTTGTTTTCGGGCAAATTAAATATTTTTGATGAAGGTATAAGAGCACTGTACTTATTGGCGGATTTTTGAAAAACCGTCGAAACTAAAAAGGGATTATTAGTTATACAATTGGGATATAATTTTTTGGCAATATTTGGGTCGATAAATGATCTAGTCGAACCCGAATCTATTAATGTTTTTAGGTTTGTTTCCGGGAATACGATATAGGATAGTTCGCTAGAATCAGACATATTAAAAGAAATTACTTCAGTCTTTAAGTCTTTTTGTCTTGTTGAGACGGGTCCCGAAAGTTTTCATTACTCTCGTTTGTTTCTTCATAAGAATATTGGTGAGGTAGGGTATGGTCACTAAGAGACGTATATATGTCAGATTGCCCTTTTATTTCCTTACATTCATTATTTACGTAAGGATAGTAATTATTTTGGTCGTAATATTGATACTGATATTGATCATATTGGCAGTATTGGTTATCGTCATATGTGAATCGTTCTGGTTGATATAAATTTTGAGTTTTGGAATTATAAACCTCTTCAAAAACTAATTTTGGTGGGTTGTATTTAGATGTATTGGGCACAGGTTTAAAGACTGACGTTTTTGTGCCTGACATAGGCGTGGGTATTTGTAACTGTTTTTGTTGGTTCGGGTTAAAAACATTTGGTATGCTGTTAGGTTTGCCGAAAACTTGAGAATTCATAAAGTATTTTGGTTGCGTCCTATTTGGATTCGGTCTAACAGGTATAGGTTGTGTTGGGAAGTTGAGTTTAAAATCATTGTGTGGTGTTGGTGAATTATAAAAACGATTTGGATTTACTGCGAAGTTAGGTAGAAAAGAATTAAAATTATGTTGTATAGGCTTAAAATTATTATTTTTGGTAATTGCTGGACTAGGTTTTGTTTGATTTTGAAAATAGTGTATATTGTATTCTTGACTAACAAATTGTAATGCTTGCATTAAATTATCTGGCCGCATACACCTTATAGTTGTTCCAAGCGGCTCTTTTAACCCTGATAAAAATGTCTTAAGAGCAAGGTCGTTATATAGTTCGCGTTTTAAATGTTTTGCTGAAATAGTTGTTTCATGAGAGTCTATATAAGAGCATAACAGATTTAAAATGTGTAATACTCTATCATAAAAATCATTAGGCTTTTCATTCGGTAATTGCTTCATCATAACCAAATCTCTATTCAGACAAGCTTCATCCCTATGATCAGCAAAGTTACGACGTAGGGTGTCCTTCAGACTATCCCACGTACCAACGTTTTGAATATTTACAACTAATTTAGCATGGCCAGTACGTTTACGTTTTATCGAGTTCAATAAATAAATATTTTTAAAATTCTGTGTATTGTCTTTATCATAATAGGCATCGATAAGTGATTGGCAAGTTGAAATATACCTATTTAAATCATTCGGGTTTCCATCAAAAACCGGAACACAATTTAGGTGTTCTGGCATCAATTGCGACGTATTGCTTATAAACGAATTATTAACCGATTGATTATTAATATCAAAATTTGTAGAACCTAAACTTTCACTAATATGTTTATATTGCATTGAGTTTATTTCTAAGCTTCTAAATTTGTAGTAGAAACAGAGTCAGCTGAAGGCGTCAAAATTTTTAAATTTTGTAATTCGGAAACAATATTTTCAATAGACATTAAATCAACTACACTTACAATAAAACTAGAAGGTCAACTCTGGTCATTTCTATAAGGCAAGCTTTAGTTGGGCAATTGAAGTCCGTCCCCAAGTCTTGGTCCTTGCGAAGAGAGGCGATACTGTTCCTATCTTCCGATGATCGGCTGATCGGCGGTAATCCGCAGTTCTGCGATAGATTGGAAACTTTCGATGTTCGGAAAATTCCACTCTGCTTCAAGCACCTCCGATAAAGTCACAACAATTAGTTCTTTTTCGGTTAATTCGATTAAAACGAAAAAATCAATACAATCGATATGCATCGGTTCCCGAAAATCCGTTCCGACTGCGCCATTATTTTAGTATTCCATGTTACACATTAGTCTTCTTAAATAAAACTTGCAATTACTCAAAAATGTCTTTTTTAGTTAAATATTTTATAATAATCAATTATTTGAAATGTTCAATAATCTTGCACAAAATATTTTTATGCTGAAAAATTATCAGATCACAGCACAATATCTAGTAAATTTATTTCCTAAGAAACAATTTGAGTACATTATTATATGACTTTAGAAAAATGTACATTCATCATTCTGGATGCTACATGTTTATCGCTTAAGCTACGTGTTCTTTTGAAACATCCTATAACGGTATAAATTATCTATTGAAATCCTAAAATTCCCATTTAACAGACAGGGTTTTCTAAAGCGTACCTACAGATGATAATACTATTATTCCAATTGCATCGAACCTTTGAACTTCTTATCAAACTATTTATGTAAAATATAGGATAGTATACTAGACGTGGAATATTAAATTTGGTACTTTTAAACATTAAAATGTGGAGTATTTTCATAGTCAAAAACAAAACAAAAACACATTAGCACTGTAAATAAAACCGTGGAAAAACTTCTTTTTCGTTTATAATATAATTTTTAATCTAATACGAGATATTTTTAAGCAGCCCGCGCATTGGTATATATCTTTTTAGCAAAAGTTTATGTACACATAGTTGGGAAACGAAAACGGAGAATTAGTCTACTAATAGTAGGACCACCGAGGCTGTGGACTTAGATTTTTTAGAATATGAATTAAAAAAACAAAAACAAACATTTAAGGTTAGTAGTTTCCTATCCGAGTTAATTAGGCAAGTTTTTTAATTCAACACATTTTTAGGTTACGTTATTTATTAAAGAGTTTAAAGCGCATTGTTCTATTTAAATCAAAAGGATAATGTTTCCATTTATAAACCTTAAATATTTAAGGATTTTCAAACATTTGCTTCTATTTTAACTGGTTATTAAAAGTATTTAACTTAAGTTCAGTTCTATCTGTTTATTCGTAAAATCGATCAACAATGCTCCTAAGCTATCACTTATTGTAAGGTCATTATGCTAGAATTAGCATAATGATCTTAATCTAAACAAGCAATAAAGGCTCCCAACCATTTAAAAGTAACAAAATAATATGAGACAGCCATCTATATTGCCAAGCGGGCATTTATCAATAAAATACAAAGCTGTTTGAAGAGTTGGATGCCATGTGGTTTTGTTAACGTTCTGTAATTTACAAATGGTGTACGATTTAGTATTGAACAATATAAACCACTTACTTTTAATGTCATATTAATTAAAACAGTTAGGTTTCGTGAAATTTAAAAGTTAGACGAACCTAACCGAGCAAAAAATATTGCAATGTACAGTTTTAGAACTATCTTAAATTTGGTTCTTAACATATTCATAATAGATTTTTTTCACAAAACGTGTAAAAAACGTGTAAGAGCATATAAGATATTAAGAAATTAACCCTTATAACGTAATAATTCATATTTTGATGCATTTTGCCATCGTATGATGTAATTTTTCTACATCTAATAGAAATTTTACCATTACCTTATATAAAAATACACATTACAAGCTAAAAATACAGGCAAAATTAATTTAGGAATGAGTGTTTCGACACGGGCAACATGTTGTTCTTCGGGTTCCTCTGTATAACCTAGATTTATTCTATTCGATGCCATTGCAGTAGTTTTTTTATACCCCTTTGCGAAAAATTTTCTTGTGGTCAATAGGCGGATATTATCATTGTTATATCATATATATTACATAGGTGTATGCGATTATATTTAAGTTATATAGCGAGTTAGTTTGTTTTTTATTGGATAGAAAAGCTTAGATAAGTACATTATTATGATAAGATATAAAATATGTAATTTAAAAATATTGCAAAATATGTAAAACATCTGCATTACCACCGGAATGTACACCGTCAAATATTTGCCTGATACTGACAAAGTTGTGAATATCAATTCAGGACTTACCTAAGTTTTAAAAGCCATAGTGGGAATCCATTTATTCTTATGGAAAGGCTTTTCGCAAATTTCTCCGATATATTTAAAGGTAAATATAAATATATAATATATATATATATATATATATATATATATATATATATAAAGGTAATATATATATATATATATATATATATATATATATATATATATATATATATATATATATAGGGAGTGTCCCACTTAAGATGGATACAAGTAGATCATGTCTATCTCTGATGTGATTATGTGGAGTTAGGAGGTGCATGTTTTTACTGGGTTAAAGTTGATATACCTCATAGGCGTGGGTTTTTATGGGGACGCAAATAAAATTTTTCAAGAGTTGGTAAGAAATTGATTTTTTAAGAGGCAATATTTTGTTCCTTTTAATTTGGTAAAAACCTAATATGGCGGATTAAAATGCTTAAAATCGTTATAAAAAAATCTATATATATCCAAATAACCTTAAGTTTTGTACGAAAATAAAGTGTGATATTAAAAATTATTTGATAAAAAGTGATACAATTTTCCTAGGAATCCAATAACGCACAGTTAAGGGGACTAACGAAATGTTTAAAAAATTGGTGTAAAATAGCCCCTTTGTTCATTTTTGCTATAAAAAGAAATATGCTAGACTCCTTTTCGAAAGAAGAAAGTGAACATAGCTAAAATAATTAATAATAGCCAAAAATAAAAATTTTAGCTTTTTTTAAAGGCAATCTCGTAAAAGGGAATTATTGTAATCGTTAAAAAATCATCCTACTAGATTTTTTCATATCTTCGCGTTTCGAAAACATTTTTTCCAGTTCCGTCGGTCTAACGGTCGATCCTTCCGCTTATTTGGGCTACGGTGAAAAACAATGGATCCATTTAACATCAAATCAAGAATTAAGAGTCATATGAGAATGAGAAACTAAGGGTGATATGAGTAACAATTTGATCAAAATCCAATATGGCGAAACAAAATGGCAGGCTATTAAAAGTTTGAAACAATCGTTGTTAAAAATCTAATTATTCAGTTGACCTCAAATTTTGTACCACAATTAAATGTGTCATAGAAATTAACTGGTCAAAGTTAAGTACGAATTCTATTAAAATGTTTAAAAAGACATTGTCAACAAAATCTACATATTCAATTGACTTCACTTTCTACAAATCAAATGTGACATAAAAATTAACTGGTAAAATCTTGGTACAAATCGAATATGGCGGAAAAAAATAGCGGCCTAGTAAAATGATTAAAACAACATTGTGAAAAATGTACTAATTTAATTTATTCAAGTGTGACATATAATTTAACAAAACATTACGTTGCATAGCTGAGTAACAGTCCATTATTTTTTCATTGCTTTCCTCTAATATTCTCAGCTTAAATTCAATTCACGGTTCAATGGAAGAACTCACTTATAATATGATTGAAGTTCCGATAGTTTGACACATTGATATCGATTACTTATACAGCAATACATAGTAACTATACTAAATGATGTTTGATTTTCAATTGCCTCTAATTAAATCTCCAATTAAACCTAAAATGTATATTTTTTCAACCAAGCTCCATTATTCCGCCATTGCGAATACAATGCAATAGCAATAGCAAAGTTAGATTTCTAAAAAAAAAAATAATTGAAGAAAGCAAAATTTGACTCCATGAATTATGCATGCTATGGCAGTTGACGTTCTGTGTTGTGTGCCCTATTATAGAGAAGCTGCGCATGAATTTAATCAAAGACACCGAAAAAGGTTAATAGAATGTTTAATCAATATGGTTCAGTAGAAGAGGTAAGAAAATACGCGTTGGGACTCATTCAGAAGATATCAGTATTTTAAATTACTTTGAAATAAATCCAATTTCAAGTCTGCGAAATTTTGATGCTGTGCGGAAAAGTTCGGCCTCAAGGTGTTTAAAAAGAAACGGTATTAAACCATATACTTAAACCAAAATGTTTACACATATTAGAAGAAGGTGATGAAGAAAGAATGAGGTACTACCTAACATATTATTATAGCATATTCGACAGAATCCTATTTAGAGTTAAAGCAAACATTTTCTATAAACGGTATTATATCAACCCAAAACATTAGAAAATGGAGCGCTGAGAATCCACACTGGATAATTAATTGTAAAGGGTAGTACTCGTAATACGTGAATGTATGGTGCGGTATTTTAAGAGATCGGATAATTGGTCCATTTTTCTTCAACAGAACGTTGAATGGTGCAAGGTTTCTCGAGTTCCTTCAAAAGGAATTGTGAGAGGCTATAAACGATTTGCACTTGAATCTAGATATAATCTGCACATTCAGTTAGATGGAGCCCCAATTCACAATTCTGCCCTTGTCAGGTAATGCTTAAATGGACACTTTCACAATAACTGGATCGGTCGCAACAGCCCATTCGTACCATGACTTTTTAGGTCGCCAGACTTAACGCCGTTGGATTTTTATTTGTGGGGTACAGTAAAAAATAAAGTGTATAAAACTCATCCTGTCGGGCATGTGCGGAAATTTCCCGTAATGAACTGCGGAAAGTGTGCTTAAAAATTAGTAACATTTATGAAAGATGTGTAGCAAACAATGGTAGTTTAGTGGAAAATAATGTATTTTTTCATTTGTTAGTTGTTGTATTGTTGGTTCAAGTTATTTTCTATTAGCAACTGACTTGGGTTGCGCTTGACGGACAAAAAAAACATTATTAACCATTTATCTACTGGATCGAGCGACTTGAGTAGAACATTTTCGTGAGTTTATTGATCTTTCTTAAAATATAGGTTTTGTTGTGAATATATCCCGTAGCCAGTATTATCAGTTAATTGATAGAGATGTGAAGTGCCGTTATACCGAAAAACTAAAGATAAAACCAGTTACTATTATTATGGATGCAGTAAATTATTTAATCTTGACTCATAGCTTTTATATAGGTGGTCAGCTTAAGCTTACAAATCGCTGCAAGCCCACTAATATTATAAATCTGTTTTTATGCAGGAAGTTGCAGCTAAGAACTGTAATGATAATGTTTATGCTGTTATTAGAAAGGTAAATACCAGCGATATTTTATTAATTTTGGTATTGGGTTTTTGTAGTATGTTCTAATAACTATTGTTATATACTTGTCAGTTATAAAATGTTTGGATGGTTCACTAAATGACCCTATAATTTCTGTTTTAAATTAGTATAAATAATCTGTTTAAATTTGAGTCACCTTTTAATAAAATAGTTAAGTTTAAAGCTGTATTGTCATAAGTAGGTAATACTAAAATTTAATATTTGTAGTTGTCATTGGAATATACAGGTTATCCGGAAATTGCGTCGCCAAATTTCAGAGGGTGATTCTACATAAAAAAATGTGTAAAAAAGCAGTTTTTAGCAGCTAGCAAATTTTAAATTTCTTAACCAGATGCATGCCGGCAGGGATGTGCTGTTTTTAGTTAGTTATTATTTTTT
Source organism: Kuschelorhynchus macadamiae (assembly GCA_030620095.1). Lineage (NCBI taxonomy): Eukaryota > Metazoa > Arthropoda > Insecta > Coleoptera > Curculionidae > Kuschelorhynchus > Kuschelorhynchus macadamiae. Next base: position 467,703 of record JAUTXW010002904.1, on the reverse strand, counting down.
CAATCCTGTACTTTTATGACATTTTAATGGAATATTAGGATTTTTTACTATTTTTTGCATGCTTTTGGTAAATGGTCGAAAAGTTAACGGTTTCCGAGAAGAATCGTTCCAATCTTTTTAGGTCGATCGAAATAACTCATTTAGAAGAGAAAAGAAAAGAAAATGTTACCTGAACTTTTATAAGTACAAATGGTAGAGGGCTGACAATGAACGTAAAAGAAATAAGGGCAACCTCGGGGTGGGGAAGGGTTCACGTAGGGGGTCGAAAAGGAGGGCAAATAGTATTTATTGAATTCTCGGCGAAAGTTGATGCCTGATAGAGAATATCCTATACAACAGTTGTAGGTCGTGCAAAAGTGTACAAGTTTTGTACTGACCAGTTTTTAACATAACCAAAAAAATTTCCGAGAAAAATGAAAAACAAAGAAAAATCCTTTGATTTTTTCTTCATTTCCACAAAACTAACTCCATTTTAACGGAACTTTTGCCTTAAAGACTGTCGTATTTTTCTTGATTGTTTACAACATAGGATTTGTCCATAGAAGTATGCAACAAATGGGAAACTTTTTGATAACTTATGTCTCAGAAAAATTTGATCTTAATAAAAGTTGGGGCATGACGAAAAAAATAATTTTTAGAGTATTAAATTTTAGGTCAAATGTACAGCGTGTTCAAAAAGAACAAAAAAACATATACTTCTAATAAATAAAAATTTAAATTTAAAGAAATAAAATTTTGTGACAGCAGCTTTATAAAGGCCGCAAATCTTAAGTAAAAGTTAATTGAAGTTTTTCATAATATACGGAGATATTTGGATTGAAAAATACAAAGCGTATTTTTTCAGTGTTTGACCATAAATACCTCTTTAATTATTATTAATATGAAAAATCTTCACTTAACTTTTAATTGTGATGTCTAGAGGCCTTTAAAAATGCCGTGATAAAAATCTTATTTTTTTTTCGATACTTACCACTTTTTCACTTTGTTTAAAGAATGAAACAAGTCACTATTGTATTTTTTTTTCGTAGAATGCAATTTTTGGTGATGGTTTTGAATTGTGACAATTTTTTTACCGAAAAGAATATTTCAAAACAAAAGAATGAGAACACGCCGAGATCTGTAAAATGAATTTTCACCGTAGAATTTTTCTTTTAACAAAATTATTTTGGACCGGTACAAATGAATATCTCGCAAAATACTTATTTAAGAAATAAAATTATTGTTATTAATTACAAAAAAAACTGCAAACATTTGTTGGATATTTTAAAAATATAATAACCACAAACAAAATTTGACATTCCTAAGGATCTACCTAAAACAAATAAAATTAAGAACAACCACAAACGTTAGATTTTCAGGCAATTTAGCTACAATAAAAGCTAAGGAAATTACAGCAAATGTTACAAATGATTACCATTCATAGCTACACATGCAGCTAAACGTTTTCCGATCGATAATCCTCAATCAATCACGTTCAACTATTCCAGGTTTGTTACGAATTTTTTGACACTGCTCCATCACCCGTTGTTCAAGATGTGCTGCATTTTCAATTGGCACGGAATAAACCAACTCTTTTCAATATCCTAAAAGAAAATGGTCTAACGGATTTAGGTCTGGAGAACGGGGCGGCCAAGCAAAAGGTCCACCCCGTCCTATACATCGTTCACCATAAAGTTCATTCAAATATTGTCGCACTTGAATGCTGAAATGGAGTGGTGCCCCATCCTGAATAAACCAATATTGTAGTCTAAGTTCGTAGGGCTCATCATCAAGTAACTTAGGTAGATTATTTTGTAAAAAATATAATTATGAAGTACCATTTAGAAGTTGTGGCAAAACATACGGTTCTATAATTATGTGTCCTAAAATACCCGCCCAAACATTAATACAAAATGTATCTTGAAATTTACCTTCAAAATAGGCGTAGAGATTTTCCTCTGTCCAGACATCGTTGTTATGGAAGTTTATTATACCTTCACGTGTAAAAAAACTTTTTCAAGAAAATGGGCGTCTTGTCGGTATTTCATTCGCATCCATTCACAAAACTCCATTCTCGGTTGTAAATCCTGGGGCTTTAGCCCTTGCACAAATTGTAAGTGGTATGGTCGAAGTAGCTATTCTTCTATTCTTTTAAAATTTCCCAAACACTACTTTTGGTAAGACGCTGTTTTAAAGCTAGTTTTCTAGTACTGATTCCCGGATTACCTGTAATCTCTTCTAAAACCCGTTCTTCTGCTTCTACAGTACGGGTAGCACGAGTCCTTCCACAATCTGCTCTTCGTGGTGAAAAGGTACCATTTTCTCTAAGCCGTTGATGTAAACGGTTAAATATTTGTTTATCGGGAAGCTGACGATTTGGAAATGTCTATTGATTCGCTTTTCCATACATAAAGTGCATGTCTGCCATCTGTGTATTCTGGCATTTTTGAAAACTAACAAAACTGATGTTGGTAAGTAAATTTTCAAAATAAACTGTCAAAGAAATTATGAAGTTGACATTTGCTTAATATTTGATTTGAACGAGTAAGATCATCGATGCGAAATAGTTTAGTCGGATATTTTTCTATGAATAGTTATGTTCAACATTTGCTGTAATTTTATTAGTTTTTATTGTAGCCAAATTATTACCTGAAAATCTAAAGTTTCCGGTTGTTTTTAATTTTATTAACTGACTTCAATGAAAATTCAAAAAAGGAGAAGGTTATCACTTTGACCCTATGAATTTTTTTATCTTTGTACATCGATTACTCCGCGATGGTTTGACCAATTTAGCTGAATTTTTTTTTCATGCCCCAACTTTTATTAAGATCAAATTTTTCTGAGAAATAAGTTATCAAAAAGTTTCACATCTGTTGCATACTTCTATGGACAATTTCTATATTGTACACAATTAAGAAAAATACGGCAGTCTTTAAAGCAAAAGTTCCGTTAAAATTGAGTTAGTTTTGTGAAAATAAAAATAAATAAAAAATTTTTTTTGTTTTTTATTTTTCATTTTTCTCGGAAATTTTAAGGTTATGTTAAAAACCGGTCAAGACTTGTACACTTTTGCACGACCTACAACTGTTGTATAGGATATTCTCTATCAGACATCAACTTTCGCCGAGAATTCCATAAGTACTATTTGCCACCCTTTTTGACTCATTACGTGAACCCTCCCCCACCCCGAAGTTGCACTTATTTCTCTTACGTTCATTATAAGCCCCTTTACCATTTTCACTTATAAAAGTTCAGGTAACATTTTCTTTTCTTTTCTCTTCTAAATGAGTTATTTCGATCGATCTAAAAATATTGGAACGATTTTTGTCGGAAACCGTTAACTTTTCGACCATTTACCAAGAGCACCTTTTTTATGCAAATAATATTAGAAAATCCTATAATTCTATTAAAATATCAAAAAAGTACAGACGACATCTTCAGCGGGTCCTAACACCCTTATGAAGCGTTTGCGGACCCAGGTGCACATGAACTTTTTTTCATATTTTTTTATGTAGCATGACCCTCTGAAATTTGGCGATGCAATTTCCGGATACCCTGTATTTTAGTTAAATTGAGACTCAATATGTTCTAATTTTAGGCTGTAATTAATTCTTTTAGGGTGGTTTCCACTTTTTTCTTTTGACTAGTACTTTAATATATTCCTTTTTACAGCAAAAATCAAAAAATAAATTATTTTACAAAGATTTTGTAAAAATTTTATTAGGCCGCCTTAACTGGGGCGTATTGGATTCGCAGCAAAGTTTTACCACCTTTTATCACATATTTTTTTTGATTTTCGTACCAAATTTGAAATCAATTGCATAATAAATATTTTAGAATTACATTTTAGACATTTTAATAGGATGTGATTCTGTTCCATCACATTAGCTTCGTATCAATTGAAGTAAATTGAAATTGAATAAATAGATTTCTTAGAATGATTTTTTTAAACATTTGAAAAAATACAGGAACTTACAAACAAAACAGGAATAAAAATATTTATTCATTATTATTGTATGATTATAGTTTTCTTAGTAGATTACGGTAATAAAATATAGATTTTACAACCTGAAGACCAAAGCTTTTATAATGTGAGATAATGTTGGCTCTGAGAATAATCATAATAGCTGATTCTTTTGATACTCTAAGGGCGTGATATCTTCGTTTCTTGACAGGTTTGCCATATTTTATTTTACAGTTAAGCCACGTGTTTTTAAAATAGCGACTTTGTGTCAGACTTTATTTTAGATTTATATGCGTCTGCAATGTATGTAATGTAATGCTCCGTCAAATCGTATTTATGTTGATTTATTTGGGTGAGAAACCTTTGATATTCTGACAGCCGAATAAAATTATTTTAAAAGGAACACTGCTGATAAAATTGTGTCATTGTTTCTGGCATTATATTTTTATTTATTTATACCCTAATGGTATGTCTATTTTTATGTAAAAACTATACTTTTAAACCTGGCTTTGAAAGTGGTAGACAGTGTACTATTATGAAAAGAATTTAATTATTGGACGTGCGTTTTCTTTATTGTTAATTTCTTTACAAAGTTTCTACAAATGTAGATTCCCTAGTCGTTAAACGTAAAATAAGAGCTATTCTTAAGCTTAGGAGCTTTTTACTAGGTGTGTTCAGTGATGCGTAAACTCCCGCACAGTAACGGAGATTAAGGGTTTTTTTAACACTCGGTTGGCTGAAAAATTCGTTGGTATATTCTATAAATATAAATTTCCTTTCCACCAGTGCTGCTCTTTGTGCATAATTTTGGTCTCAGAACACTGAATGCTATAGTGTTTCAGATTCACAGGATTCTCTGAGATTGTCTCTCTCTGTCTTGATTATCCTTGTCAAATCTTCTTCGTAATTCCTTTCACATAAGAAATTGTTATAAAAAAGATTGTTGGCTTATCTGCAACTGAACATATTGACGTATATCGTTCTTCTTCTGACACCTACAATGTGTGTTAAAAATCAACTTTTCAGTATATTCATTACGCATGAAATTTTTATTATAACTAATTTCCATGTCTATTTGATCAATACATATCATCAATCTGATTATATTGAGTCTTAAGGATTCCTTGCTCCGTGGCTGCAGAATTGTTAGACTTCCGCTTGAGGTACTTTTCCGTGCAAGTAGATTTCTTGCAAGTAGAGGTCTTAATAACGGTATTGCGTCATTTAACGAGAACATCAAGCAAGAGTAAATGTGAATCTTGCACTATCCTCATAGTGAATTTTATGGTTAGGTATATACTATTTGAATGACCTAGAGAGAGAGAGAGAGAGAGAGAGAGAGAGAGAGAGAGAGAGAGAGAGAGAGAGAGAGAGAGAGAGAGAGAGAGAGAGAGAGAGAGAGAGAGAGAGAGAGAGAGAGAGAGAGAGAGAGAGAGAGAGAGAGAGAGAGAGAGAGAGAGAGAGAGAGAGAGAGAGAGAGAGAGAGAGAGAGAGAGAGAGAGAGAGAGAGAGAGAGAGAGAGAGAGAGAGAGAGAGAGAGAGAGAGAGAGAGAGAGAGAGAGAGAGAGAGAGAGAGAGAGAGAGAGAGAGAGAGAGAGAGAGAGAGAGAGAGAGAGAGAGAGAGAGAGAGAGAGAGAGAGAGAGAGAGAGAGAGAGAGAGAGAGAGAGAGAGAGAGAGAGAGAGAGAGAGAGAGAGAGAGAGAGAGAGAGAGAGAGAGAGAGAGAGAGAGAGAGAGAGAGAGAGAGAGAGAGAGAGAGAGAGAGAGAGAGAGAGAGAGAGAGAGAGAGAGAGAGAGAGAGAGAGAGAGAGAGAGAGAGAGAGAGAGAGAGAGAGAGAGAGAGAGAGAGAGAGAGAGAGAGAGAGAGAGAGAGAGAGAGAGAGAGAGAGAGAGAGAGAGAGAGAGAGAGAGAGAGAGAGAGAGAGAGAGAGAGAGAGAGAGAGAGAGAGAGAGAGAGAGAGAGAGAGAGAGAGAGAGAGAGAGAGAGAGAGAGAGAGAGAGAGAGAGAGAGAGAGAGAGAGAGAGAGAGAGAGAGAGAGAGAGAGAGAGAGAGAGAGAGAGAGAGAGAGAGAGAGAGAGAGAGAGAGAGAGAGAGAGAGAGAGAGAGAGAGAGAGAGAGAGAGAGAGAGAGAGAGAGAGAGAGAGAGAGAGAGAGAGAGAGAGAGAGAGAGAGAGAGAGAGAGAGAGAGAGAGAGAGAGAGAGAGAGAGAGAGAGAGAGAGAGAGAGAGAGAGAGAGAGAGAGAGAGAGAGAGAGAGAGAGAGAGAGAGAGAGAGAGAGAGAGAGAGAGAGAGAGAGAGAGAGAGAGAGAGAGAGAGAGAGAGAGAGAGAGAGAGAGAGAGAGAGAGAGAGAGAGAGAGAGAGAGAGAGAGAGAGAGAGAGAGAGAGAGAGAGTTGAATTCATTCGGTAGGTCGTTATTCTCAGTAGAAGTTCCCTTCTATTTTGGAAATAAGGGATACGAAAACAACACTCTACTAGATCTATTATTCTCTCCAGATGTAGCGTAGTTTGTTCCTCTGATCGTCCCTAAATTTTGTTTTTCTGATTGCTCACGACCCTTCCAACGGGACATTTGTATAAAGGCTTTCCACATAAAAGCTGACTTTCGAAGTTTCTCTTGTATGTGTTTTGACAATTATTAGGTGGATAAAGTTATCTTGCAATATTGTGTGCATTCTAGATTAGAAGAACTGTACTTTCTATCGATGATTGATTACTAGTCTGCCACGAAGTTAGACAATTAAACTCTCTAATATCTTTGTTGCAAGATACAATCATTTGAATCGGTTTCTCTGTTTCCGACCGAAATACCTAATATTTATTACAAATCCCTAGGGCTCTAAAAACTAACGAATTAATAACTATTTGCTCAAGTAAATGATAGTTACGGAAACTAGCATTAAGGTACCTATTCTTATGTTAGTTTTTTTATACATAATATTATAATATGTATGTAGAAGAGATTGGACAATCCATATCCTTTACAGCCACCACACACATGCACGGTTACCTTTTCTAGTATTAGTTTTTTATGTACTGTGTTTCAATATATATATATATATATATATATATATATATATATATATATATATATATATATATATAATACACTGGACAATCGATATCTATTAAGATTTGGGGACAACACACCGTTATTTAACTTGTCCAGTCTTAGGTCATAATGTAAAACAGAATCCAGTATAGCTCGCAAATGTCCCTTTTTCAATATCATTTTGTTAATTTTGTTGAATGTTAATATCAAAATATATGATGGGAGAAAGGGTTACTAGTGAGAGCATCTCAATTTGTTAAATAAGTTAAAGTTAGAACCTGAGGATCTAATTATTTAGATATGAATAAAAAACCTATAGTAAACATTCAAGATTAAAATATAATAATCTTGGCTTCCGATTTTGAATATTTTTAGATCCAGTTCAATATTAAGGGAATGCAGGGTGTTTTACTTTACACATCTTCGCGTTTTAGGGTCACTAGAAAACACATTCTTTTTCATTTTCTTCGTTCTGTCAATCGTCAAACATCGGGGATCATATGGGAATAGAATGGTAATATATTGACAAAAATTCATTATGATAGAACAAAATGGCAACCATTTACTAAGAAACTACTTATCGAATACATCTCAAATTCTGCACAAAAAAATGGAATAGAATGGTAAACTGGATAAATTTTGTTGTGAAGCCATTATAGCACTATTCTATGCACCAGCACCAATTGACTTCAAATTTTGAACAGAAATCAATTGTTAGACAGGAGAAAAAATGATATAAATTTGGTGTGAATTCGGCTTTTACTTACAATTTCCCTGGTACAAATTTCTATTACACCCATATATCAGATTAAATGACTCCATAAAATCCGATGACTTAAAAAAAATTACAGTTCATTTGATTTGTATAAAGGTATTACAAACATTATATACATATACAAACTGTATTATCTGTACTTAGTGGAGTATCATTCGACAGAAGTTGTGGATAAAGAAGAATTTACTGATTTTTTTGAATTTCATTTTAGTACGTTGTAAGACTCTAATTTTGTTATATAGTTTAAACTTTAAGTTTAACATTTATAATGTACTATTTTAGTGTTAATTTTTAATAATTGATATGTGCGCTTTATTTAAATTATATATCGGTTTTATCGTTTAGTTAGATTAGACATATCTCAAGAGAAGATTTCATTTGGTAAACAGGATTATATTTTGATTAATCGGTATGTATAGCGCCACCTATTATCAACAACTATCAGTATTGTTCAACTAAAGTAGTTCACCACCCCGTTCTAGAGAAACGTTTTACTGCAAGTTCGAACGTTGTTACATGTATGGCGATGCCTAGATTCATAGAATATTATTCATCGATTAAAATTATAAGTATGTAAAAATCGAAAACTCAAATAGCATCTAAAAATATTTATTTCTTAATATTACAGAGTAAAAAGAATTTAATTTTAGTAATCTTAAAAACCTGTTTTGCCTCCTTTATGCAAGTTTGAGCGTTTCGATACTCCTGTCAGGATGCTGCATTTTCGATTTTAAACCTCTATTTTTGGGTTCAAACATATTTTTTTTGATGCTGTAAATAATAAAAAACAGGCATTAATACACCGAATTTAAGTAAGGTCGATATTTTGTATTAATACTCATATATAGGAATTTATATTTATGAAGCACGGTTACTTTGATATATATTTCTATTTTATATATATATATATATATATATATATATATATATATATATAGTGAGTGGGAGGGTAGTCACGACCGAACTAGTTGAATACAAAAGTTTCAATTTTTTTCTTGGGGTAGCGGTCTGGGACTGAAGTAAAACTCGTTTTTTTACATACGCTGAGCTTTCGGAAATTTATTGTTTCCTTTTTTCAAGGCTACATTACAAAACAGAACTTTACAATATGGCACCAACTCTCTGAATTAAGCTTTAACGTTTTTTTTTTTAATATTGAAAATTATATAAAATATCTATATAAAGATATCAAGGAAGAGAGATGAAAGATTTTAACATTTCTGGTTGTTTAATGTTAAAATCTTTCATCTCTCTTCCTTGATATCTTTATATAGATATTTTATATAATTTTCAATATTAAAAAATTTTAAAGTTTAATTCAGAGAGCTGGTGCAATATTGTAAAGTTCTGTTTTTCTATATTTTCTATAGCCTTGAAAAAGGAAACAATAAATTTCCGAAAGCTCGGCGTATGTAGAAAACGAGTTTTACTTCAGCCCCAGACCGCTACCCCAAGAAAAAAATTGAAACTTATATATATATATATATATATATATATATATATATATATATATATATATATATATATATATATATATATATATATATATATATATATATATATATATTGTAATGTAATATTTTTAATTGTGAATTTCATAACGTTTTGTTGTAACCTCAAAGTAATCTCTCTAAGAGAGGATTTTTGGTGCTGAAGTTGGCCAGGCGGCCATTTTCCTGCCACGTTGTGAAAGGAGTCTTCCTGGTACGGGGCTTTAAGGCTTCCCTTTGACGTGAACGAGTAACATTCCGTCCTACAACATCTCAAGTCTTGTCTAGTGGTACACCTTCTATCAATTACAGTTGATGTATCACGCTAAAACGTTTGCCCAATTGGTGAACCTTTTTATATTTTTATTTTATAGCGGTATATTTTTTGTTCGTTCTGTAAAGTCATTTCTAACAAATTAACCTTTTATTTAATAGATTTTTTGTTTTAGACCTGTGTTTTATTTAGCTCACGGCATTTTCTTCTCTTTTTCAGGTTATTCTTATTTTTAAATAACTTTTATTATTATAATTACAATTTTTTTATTAATAAAAGTATCAGGAACAAGTTAGTGCCGAAAACATCCAGGGGCTTTCCAATTTAGGCTGTAATAAATCGGAGGCGCTCACTTTTTTAGTTTTGCCTTTTAATTTTTTTTTCTCACGCACACTCTCCGGGATAAAAGACCTTAGGGCATTGATATTGCACGCTCTGTTGACCACGAGCTTGTGCCTTGATACTTTTGCTTTTTTTTAATTCACTTTGCTAGTTATTTTTTTTTATTCAAGTTCTAAATAAAATAAAACAATTTTTATTTTATAAAAAACATAGTAAGAGCGTAGCAATTTTGCACCATACGGTTATAAACCAGAGCAAGAGTTACAACGTAACATTTTACGACCATATTTTTGACTTCTTTTAATTTTGCATTTAAAATATTATAACAAAATTTATTTGTATTTGTCAGAATACTTTTTCTTTTCAGTTTGCGGTGTATAATATTAGATTCGAAAAGAAAATGTCCAAAGATAAATTAAATCTGTCATTTATTACCTAACCTAAAACTAATATTTATTTTTTGAAACACGAATGGAAAAATAAACAATCAACTAAATTCGTTAATTCCAAACAATTGACAGTAGGCAATAAAGAAGACGTCAGACTTAACTTCATCTTACATTACAGCTTAAGAGTGTGCAACCAAAACGACGGATAATCACGCATATATAAGTCGGTCTTAAGAGCCCCCAACACTCCGGTTATTTTGCATGCACGGTTTCGTTCGTACGTGTTTAACCGCAAGGTTTTAACTGACAATGTATAGGGGTATTCGTTTCAGTATTTTTACAGTTTCAAATCTCTACCATTTTGCACGATCAAAACTGTACCATTATGCACGTATGTTCTTTTTTTTAGTAGTGTATGTTTACCGTAAAATCTGCATTGAATATATTTTCTAAAGAAATTCTGGCAGGGTTTATAGATTTTTACACATGTTTATCCCCGTCGATGGAAAATAAAATCTAGAGATTGTCGTTAGACTTTAAAACAGGTTTATTATCATTGCTATCAAAATCTGGTTTTTAGATTTAAATAAATAAATATAAAGGCAAATAAAGAAATATTGTGTCGAAATATTTTTAAATATGAACAATTCTAAAAATATCTACGCTAATTAATTCTACAACAATATACCAAAAATACACAAACGAGCTGTTAATTCACCGCTACAAAAACCAGAAAAATATCTTGCTGAAATTATGTAACCATTTATCGAAAAAACAGATTCAGACGAAGCATTAGACAGGATTGCTATGAACGAGGATTTCCAGGCACATATAATACAACTCTCGGAGCAATGACTTAAAAATATTTATTTTTCATTTAACGGGTAAATGATGGTGCTCCAATGGGTTCCTCGCTCTCACCAGTAGTCGCGAATTTATTTAGGATGTACTTCCAGAAAGCAGCTCTTGAGAAAGCAAGCTTGAAGCCCAAGTTATGGATTCGCTATCGACATATTTATTAGTATATAGAAAACCAACACATACCGAAAGATATTTAAGCGCAAGATCACATCATCACCTAGCACAAATTTAGGCTGTGGCCAATACCCTAATATCTAGATCCGTGCGATTAACTGAAACAGAGACGAGACGAGACAACGAACTAAATATAATATCTAGTGCTTTAAAGAAAAATGACTACACAGATTGCACCATAGAGAAAGCTATTAATGCACAAGGTTCCCAAACAATGAAAACCAAAAATTATGGACCGGTGTAACAAAAAACAGAATAAGCAAAAATACCAATTTAAATTAAAACTATTCTACGTTTTCTAAATTAATAGCATGTAACCCCAATTTGCCTGGATTAATATGACACCCCGTGCACGTTCAAGGTACTAAAGTATTTTATCTATCCGAAATCAACTGTATTCGTAAAGTTTCGCATGGCAGAAAATACCCGAAAAAGAATATTCTAGTTTGGATAATAACCGCTGGGTTTGAAAATTATGTCATACATAATCTTTATAATTTGAGTAATATACTATGATATGGTTTCTAATTGATTTCTTTTGAGGCATATTACATGGATTTTGGTATTAGGAACAATTCAGAGTGTTCAAGTGATTAAATACTATTCATTTATTGTTTAGTTTGAGTGAATAAAACCGAATGGGGCGGCCATTTTAGGTCTCTTTTGCAAAACTTCAAGATTGACTGCAACATGAGATAATTTTCTATTGGATTTTAGTTAATATTTTAACTTAGTCAGCCTAGATGCTAGATTTTATCCGATAAAATCTCTATTCAGTGACGGATAACATATCTGGTAAGTTCTTTATTCGACTGATAATTGCAAAAATTCCATTCTCGTGTGTAAAAATGTGAACTTATATTCGCCATTTTATTTCAGGCTTTTACCTTTTTACCTTTTCTCCTTTATCTTCCCAATAAAAAGTTAATATGGAAATTTATTTTCTAAATTTTAAATAAATCTATTCATCCTAAGGATGAAAGTAGAATCCCGGAGTAAGAAAGTTCTTTGCCTTAGTACCGTGTGATCAATTTTTCTGGACAAGTGCTGTATGGCCGGTTCCAGGGTGTTACAATTCATGATTTGGGCTTGGGTAGTCTACGGGATGTTATGTGACGCCGTAGCGAGGACAAATTCTAGATTTGAGTTGTGAAAAGATAAGTAATTTGTTTTTTTTTATATTTTCGCTTTTGTGAATTGGTGTAGTGGTCAAGCATTAATTCATTAGGAATTAAATAACAAGTAAAAAATCCTATAGTTACCAAAACCTCTGTTCTGTCTACGTCTAATTAACAGGTACTTATTTCCAAATTTCTGTAAATGGTATTTTTTGTATACATATTATATATTAGTATTTTATAAATCAAAATTTAGATATATTTTTCTAATTAAGTAAACATCAAAATTAATGTATAAGATGTACTGAATTTACATGAAACATATTGTTTGGCATTGGTATAGTAAATGTAACTTTATTACTATTATTAATTTCTCATTATTTTGTATATTAGATTTTCTGTTTTTCCTCTTAAGATTAATGTGTTTTGTCTGCCAAAACCAGATAAATTCTACATTTAACTGACATCATTCCAGTTGAATATGACCATTGGTATTTTAGTAAATTCAATAATAATAGATATGAACATTTTGATTCAAATTTGACATGAAATATTTATTGCAATTGTGGGATTGAATCTTTGATTTACTTTGCTTTTTGTATTAACCTTTGATATTTTATATAGACTACTATAATTGAAATTCTCGTAACGAAACTTTGAAATGGTAACTTTGATGGGATATAATAATCTGTGGGTTTAGTATTAAACATTTCCTTAATTTATTAAATTTTGTTTAGATTTAAAAAATGCAGTTTTTGGAATGTTTTCAATATAGAAATTTTGCATAAGATCAGCTATCAACCGATCCTGAGTTGTGTTATTTTTACGATCCGGAAGTACTTAATTTTTTTTTGCATTTAATTTCATCAAACTGATAAAAGATCAGCTGTTTAAATACTAACTTATAATAACCACCGAACATTATTAAGTTACATTGTTAGTACGATCCGAAAGGACTTTATTTTTGTACTTTAATTGTATCAAACTCATTAAAGATCAGCTGCTTAAACTCTTAATATTTATATTATCCACCGAACATAACTGAGTTACATTGTTTGTACGATCCGAAAGGACTTCATTTTTGCCATTAACTTCCATCAAACTGGTTAAAGATCAGCTGCTAAAAAACTAAGATTTAGCTACCAATTAACTGATTAACTCTTCTATAATATTTTTTTAATTTGATTATTTGCATACTTAATATTTTTTGGAGAAAGGTGTTTTCCAATCTTACATTATTAAATGGCTGATGATTATATATATAATAAGTATTAAATTTTGATAATTTCATTGATTTATTAAAATTTTAGATATAAAGTATTTATCTATAATATTTTTGAATAATAGTAAATATTAACATTCTGTCTGATTTTCAAATTTTAAATGCAAAGCCCTTTTTTAAATAACATCTTCTTTTAAGAGATATTTAATTATTTCCATTTCTTTTTCATATATTTTAAATCTGGTTATTGCACACTTATATAAGCTAATTAATTAATGTCTTGTATGATTCATGTGTTAATAACAAAAACACCTTCAAGTATAATTGTAGTCCGAGGGATAAATAAATTGGTAGTTATGAAATATGTCGTTTCCATTTGTTGTATTTTGATATATTTATAGCATATTGCCTAAAGCTAATTATTATTTTTTTAGGGTTGGGTATTAGATATAAAGTATTTATCTATAATATTTTTGAATAATAGTAAATATTAACATTCTGTCTGATTTTCAAATTTTAAATGCAAAGCCCTTTTTTAAATAACATCTTCTTTTAAGAGATATTTAATTATTTCCATTTCTTTATCATATATTTTAAATCTGGTTATTGCACACTTATATAAGCTAATTAATTAATGTCTTGTATGATTCTTGTGTTAATAACAAAAACACCTTTAAGTATAATTGTAGTCCGAGGAATAAATAAATTGGTAGTTATGAAATATGTCGTTTCCATTTGTTGTATTTTGATATATTTATAGCATATTGCCTAAAGCTAATTATTATTTTTTTAGGGTTGGGTATTTTTAATACCTAAATTTGTCTATCTGTTCTACTTTATATGATTTATTTTTCTTATTCTCTCTTCGAGATCCTATAGCTTTGGCGCCTATTGCCAAATTATAAAATATCAATAAAAAAACTTTTGCAAATTTCAATTAGCCGGAGTATTATTAAAATTAAATTTCAAAACCTATCCAAAAGCTCTAATTTAAAATCAGCTAACCGAGTCGAAATCACAAATTTATAATAATTATTTTTTGTGAACTAAAGAGTCATTAAATAACAATATAAGAAAATACCGAAAATAAAACCTCTATACCGGGGAGGCAACAAGTAGTCTTACTATATGTAAAAGGTGCAATAGACAGATACATGTCGTGAAATCTTATCTCTTTAATGTAAAAAGCACTATGAAATGTGCATAACATTATACCATTTTATTGTTAACCTAAATAAGTAGATATCTTAAGCCCTTCAGGCAAATAAACAAGAGGCAAGTTGAATCGAATTTTTTCAAAACTCTGCAACAATAAATGGATAAAATATAAACCTTATATGAGTTCATTGTTTGTATTCAGGTGCGAGAATAACAGTAATCCCTATGTAGCGGAATAATCTATTTTCAAAAATTATAAAAAACACACAGACCAATGCAACAACAGAACAATTGTTATTTATATACACATGACATGTATCCAAGGTACGTACTCTGTATAATATTAATGTTGTTTTAAATGTATTTTTGTGTTCATGATCATAGTTTGTTTTAAATGTAATGTTTTTTTGAGTGATGTTTTTTCAATAATGTTTTAACCAATTTAAATACTACTATACATGTTTTTATTGTAGAAAATAAAATATCTTGAAAAAGCTCAATATAATGAGCGAAACGTCGATTAAATTATAGTTTTACTTCTCAGTGAGTTAACCTATGCCCAAGAAAATAATTAACAATATATATATATATATATATATATATATATATATATATATATATATATATATATATATATATATATATATATATATATATATATATATATATATATATATATATATATATATATATATATATATATATATATATATATATATATATATATATATATATATATATATATATATATATATATATATATATATATATATATATATATATATATATATATATATATATATATATATATATATATATATATATATATATATATATATTTATATATGTATATGTGCTCATGCTACTGGCAAGACCTCCACAAATATTGCTGCGTGCTAGCGAATATTACAAATAAACGGCGATACGCGGGATGGGTGGGGAGAATTATTCGAAGTTAATTTAAGAGTTAGACTTGATCTAATTGTCATGGCAATTAAAAATTATACATTGTTACTTATTAAGTCGCCCGGTCTAAATTAAAAATTATTTATTGAATACGGATGTCAGTGTCTTGATCCCGTGGAGTAAAGTGTCTTGAAGATACGTCGTGCAATTGAAGGCGAATGGTTGGTGAGTGATTCCATTTTGAAAGCATCAAAAAACTGTGATGCTTCGAAACAAAAAGGCTGTAGGGCTGGGAACTACTCATGTCAACTATGAACGTAGATTTAAAGTCGTGTAGTCTCTAAATTTTTTCTAGGTTTGCTATATGCAAATTTTTGCAATTAATTATTTTGGATATTGTATCCTTATAGACTTACCGATCTCTCTACAGTTACATATTAAATAGTAATTTACAGTAACGTAATATTAAAAAGGTTTAAACCGGGTTTACTCAGCGATATATCTCAGAACTGTCAGGAAGTAAAAAAAAAACAGAATTGTGTTTTAATACAGTTACCATTATTATAATCTTATTTAATTTCTAAGAGAGTAAATTGCTTAATTAGGCAATATCTAAAAAAGTCTTCTTATTGGTTTGAGTTATTGCAGTTAACTTTTTTAACAATTTTAAAAAATTCTGATTCTTCGAATGTTTTAGCGTGTTCATGGAATATTCAACAGGCAATGACATATACTACCCATCTACATTTGGTAAGAAGTTATTTCACTCATTAGCGATTCCAATCAATATAGGTGCAAATAAAATAAGCAAACCAACCCGGCGGATGCATATTTAGCTTCCATTTCCATACACGATTTATTTCCCTAGAGAAATCTCTTCCGGAGTAGTAGCCAATGAGCCTTATTTGATAGAAATGTAAAGCTTTGTCTAATTAGAAATACATACAAGCTGCATCCAGTTCTCTCTGTTTTATGTTAATAGTTAAATATTAGACATTAAATATCAGTTACTCAAATGATATATTATTGCCTGTTCCAGCTTACAAAATGTAGCCTTAATACATTCTTTTTCTGGTTGGATAAATTCTTCTTTCAAAATTATTATTAACTAGAAGATATTTGGGTTAAAATACGCCCCACAACGCGAAAGGAGTTGTTAGGAATCTTAAAAGTTTGCAATTAATTACATTCATTACACCAATCTAAAAACTGACAAATAAATCACTTTATCTCAGTAGATTATTTTGAGCAATCTCTAAATATTAGCTTTAAAGGACTTAATCTAGATGTAGCTTGGGCTGCGGTTAACGAATAAAATAAGTTGATTAATTGACACTAAAGAAAATTATTTGTCTCTTGTTTTCTAGCAAAATATTTAAATTCCAATATTAAATTTAAATATTGTTATAAATCCTGTAAGCAAAATAATTTTGAAATAAATAAGAGAGATCAATGATTTGTGATAATTTTTACCTTTTGATATACATATATTTATGAGCAACTTTCATTTTTTAAAATTACTTTCCGCGCGGTTAATATTCTGTATGCTCAACAACTGTTTCTCATTTGAATTGTCAATAGCAATGCGCCTAAAACAGTCAATGCAATTTTTGTGTACAGGGTGCAATAGTGCTTAAGCAGGTGCAAATAAGTACATTTTGTATACTTTATTAAAACCGGTTATTTCCTAAAAGTTTTGAATTTAAGAAAAGAGTCATCTTCTGTCGTCAATAAAGTTAAATATTAACCACAGAAAATGTATTGTCGGTATGTAATATCTCTAATACAAACAAAATTAAACTACATACATAACAAAAAATTAGAATAAATTCTGCACAATTGTTTGATTTAGTGCACAAATTGTGTGAATGTGTACTTGGAACAACTTTCTGCAGAAAATGTACCATGTGTACCATTGGTCAGAATTAGTTGTACATATTTTCTCAATCATTTTGCATATCTCCTGAACAACACTGCGTTGAATTGACATACAATAATATATAAGATTTTTGCACAAGAGAATGCATGTATTTGGACAATTTTCTATAGCAAATATTTTATCATATTATATATTAACATCAATATGCATTTTCTTCAAACAATATTGTGCATAATTATTGTATAAATTGTGAACATTTAATGCCCAAAGTTGTGCAACAAATTAGAAATTTTTATTTTAATAAAATTGTATATTTGTTTAGCACAAAATGTGCATCTTTTCTAAAATATGTTTGTGCATAATTCTTGCACAAATTGTGAATATTTTAAGCACAAAATTGTGCATTAAATTAGAAAATACTTTTTTCTGGATCATATTGTACATTTTTATGCACAAAATGTGTATGTTTTCTAAACATTTCTCGATAACTATAAAAATATATTAAATAAGGAAGCCAAACTACAATTAACTACAGAACCTTTACTCAAAAATTATGTCAAATAAAAAATAATTTTTAATAAAAAAGTTTTTTATTTTAAAACATAACGTGTTACTGCAAATGCCATATTCTAAATTACACAAGAGACAAACATAATTTGTTTTGTTTTGTGAAAATAAAGAGAGTTAAAGTTTGAGGCATATTTAATACAAATTCAAGTTCGTTCACATTTTAATGTGTAACTCCGAAACTCATTATGTTTTAAAATGGGTTAAGTGTCCTTAACTGATATACTTCTTTGTTTTTATGTAAGATTATAAGAAATATTTGCATAAACATACAATAAGACTATATCATATGAATTAATCCTAAAAAGCAACACTTTTATTTAGTTTATTGTCTTTAAGTTCAGAGTTATTATATTATACCCTCTCAGAAATAGTTGTATTTATATATTATGTCAATAGGTAAAAGTACATACCTGTGTATGGCTTAGACCTATAGTCAAAAGCAGTGTTATCGTGCGGGTCATACGATTTATCAACGACAAACTTTTTAAGTTTGTTTTTCTTTTATTACGTGTGATCATATCCTCCGCATAAAATCCGGAAGATGGATTAGATAGACCTATGATATTTTCATATGAAAAAAGAGGATAAACATATAAATACCAGCAGTTGCAAAAATTTTTGAGCGATGTCACTTCAAAGTCAGATTGACAAGTAAGTGACAAAATGAGTAATAGAAAACAATTTTCGGGTTTTTTCCGTCCACAAGCGAAAAAAATGGTATTAAATCTAATTAAATATTACTAAAATGAAAATTCACCAGCCAATATCCAGGAGATAGTAGCAAAAGCTCTGGGAATCGGTATAAGGACTGTGCAGAAAATTGTGCATGAAAAAAAGCATAATTTACTACTGAAGAAGATTAAGAAATGTACACGAAAAAAGCCAAAGACAAAAGACTTAAGTGACAATATGAAAATGGATGTTCCTAATGCAATTTACGATTTATACACATCAAAAACTAATATAACCCTTCAATTTTAAAAGAAGCTTAAAAAAATCGAGGCATATTGGAAATTGGACTAAAATCGTTGTCAAAATTAATAAAAATGTTGGGTTTTCGATATAAAAAGAACTGTAATCGAAGATTTTTATGCGAGTTGCCACACATAGCAAGTCAGCGTATCCAGTTTTTAAAGAAATACATGGAAAATGTTAATTCAAAATTTAGAAAAGCGATATTTTTAGACGAGACTTGGATATTTTCTAATGGAAGTGGTTCGAAATCTTGGCAGGACGAGTCTGTAAAGAGTGTCAAGAGAAAAAGGGACGTGGGACGGGAAAACGGTTCATCATTTTGCATGCAGGTTCTATAACAGGATTTCTCCCAGGTGCAAGTTTACTATTTCCTTCAACATCTAAAAGTATGGACTACCATGATAATATGAACTGTGAACTGTTTGAAAAGTTGTTAAAAGAACAACTGATTCCAAATTTAGATGCTCCATCTTTAATCATTCTGGACAATGCATCTTATCATTCAAGAATCTTAAATAAACAACCTACTTCGTCCTGGAAGAAAAGTGATATTTATGACTGGCTAATAAAACAAAAACATAATCCTTTACCCAATATGCTGAAACTAGAACTGCTTTTAGTGGCAAAATCTATTAAAAAATCAACAATATATGCCGTAGATGAAATATTACGGGAAAATAGACATGAGGTTTACGACTGGCGCAATACCATTGCCAGTTTAACGCAATAGAATTAATGGGCTGGGGCAAATCATATTACGAAAAACACGTGAACCATGGTCTTACATCAGATGAAGTGCAAATTGTTTGGCAAGATTCATTAAATTATATTACGCCGGAGTACTGGAAGAAATCTGTGGAACATACGGAGAAATTAATATGGGATTGCGCCATTTGAGGACGACTCAGAAGATGAGGACTTTTTAAGTGCTGATGATATTTTTTAGTCTATAATATTAACTGAAGGATTATATTAGTCTTTGACGTGTATAATTCATAAATTGCATTATGAATATCCATTTTTGCATTGTTACTTAAGTCTTTTGCCTTTGGATTTTTTCGTATACGCATTTCTTAATCTTCTTCGGAAGTAAATTATGTTTTTTTATTTCATGCACAAGTTTCTGTACATTCCTTATACCGATTCTCAGAGCTGCCACTGGCTCCTGGATATTAGCGAGTGAATTCTAATTTAAAATTGACACACATAACATAAATTTGACACCATTTTTTGCGTACTTTTTTAGTACATTTGTAATATTGTAAGCAATAAATAAATAATTATAGAATACTTGTTCCAATTTTAAAGCGTGTTTAAAATAACTAAATTTATGTATCAATTATAAGACAAAATTTGATATATAAAAATCGGTAAAATTGCTTTACCAAAAACTCGGAGCTAACGAAAAATACAGGTTATATATATATATATAAATATATATATATATATATATATATATATATATATATATATATATATATATATATATATATATATATATATAGCCTGTATTTTTCGCATGCATGGCTCTTAATTTTAGACTGAAATTTGAAGAAATCGGATAAGTAGTTTTTTAGCTATGCCGCGAAGAGACAGACTGACGGACAGACATACCTACAGACAGACGGAATTGAGAAAACATGTTTTCCGGCATCTAGGGACCCTTAAACGTAAAAATCTAAAAAAATCTCTCGAGGGAAGTAATAACTAATTATCTTGTGTTTTCAACAAAAGTGTATAATATTTTTACAAAATAAATTTTTTTTGTTATCACAATACAAAAAGAAACAAGTTTTCTTTGCACAGGGGTGGCCTGCATTTAAATAAGTGATACTGTATAAGTGGTTAGATTTTTAGGTCAAGCGGGGCTCATAATTTTTGGTGATTGATAAAAAAATCTCACTTTCATTAAGTGGCTGTATAAACAGAACATATCCTGATTGTTCCACTGATTCGAACCGCTTTCCGACTTTATTAAGGCGCTTGCCATTTTGTGTATTTTTGTTTTTGCCAACCAAAAATTTTTAACCAAATACATATTTAGCGAATTTTCTTGTTTAGTCCCTCGGCATTTAATATATAAAATAATATTAAGTGGCCATCTTACTAATATAGCCAAATATAGTAAAAAAAAACTATTTTCTTTCTCCCTGTATATTTGTAAATAGCCCATCGAGATTTAATAGCTCGATAAAAGAATCACATAACATTTTGGTATTCACTGTGTTTTCTGGTTTGATTCATTGGTGATCTTTGAAGCCGCACGATAAGACCGCATTCGACTATACTTGCCTTCAAGAGTACAAAACTGCAGATTCCCCAGGGTAGAATATTTTATACAACAAAATTTCGCAACACTACTCATCATGTAAGTACTTTTTTTTTGATAAGCCTGCAGTCTATAAACCAACAACCTTTTATGTATGTTCCCAGTACGATAATCTGTCGTTTCTGTTGAATTCTATTTCCGACTTTCGCCACCATAGCGCCACAATTGAAAACATCCGATGTCTGCGGTCCAATTGGGACCTGGGTACGCGCACCCGAAAAAGAGAAGGGTAGTGCTAGATCTATAAACACAAAGCGCAGTAGGACGCGTGGAGATAAAATATAAAAATAATTGATCAGGAATAATAAATAATTTTGTTCTGAAGATTTTAACACGTGACGTTATTGGTATTTTTACCCAAGTTTTATT
Organism: Kuschelorhynchus macadamiae; assembly: GCA_030620095.1. Lineage (NCBI taxonomy): Eukaryota > Metazoa > Arthropoda > Insecta > Coleoptera > Curculionidae > Kuschelorhynchus > Kuschelorhynchus macadamiae. Next base: position 445,878 of record JAUTXW010002904.1, on the reverse strand, counting down.
CTTAAAATCTGAACAATGTTGTAGTTTAGTAATGCACACCGCATATTAGCCTTTTTAGCATTGCTTTGTGGATAAAATATGTACAATTTTGGAGAAAAGCTACTCCACAAATGAAGGCATCTATTTTGAATACCCCTGTATATATTTTCTGCACAATTGTATAACATTAATGCGCATTTTTTTTTCTGAATACATTATTGAGAATTAATGAATAGCGACTTTTTACCGTGTAGAAAAAAAGCTCGTTTTAGTTATTTATGCTGTAAGTATCGAAGCTGTCCGAATAACATACAAAACTTGATGCAAAACTTTACCTCCTGACCGGCGCCAATTAAGACAAACATTTTGCAAAATTTTTTAAACAAATATTCCTAAAATGCACTGGTTCTCTCGATACTATATTCATTGTTTTAGGACTATACAAAAATAATTACGGTCCTAAGATTATAATGAATCCATTAGAATACTTGCTTTAGGGCTACAATGAATCCATTACGGCCCCAGGACTATAAAGGATCTGTTAGAGTACCCCGAAAAAATGTAAAAAGGTAAAACATTTTAATGCGCTGTTATAAACACAACGGTTATATTGCATAGCAACCATGGTGGGAAGAAAACAAGGTGTGCGAGCAAGTTTTGATGACGTATATTGTGAGGCGAACCCAGGACCGATTAAAATGACAGGTTAGCCTTGTTTTTATTGCGTAAAGGCCTCAAAAGATTACAGTACACCTTTGCTAAAAATGTTTAACGGAATTCATGTATCAGTCATAATTCTATCTTCTTTTTTGATTACGGTGAAAACAGACACGGAAATATATCTATCCCTTAAAGAGCTGTTCATTATAAAATCACCCTATACCTTGTTTATCAGTTTTGTTTTTTGTGGTTATGAGCGAAGGTTAATTTGACAGCAAGAGGTTAAAATATATTTCTGTGATTTGTTTGTTTTCGTCGAATTTTGGACGTATGGTAGTTGCAGATCGTTAAGTTGTTTATTGGAATAAACTTATATATCGTTTGAAGTGCAGGTATATATTATTTAATGTTCTAGTGATACATATAAAATGAGAAAATTATATATTTCAAGTATATACATTTTAAACTCAAGTATTAAAAAAAATATGTTTGGTTTCAAATGGTAAAGTAAGTAAAATATCTTATGTGTAGCTGAATACCTGAGACCTTACATAACACAATTGATAGTAAATTCACATTTTTTGCTATCATGTAGATTATAATCTTATTTAAGCATACATATTATATATGTTTGAATAGTTTTTATATGTACCTAACTAGATATTTTTGATTTATTTGATACATATGAATGCTGACTAATGAATACACTACGGATAACAAACAACATACATTTCATGATGGAAATTACCAAAAGCACTAGTATAACTAAAAATCTTTAACAGTTACCTACCCACGAGCCTACCCCTCATTCAGAAGGAACTTCTAGGCAGAAATAAATAAAACAAAAAACCTCCAATTACCATAATAAGTATATTTAAGAGTCCTACTTTAAGTCTTCTGTGTGAATTTGTATTCTTTAAACTAGGAAGTGTTCAGCTACTGTATAGAAGAACTTAATGATATTTTAGCACTGACTACACAAACCTAATTATGTTTAAAGAAGATATACCTAATGTGAAAATTTTGAATATGTTTGTAACTACATATTAACTAAATTAGATTACTGGCATTGGAAAGTTCATATCAATATCATAGTAGAAATAAACCAATGCCAATTGTGTGTTAAGTGGTATAACTAAAACTGTATTCAATTTACATAAACAGTGCATGGTAGGCATTTAATTAATTAAGATTAAGAAAATGTTGTTTTTAGTTGTGTATCTGACAATATAGGAGTTTTCAAGTATCAGCTTTATTTTTCTTGTTTCTACTATCTGTAGTCTACCTCAAGGCCTCCATCTATGTATATCATTCTAAGAAGCTTGTATGTCACAGGTTAAGTCTATTATAGGTAAAGAAAATGAGTAAAAATAGGCCGGATTAAAAAATATACGTTCCATAAGCATTTAGTTGAACTTTATTCCAGTTCTATGAAGAATTCTGTAAAAAAACATTTACACAGTAAAATACACTTATTTAACTTGGGCAGTAAAATGGTAATTTTTTAAGTAAAAGCGTACATTTCTAAATTAATAGTGAAATGTGAAGTGAAAGCTTGTTTACTTCTGCTGTGCTAAAGTCAGATGTTATTAATACATAGCCGAATTGAAATAGAGTAGATGCTGTTTGTAAAACCACTGCTACAGTGTATCTGTGTCGTATTTTAGTGATTAAGGATATCTTATAATGATTAGTTTTCCTAACCATTTAGATTTAAGACTAAAACAATTTTTGTTAGACAAATCTAAATTTATTATTTAAAGTATTATTTTTACTAGTTTTATAGGAACTATGGCAATTACCTCATTAAAGTAAATATTAAAAATAAATGAAAATAGGTAGGTAAAATTTATTTTACTTTTAAAAAATATCAACAGAAGATTGCATACAGCAATGTTTTTTTGTTACACATCACATTTCTAATTTGTGTCACGATATGAGATTGGGAATCCCTGACACTTTAAGAAACCTACACTCAGTACTTATCAGTTTAACTAATGGAATTTGATATCAGGTTTAAGCATTTCTGGAGTTAAAATTAATTTTGAGTAGTTAACACTACACTGTATAAATGTATATCTAACTTAAGAAGTATAAAACTAGGGATCGAAAACGTTTTATGAAAAGTGAAAATCATGTCAACTTAAGAGTTACTTACCTACCTATCAAATGATAATGAACATAATCTTTCCAAGTCTGTTAATGTTGCAGACTTTTGTCTCATTACCTTAAATAATATGTGACAGAATCCCGGGATTCAGTTGAAAGTTTAAACCCCACCTTCGAATGGTACTTAAGGCTGGCAACGGCTAGCCATTTCTTTTTAAATACTCATATGCCTTCGAGCTTATACTTTGAAATGAAATTGCAGATGCAGTAGCATACACTAGTAAGGTTGATGGTTGAGTGATATAAATGTCAATACTTAAGGGAATCTTTAATTCAGTAATTAATTACATTAAGGTTAATAGCTTTTAGAAATATCAATCTGGGATATCTAAGAAAGAATGAAAACAAACTGATGACCCACAAAAAATAAATACTGCTTAAATAATCAAATGAAAAGAGAAAAAGGAAAGAAAATGTTAATGAAATGATTATAAATAAAACAAATTAAAAATAGAATGTTAAAATGTATTTTTTTGTAAGTTTTCAGCTGTTTTTTATAGAACTAAAAACTGAGAAGTTAATAGTTTCTAATAATTTCAAACGGACAAGTATTTAAAATACTATTTATTATAGCAAAATTCCCCTAATTTGCTCCAACAAATAACTAACACTAAGATCACTCCTTTTGTATCTGAGTACTAATAACCTTGATCTAAACCAATGACTAAATGAAAAGGTCCTAACTTTTTATTTCGAATGTAAAAAAGAATAATTATATGCTTTTTTTATGTAATTTTCATGAACAAAAAGGGAACAATTCGGATAAATTGAAAATATATACTAGATGCCTACACACATGCTTAAAAAGAGGGCATCTGGTTACACTAGGTATGTGAGAATATCAGGTATTTGAACACCTTAGAAAAATGTATGCTACTATTTATACACATTTTAGCTGAATCTTTATCTGAGTTAGTCTACTCAAATTTTCTTTTATCAGGTAAGCCTGCCAAAATCCGATCCTCGGTCTCATCTGTAATATTTCTTTTATTTTTTCAAATTATTGAATTTTAAGCAAGTCGGGAGCAGGTTGTTTTCTGTAGCATCATTAATTTTTCTTTTTATTTTCAAAATGCTTAGCTTAGCATACAACCGCTAAAAATCATTTGATTTAGAAATGTTTAACCAAATATTTACCATTATTTGAGTTAATTTTGTCATATTTGTGGCAAGCATAAAACCTTTGTACCGTAGAAATCAGGGTTTTTAGGAAATCTATGGGACCTTATATTACATTTGTCCTTCGTTTTATTGTGGCTGAAGCAACCAGTAACCTAACAAGACATATTGTTCTTGATTTTTATTACCCAAATGAATCTAACAATAAAATTCTTTTCTTTCCAAGGTAAAATTTATTTTGCACAAAAAAAAACTGTTATTTGTTGTCTAACTAGTAACTAACCTACAATTTTTATTGACGTTTATTTCCAGGGCATACTACATTTTTTTTCGAAAGCTACCTCACATCTGACGTAGGTGCGCTGGCTAGCGAGCACACCTTGTTTTCTTCCCACCATGATGGCAACCAAGAAAACACCCTTAGTTTTAAAAAGGGATGTTATAACAACCAATCAAAATGCCTTCTTATACCTTTTTTATCGTAATGTCATTAAAACAGTATTAAAACTTCTTAAAACCTAAAGGGCTCCTAAAAAATTGTTACAACCATAAAAAGGTTGTAAGTATATTACAACACAATTAATAAAATTTTTATAAAACCAAACATAACTTTCTTAAATCGTATAGGATTTATTGAAAATTTTATCACCACATTTCACTTTTTTATAATGTCGTTCGCATCTAGATTACAACTCAATACAGTAAGTTAAATTTAACCCAAGTTTAATCCAAAGTTTGCTTTAATCATGGCTATTTGTTTTTATATTAGATAAAGTAAAACTGAACTTTTTATTTTTTTAATTAAAATTTCACAACTGCTTTTTTGAAATATTAATCCAAACAGTAAATAAAATGTTGAAAAAAAAATTAAAACTATCTTGCATTCTATAAGGGTACATTTAAAACAGCATAGTTTTAATGTAGCCTTCTTAAAACAAGCAAAAATAAATTTGATTTTAACATTGTTTCAAAAGACCAACAAACTTTAAAAGTGCTTAAATATTGTTATATTTCTCAAAAACAATTGAAGACTCGAGTTCTATCTTCCTACCTATCTTCATCATCTTTTATCCCTTCTCTTAATTCAGACATATTTTCATCCATAAAGTTGACGGAATTCTAGTGAAGCTCTGTTTAATGTGTTCTTTTATTTTAAACTAGTTTTTCACTAAGAGGAATTCCTGGTGCGGCTTATATAGAAATACTACTACCTTGACTATATGCATTTTCCATGGTTAATAAACGATTGTTGATTCTTTAATACTAATTTTTGTTTTAAATTTGAAAATATCCAATTTTTTACATTTAATAGGTGGACCTATTGTATGCATTTAATGAACCCATTTTTTACTTTTATTCTTATTATTTTTTTTAAATGGCATCATCCAAAATATCAGCAAGTTTTATCGCAAGCTGGAAATGGGAAAACAAAACAACTCATGGGTTTTATGACTTCTTTATTTTTGACTTAAAATAGCTAACGATTTTATACAACAATTTTATCATTACTTTATAAAAAACGTTACTTCCTTAAAACCTTACTTTTTTTAAAACCACTTAAAGTGGGTTTTAAAAACCATTAAACTAACGGTGGTTTAAAATAGTAAACTATTTTAACTAAATTATTAATTGGCTCTCTCAAATAATAACTATCACCAGTTTAAAACAGTTTTGGGAGGTGTCTAATGCTAAAGCCTGTTCTTAAAACTTTTAGCTCCATTTCCATGTGACCTAATTATTTTGTATTGCATGTACATATATAGTTTTTCTTTTTTTTTTTTCTTTTGTTTTTAGTAACCTGGGTTCGAGTGATTAAAAGCTATTTAGTACTAGATTACTTATTCCTAAAAAAGTGGATAAACCCCCTCGATATGAAAGTGAAACAATACCACACCAATAAAAACCATATTCATCCGATTTGAGTTTTTTTAAAATATTTGCTTACGTAAACTGTTATTGCTACAGACCAGATGGTAGGGATCAAGATCTTTAGCATTTATCAGAATGGGGCCATTTAAAAGAAATTTTGGAAACAAGTCATTGGTAACAAAAATGTCTAATTTTACCTGTTTTAAATTTTTATGTGGTATTTGCTCTAACATGTACAAAAGTTTAATTACTGTAATGCCTATATTGAATTTGTCTTTATTTAACGTTTGAACACCTCTTTGAAACGGTATCATAGTAACTACAAAACGTCTACTTTTCAACGTCTTATTAACTGATAAAAAAAAAACAAATATCCCGAGTAAAATATGTTCTTTTTCGTTATAATTAGGGGAAAGTCGTGGAATTTTTCATATTTTATTTTTTTTCTGTTTCAAAAAAGCTTATCTTTTTGCTTATTAACGGTATATAAACTGTATGCTTTCCGACATTCGGTTAGAAAATCTAGATACATTTTATTTTAACTTTTTTTTCAGGTAACCCAACGGCTTTTTAATTAACGACGATGCGTTTTTCAAGGACAAGCTCCATATTTTGTATTTCACTCAACTTCCAGCTTGTTCGTTAAACTAATGAGATTTATGTCGGTTACCCACATCGACATGTAATCCTATTAGGTTCTGTATAATCAGAACAAATTCTCCCAGGCATTTGGTTTGTTTGCCACATATGCAACAATGATTTTTTTCAACTAGAAATTATGTTTAAGCTTGTATCACCGGAGAGCTGGGAAGGTGAAAGAAAATAAGGAATAATATTTTCAATTAACCTAATATTCTAATGAAATATCGTCAATTGCCTTTTATATTTCTAAAAAATCTTTAACAATATGCCCATCCCTGTTGGTGTATCACATTCCACGTGAGAGTGATCAGTAACTATAAATTTGTGATCAATCACTTTAATTTAGCTCTGTATAAGTATCTGAGTACATGACCATTAGAGTAACTTGTGCCCGTAAGGTTGTTAAATATTTATATAAGCAAGCTTCTCAACCAGCGAGTGTTTCGTCCCATAGAAAATTATTTGCTATACCTTCTGCTCCATCATAAATGGTTAGGTTTTATACTAATAACTGGCGTTTATATTGGTCTGTAGTTGTAGTTAGCACATGCTGAAGGTCAAATGATATATATTTTTTTTGACCAATTTGGCTTCTTTATCCTTAGACTTATTTTAGAAATTCTCATCAGCCATATTTTTGTGCTTATTCCACTGAAGTTGAATTCCCTCCCAGTTTACAATATTAAGGTACTTTGAATGTACATGAAAAGTGTCAAAATGAGTTGCAAGTGTCATTATGTGGCATTTTAAAGGATTACTACATGTTATTGAAAACCGACCAGTATATATCATAAGAAACGGGATAAGCATTTTGTTTTTACTTCTCTCGTAAAAGGGAATCTTAATCCTGAAAAAATCGCTCTCCGAGATTTTTTCAGATCTTCACGTTTCAGGCGATCTAGATGACGAAAAACATGTTCTCAATTTCATCAGTCAGTCTGTCGGTTCGCGGTTAACTATTTAACTTGATAACCAATTTTGGTGAAAAATTAAGGGTCATATGGGCATAACTTGGTAACATTTTGCTAAAAATCCATTATGGCGAAACAAAATGGCGGCCTAGTGAAATGTTAAATAAATTATTATTAAAAAACTGCTCATCCAATTTATCTCAAATTTTGCAAAATCATCTAGTATTATGTTGGAATTAACTGATAACATTACGAATCCAAGATGGCGGAACAAAATGGCAGCTTAATAAAATATTTAAAAATTTAACCTGAAAAAACCGCTTAATGATTTGATTTCAAATTATGTGCCATAAATAATTGTGGTATAGAGATCAACTAGTTAAATAGTGGTACTAATTCAAGATACCCGAACAAAATTACGGCCAAATAAAATGTTTGTAATCGTGAAAAAGTCACCCTCTCAGGTTTTACACATCTATAAGTTCTAGCGTCGCTACATGCCAAAAAATATGTTTTATCAATTCCGTCCATCCGTCTGTAGGTCTGTCTGTCAGTTCGCAGCATAGTTTAAAGACTACTTAGCCAATTGACTTCAAATTTTGGTCAAAAATTAAGGTTCATATGGGAATGATCTGAGAATATTTTGGTAAAAATTCCAATATGGAGAAACAAAATGGCGGCCTAGTGAAATGTTAAAAAAATTATTATTAAAAAACTACTCATCCAATGTATCTCAAATTTTGCAAAAACCTCAAGTATTATCATGGAATCAACTGGTAACATTTCGGTACGAATCCAAGATGGCGGAACAAAATGGCAGCTTAATAGAATATTTAATAATTTAGCCCGAAAAAACTGCTTAATGGTGTAATTTCAAATTGCGTGCCGTAGTATAATAGTAGTACTAATTCAAAATGATCGAACTAAATGGCGGCCAAATAAAATGTTCGTAATGGTGAAAAAATCACCCTCTCATGTTATACACATCTTTACATTTTAGCATCCCTAGAGGCCAAAAAATATGTTTTATCAATTCCGTCGGTGTGTCTGTCTGTCTGTCTGTTAGTTCGTAGCATAGCTTAAAGACTAGTTACCCTATTATGTTCAAATTTTGGTCAAAAATTAAGGGTCATATGGGGACCTGCTAATATTTCGGTAAAAATCCGATATGGTGAAACCAAATAGCGGCCTAGTGAAATGTTCAAAAATTATTATTAAAAAACTACTCATTCAATATATCTCAAATTTTGCAAAAAATATCAAGTATTATGTTCGAAGCAACTGGTAAAATCTTGGTAAGAATCCAGGATTTTTTCTTGATATAGGGTTCGCCAGATCACTGCACATACCAAATTATAAGTTTTTAAATTTTCATAAAGCTAATTATAATATTATAAATGACGCAATATTTAGTACCCCATGGAATAATTTACTTAGTAGTAATAACTTAGAAACTAACATTTTAAAATTTTATAACAGAATAAATAATATAATATCGGAATTTGTTCCAAGTGGTTACCGTAACAGTAAATATCCAGCATACTTTTCTAGTTCCACCATTAAGGTGATCAAAGAAAAAAATAAATTCCATAATAAATGGAAAGTTTATGGAAGTTTGAGTGATTTAAATACCTTTAGAACTCTTAGAAGCCGTTCAAATACACTAACTAGAGAAGACTACCAAAATTATATCAATCATATTGAAGCACAAATTGCAAAAAATTTTGGCATTTTGTATCGGCTAAACGCGGAAAAACAGATATACCTTTGGAAGTGTATTTTGAAAACTGTACAGCTAGTAATAATAATGATGTTTGTAACCTTTTTGCGACTTTTTTTAAATCTGTATTTGAGCCAAAAACTAACAACCTAATAACGTCAGAGAGTTTTTCAGGAAATGCGACTTTCAGTCGACTTCAATTGTGTGAGTCGGAGGTTCTTTCTGTGCTTAGAGAACTAAAAAGGGAGCCGGTTCTGATGGCATTCCGGCTATATTTGTCAAGAAATGCGCCAATGGTTTATGTCAACCACTTCTAAAATTATTTAATCAACCGCTCAATGAGGGCCATTTTCCTACTGTATGGAAAAGGGCCATTATTGTGCCCATCCATAAGTCTGGTGATAGGAGTAACATAAAAAACTATAGACCGATCTGCAAACTCTGTACGTTTGCAAAGGTATTTAAAAACTTAGTCTATAAACATATTTTTTACCTAGTTAAAAACATAATCAACAGCCAGCAGCACGGATTTTTTGCAAATAGATCGATTGACTCTAACCTCATTAGTTACTCGCAATTCATTTTAAATAGTTTGGATAACCGTCTTCAGGTCGATTCAATCTACTCGGACTTTAGCAAAGCATTCGATAAAATTAATCATGAAATTCTTATAAATAAATTGTCCATATCGGTGTAGACAGGATAATCCTCAAATGGTTCAGATCTTATTTAATGTTGCGGGATCCTCGTCTGATTCATTTATCTCGACATCTGGGGTACCCCAAGGGAGTCATCTGGGACCCTTACTCTTTATCATTTATATAAATGAGATCAGTAAATGCTTTAAATTTTCGAATTATTTATTTTATGCGGATGACTTGAAGATTTATAAAGTAATACAAGATAGCGTCGATTGTCAGCAATTGCAGTCAGATCTCGCTAGGATTGAACAATATTGTTCTACAAATAGTCTGTATTTAAACACTGAAAAATGTTTTACAATTAATTTTACCCGTAATCACCAAAAAGTGGTTTTCAATTATAGTTTGAATTCAAACCAGCTTCGTAGAGAGGTCCAAGCAAGAGACCTAGGCGTTATCTTCGATGATAAGATGCTTTTTGATAAACAAATTGACAATATTGTTAATAATGCGTTTAGAATGTTGGGATACATGGCCACAGACTACAATTATTTACGTAAAGAATTTAAACTCTTAAGCCTGGCAGATCGCAGGCTTATAAATGATATCGTTTTTCTGAAAACAATTATTTTTTGCCAAGTCGATTCAACTGATCTTTTATCCCAAATTCCAATAGCAGTTCCTCAAAGAAATCTAAGAAACACTCGTTCGTTTGTATCTCCTATGGCTCACATAGCTGTGCAAACTCTCCTATATTTAGAATGTTAAACTCTGCAAATGTTCACTACGATAATATTGATTTGTTCTGTATGTCCTCCAAAAATATTAAAAAAGCTTTAAAGGCCGATTTTCTAAATGGGTATTAAGACATAAGTTTTTTTTTTCCAGTATTGATTATATAGTACTATATGTTAAGTAATAGATTATATGTAGCTGTGTAGTTTTAAGTGTATGTTAACGATTAAATTAACATGTAAATAGTGGACACAATTTTGTGGGCTAGACCTGTATGTGTCCCAAAGAGAAATAAATAAATAAAAAAAAAATAAATAAAATATTTAAAAATTCAGCCTGAAAACCCAATTTATGGACTGACTTCAAATTATGTGCCTTAGTTAATTGTGGTATAGGGGCTCAACTAGTGGACCTGTGTTACTAATTCAAGATGGCCGAATAAAATTGCGGCCAAATAAAATTTTTATAATCGTGAAAAAATTATCCTTTCAGATTTTACACATCTTTCCGTTTTAGGGTCTTTAGACGCCAAAAGAACAAGTTTTATTAATTCCGTCGGTCCGTATGTCTGTCAGTGAGCGACATAGCTTAAACATTGCTAACCCGATTGATTTTAATTTTTGATAAAAAATTATGGGTCATATGGGGATGACCTGGTATTATTTTGGAAAAACCCAATATGGCAGAACAATGTTAAAAAAAATTTGTTAGAGTGATGTATTATTGGGAATTAAAATCCAGTAAAAAAAAACAAATCTTTTTTGAAATTCACGACGTTTTACAACTAAATTGTTGCATCCTCAAAACACATATATAGATCCTATATCTTGCATGAAACCCATATTATCCGTCTTTACCTACTCCGTTGGTCCGCATATATTTCCCAGATATTAAGTTTCTAAATGGTTTTCATTAACAATCCTCTTGGTATTATGTTAGAGAAGTGTATTATTTGGTGTTAGGATCCAGTAAAGAAAAACAAAAGTCTATTTTTAAACAGTCGACGCTTCGCAACGATCCTCTTGTTGTTATGTTAGTGTGGTATATTATTTGGCATTAGAGCCCAGTAAAAAACAAAAGATTTTTTAAATTGCCGATGTTTCGCAGCTTTATTGTTGCATCCTCAGGTCACATATATAGATTCTATATCCTGTTTGAAACCACTATTATCAGTTTTTACCTACTATGCTGGTATGCAGACATTTCCCGTATATTAGGTTTCTAAATAGTTTTTGTTCACGATCCTCTTGTTTTTATGCTAGAGTGGTGTATTATTTAAGGTTAGGATCCAGTAAAAAACAAAAACCCTTTTTTTAAATTGACGATGTTTCGCAACTTTATTGTTACATCCCCAAGACACATATAGATTCTATATCCTGCATGAAACCCATATTATCAGTTCTTTACCAACTACAATGGTCCGCGAATATTTCCCAGATATTAAATTTCTTAATGGTTTTCATAACGATTTTCCTGTTTTATGTTACAGTGATGTTTTTTGGAGATGGTAAAAAAAATCGTTTTTCAAATTGTCGATGTTTCGCAACTTTATTGTTGCATTCTCAGCACACTTATATAGATTTTATATCCTGCATGAAACCTATATTATCAGTCTTTACCTACTCCTGGTTCGCAGATATTTTCCAGATATTAAGATTCTAAATGATTTTCGTTAACGATCCTCTTGTTTTTATGTTAGAGCGGTGTATTATTTGGTGCATAGTAAAAAAAAAACAAAAGTCTTTTTTTAAATTGTCGACGTTTCGCAACTTATTGTTGCGAAACAAGGAAGGAAGAAACAAGTGATGCCGCCGATATAAGATATTCTCGCCTGTCTTATCGACCAGTCAAGAGTAATTCTCTCTCACCAGTCGAGACGAGACGAAAAAATGGTTATCTCTAGACGAGAATTTTTCTCAACATGTATATTTTTTATTGAGTTGCAAGCAATAATAGAAAAAATAAATTAATTCTATATTATATAATGGGGTATTCAGGAGCACGGTAAAAGCATATATACGTATGTTGAGGGCAGCGTGAATGCCTATTTTTAACCGACTTCAAAAAAAGAGGAGGTTCTCATTTCGACCCGTATGTATTTTTTTATGTTTGTTCGCGCATATTGTCTAAACGGCTTGGCTGATTTTGATGAGTCAAACGCCAAATTGTAGAGGACGTTTTTCTGGTGGTCCCATATATTTTGATTTGAAATCCGTTCACCCGTTTGCCCGGACATTTACGATATTGCCGGAGTGGTGGCAATTTTTTTGTTTTTTTTGTTTGTTCGTCTATTACTCTGCGATGATTTCGATGAAATTTTCAGGGAAAATCCAGGATATGGCCGGAGTGGTCCCATAGCAGGAATATTATAAATGACCGAATGGCGCCATTTTGTTTTTTTTTGCGCCAAGATATATAACAACTTTTTTAATATTCTACGCTCCCGTCTCGGTTCAACGCGTTCACCATTATTTCAGGAAAAAAACATTATGCAGGGGACCATTTGTTAAACCTCATTAAATTTTGCAACAAAACTAAAAACGATCAAATAAAAATGTTTATAAAAAAAATGAAACCGACTTCAAAAAATGCACTAAAAAGTGAAAAATAATATTTTATTCCACCTTAAAAATTTTACTCCGTGAAGTCGACGTCAAACTAATAAAGACAGTAAGACCTTATACGCGTATTAGTATTAGACGTTAAAACACCGAATTGACTGAATACATGATTTTGTTATTAAATACTTAAGAATAAGTTTAGCGCCGACTTCACGAAGTAAAATTTTCAAGGGGGAATAAAATAATATTTTTCACTTTTTAGTGCATTTTTTTTTCGGTTTTATTATTTCATAAACATTTTTTTCCTTACTTAAACTTGTCCGGTCTTTGAAGAAAAGTACACTGATGACTCGTGAAAGGGGGTAAAAAAAATAAATGAACTGAACTGAAGGTATGAAAATATGTCTAGAGAGACAAAATAATATATAAATACAGAATTCTTAACAGGTTAAATTAATGTTCAACTGTTTTTCTATACTAAAAGACTTCCCATTATTATTTTTTTTAAAACGTATTTTCCTATTTACAGCTATTCAAACACAGTTACCATATTAAAAATACAAATAATAGCATAAAAATCTATTTCCTTTATATTGAAAACTGTTTCCAAAGCTTTATCAACTGATTAACTTAATTTAAAACCAAAGCTGTGATAGGTTTTGTTCAATTAAAAATAATTCTTGAAACCGTGCTAAATTGAAATTACTATTCGACGTTTCGCATTTAATTGCATGAGGAATCTTCAGGGATCTTTACTTCACGAGACTTGAACACAATGTACAGACATCGTGGAATAAAGATCCCTGAAGATACTTCGTGCAATTAATTGAGGAACGACAGATAGTAATTCAAATTTGACTTGGTCTTACCCTAATCAGAGCATTTAATAATTAAACCCATAATTTAAATCGAAGATACATAATATATTTATTTAATATTTACTACCATAAACAATATAAACGTTATGAACACAACATAGTATTTTTTTCAATAACCTCTATATATCTTAAATTATACAAACAAATTACTTACGAAAAATTATATAAACCATACAAGTCTGCCGTATGTGCCCCGATTGATTTGACGATAGGGAAGACAATTTATTTTAGTTGCGGATCTAATAACTTAAAAGTTCATTCTTAAAAGCTTTTGCTTTTTTTTACACTTTCAACAACATTTTTATTTTGGTTTTATGTGCAGGCCGTTTAAAATTCCGAAAGTTTTAAAAAGTTGTTTTCAATTACATTTTGCAGCCAATTGGTTTAAGAAAATTATGAGGTCTAACCTGTTATATCAAGAGAGAAACGAAACGAGAGGACATTTTTCTCTCTGGTGGTGAAGAAAGGTCTTCTATCGTCTCGTCTTGTCTTCAGTGGGGTATATAAGGGGGAACGTGGTTTTTATTTAGGTTTTTTTGATCAAAATTTTCGTCTAAGACCCCATGCAACTGCGTCTTACGTTAAATAATTTAGTTAATATCGTTGATTTCTTACATGGCAACTTCTTTTTACAAAAAATAATATAAGTAAATATTAAGGTTTGATTGATCTCATTAAAGTCTCTGATTTTGAATTTAAGGATTGTAATTGATTTCTGCTCAGTCCGCCCATTTGTCAATATTTTAATATAATATATATACATATATATATATATATATATATATATATATATATATATATATATATAAATGGTTACGGTTTCCCCGTTGTTGATAAACCCGTTGTCAATATAAGTATGGAACTCCGATTAAAGAATTTAAAAAGATCTTTATTATGGAAGTATTAACATCTAATTAGAACTTTTTATAAAATAAACTAAAATGTCAGTTGGTCAAAATTTTAATTTAAATATAGCTTCAAAACAGGATAATTTTAATGTTGTTCAAAGAGTTTACAGGCCGGAAATGACTCCAGCATTTTATTAGAAATAAATAAAATATACAATAAATGTCTTCATGACATACGTTAGTTAACTTTGAACTACGTTTTATGAAAAGAGTATAGTTTGTTAAAAAAACTTCTTTAATTCAGTATTAAATAATTTTAGTTTTTCTTAATTTGGATCATGCAACATCTTTTATCACAACAAGGATTCTTCTGAGTATAATTGTAATATACTTTTAATTAAATTATGAATATATAAGTTCAGATTTTAAAAAAGGTGGAAGATATAAGTATTTTATTGATAAGTAAACTACGCAGCAACTTTCATAAATATATAAATACATGTTACAACACAGTTCAAGGTGCGACTGTGTAGGGCCGTTCAAACTCAAGATTGCAGCAAATAAGTTATAAGTATAACTATAGCTGCAAGGTACTGTTGAAACAGCATCCATATAATCGGATTTTAATAGTAAGTATATGTATATTAAACAGATCTATGAAGTTAGAAGGTACATGTCTGTATATCATGTTAAATCGACAAAAAGTTTTTAATAATGTATTTATCTGATTTATTACAAAAATAATCCCTAACAAATTGAACTTGCTATTTCATTTATTTTTAAATTATAATGATTATATGATTAACCAACAACTACCATTGTTCTGGAATAGGAGAGTACTTTCTACCATGCTTTCTCTGATTGGCAATAGTTGTTTTTAGAATTTCAACATATTTCCTTCTGTTTTCAGGTGAGGAAAAGTCGCTACTGCTTATGTCACCAGGATATCTCTACCAAAAAAAATATTAGTACTATAAAAGTGACTTTGTGGTTTATTCAAAATGTTAAGTACTTCCCTAATTTCATAGGTTAGCAAGAAATGCACACAGTGTATACTATTTTTTAAGTGCAAGTTGAACAAAGGTAGAGAAGAGCAAGTATCAAACACAGGCTAATTTGGTTCAACACCATTACCGGGTTATTGGGCAGATATATGTAGGCGACTAGGCAACATTTGCAGCAACAGCGACTGGCAGATCAGAAAATTTCAAGCTGCGAAAAAGACTTAGAATAGTTACCTAGAACGTGAGGGGCCTCTTAGAACTTCAGAAATTACATACACTTGAATGGGAACTAATCAAACAGAAAGTTGACATGTGTGGGATAACAGAGACTCACTGGAAAAATAAAGGTCATTTTGAAATAGCTTATCAAGTAGTTAAATCTGGAGCTGATACTACTGGGCAAAAAGAAATAGAGAAGAAGATGGCAAAATATATGCTTGAATATCTTCCAATTAAGGAAAAATTCATCAAAATAACTTTCAATGCAAAGCCCAATAAATTGCATATTCTACCGATATACATGTCATCAGCGGCAAATGATCATGAGGGCTGAAGAAGTTTACAGTCTCATAGAGAATATTACTCGAGAGATACCAAGAAAAGAACCTATTTTCATCATAGGAGACTTGAACGCATATATATATATATATATATATATATATATATATATATATATATATATATATTATATACATACATAAAAGTTCTATACAATTTTTCGATTAAAGTTATGATTGTTGCTAAGTAAATTTCGTTTTGCAAATCGAATTCCACAATAACAAAAGCTCAAATTGAAAAACTTTCTAGGACTTCACAATTGCTTCAACTCTGTCGTCTCAGAAATTTAATTTTCATACATTTGTAAAATTTCAAACCAACATTGAACATTGACTGTATACCCGACCTAATATTCGACGGGATCAAAACTATTTTTCTTCATGGACTAACTTTTATCTAGAATAACATTTTCTGAGAAATCAATAATAAAAGTTTTTTCCATTTATTGTAAACTCTTTGCTGGTCACTGTATGAACTCTTAGTCTTAAATTTAGGCAAGAAATAACACGCTGAAGTTTGTCGACGTACTTAAATAACATCCTGTACATGTATATCTATTTTATTATTAATGGTATTTTTATGTATTAAAATTAATGAATTACTTTTGTACTCATTTCATGATAAATAATAGGTCTTAATGTTTTGGCAATTTTATGTATTCACCATCCGAAACATTATCTTATCTATCTTATCTGTATTAATAACCACGCCAACATAACTTTTTTGCCTTTCACAACCTTGAAACTAGTAGTTGGTCTCTGAAATAGCCCAGCTTCTGAAGCGGTTGCAGTAACTGAAAAAGAACTTCCTTTTTCAAAATGGATGTTTTCACTGCTTGTACTGAAAAACAAAATTTATTTTATCTGAATATTATATAATGGAAAAATTATTTAAAACAAAAATAATGTTGACCTCAATCCGGCAGAGGCAAATTTAAAGCCCTCCGTTGAAGACATTGGTTCCAGCACTACATTTTAAGCTTGTTCTCCAGACCTCAAAAATAATAATATTTTTATTCTGTTTAAAAAAGATCAATATTTTTATTCTGCTTAATATTTGATATGGCATAATAGTTATTTATGTTAGAAGTACGACTGCAATAAAATGGCACTTTTTAATTTTAAATAACAATAGACCTGACACGTTTTAAATGTAATTTGTCCCTTGGAAAAAATTTTGAATTTTGTTATGTTGTAGTTTATGTCAGTTGTTGCGCTCACTGCGCCAAAGTTATTCTACCAGGAGTACGAGAAAAACAGGGTTAAAAGTATTGATTTAGTCATTTTTACCTTAACTAGTAATACAAAAACTAGAAACAATTGCATGAAAATTCAAGACTAATTTTTTTAGGAATATTGCAGGCTATGATAATAATGGCAAAATCGGTAGTTTTGTGGCAGTTAGAGTTAGAGCTTTGGAGCAATAAAAAAGTTTTCCCTTGACATGTACTACAACATATTAAAATTACAACCAATTTAATTAAGGGTCAAATTACATTTAAAAAGAGCTATGGTTTTATGTAATGTCATTTACGTTTTTGCTTGCACGAAAACTGTCATCAATATTGTAATATTTCTTGAGAGTGTCACATGAGGTCCAGACAATTTATTATACTAGCAAAATAAAGTTAACTTTATTTTGAAATATGTTCTCAGTAAAAGTCAGTAAAGCATAATGAATTTTTATATGGTACGCCATGTATAAAGTAATAAATGAAACTATATAATAACCAGTTTCAGTGCCTAGCCCGAACCAAATTCTTGGCAGGGTTCATTTTCTTTTGGCCAGATACATATTTTAATTTTTTTACAAGGCACCAAATATTTTTTACCCGCTCTCCATGGGTTTATAGATAAATGGAACACTAAACACTTTTGAAGCATTGATTAAATTTTGGTTAAATCTACAAAGCCAATAGAAGATGTAAAATATACAATAACATATAAAGTTTCCAAAACTAAAATTTGGAAATAATCAAGTGAAATGAAATTTTGTTTAGATAGGTAACCTACTAACTAATTCCTAACTTGTCATAAATTTAAATTTAGAACTGTTAAAATTTAGAAAAGACGTTTAATTTAGTACTTACATAAACTGACTACCTGCTGTCCCTTTTTTGGTAGAGTCGTCGGTGTCGGCATTGCAAATACTATGGAGCTAGAACTAGAAGAAAGCATTTGTTTTAAAACCATTCATATTCTGAAGCAGGCAATTGAAAATCTGTGTCATGTAAATTAACTACAAGGTTGAAAAAAAACTCACCTGTGAGATAATTTACCTAGAAATATCACATCTTTACATCGAGGGGGATTTGATAATTTATTAATATATCTTGCCCCATTTGATCTCACTCAATATCAGTAGGATAATGGTCAGAGCACAACTCAAAGTATTTTGGTAAAAACGGTTTCTACTAGGGAAAACCAGAGTTTTCTTCTTTCAGGTTCCTGGGAAAACCTAATAAATATTCAATGTAAATGTTAATTTTTATATTTTTAAATATTTGGATGTTGTAGATAATATTATTTGGATTTACTTAGGCGATATGAAGTACTTGCTACAATTTACAGTTTTACATTTTAATTTTCAAAAGCTAGCGTAAAAAACTACCTAGACACATTAAATATTTATATTATAACAAAACCTATATTCTACAACTTATTTTAAAAAAAGGTTCATAGTAAGTACAATTAATAATAAAAAAATAAATTGGTCTTTACTAAAAAATCTATGCATGGGAATGCATAAATTTTAACTCTCATTTATTTAACACGAAAATTAAATAATAATCTACCGGATCAATGATATATTTTCACTTGCCTACAGACATAATGACAAACGTAGGTTTTAAAGTGTATATTGAATATTTGCGGGTAACGCTCAACCTTTTTTATTAAACCAAAGAAATAGGCATAAATTAGGGTAGTCACCTGTCCTATATTTCAAAGCATATATTAAAGTCGTGTCATTTATTCTATACTTTAATGGAATATTTTAATAAAGGAAAATAAAAACAAGGTTGTGGGTAGTTAGTTTCCATACTTGTTGACGCTAACACAAACCAAAAAATTTCGCAAAAAATATAAGAAGTATACAATTTAAATAAAAAGTGCAATGTTGTACTAAACAACAATACTTTTATAGATGTTTTTAAAATAATATATTTCTTTTATGGTCCCTGCCCCAAGTGTTTTTGATAAAAGGCTATTTTCTATTATAAATATCAAGTGTATGGAGAATGTAATAGATGTTTCCCATCCCATGTTAAAAGCAGAACTAATTGTTTATTTAAATTTTCTGTATACTTGTTTGGAGTTCTATAAATATCTATAAAAAATTAAATATTGTTGGAGACAGCACAATCAAACCAAAAATATAAATGGAAAGCAAATATGCAGGTACTAATATTGTTTATTTTTAATATTTTTTATGTAATATAATATAATGTTCTATAGCAATAAACAGTTTTGAACCTTTTATGTTGCCCCAAGTGTTGTCCTATATTTTTAGTTCAACAAGGTGGAAACTCTAGATATAAATTGTACAAGGTTTAAAACAACAAACGTTTTACAGTTGCGACTTATGTTTAATGAAGAGTTGTACAACATTTGTGCTTTGTATCCTTGCTACTATGTAGAAAACTTCAAAAAAGAGAAGCATCATTTTTCCTATTTAACCCAAAAAAGATATCATCTAAAGTTCTCTTTCCACAACCTGGGCCGCAAACGATTTTTTATTGCGGCAAACTTATCTTAATCCAGGCTCTTTAAGTTTCAGATATTTTCCAAAATACCAACGAGTTCCTTTTTAGCCAAAAAACATTGCCGACCGAACCAGATAATATTCAAATATATTGTTGTACAATCTTTGTTTTCAGATTACAGAAATGAAATAAATCTAAGACGTGTTTTATCAGCATCAATTAATATGTAGGCGATAGGTAGTACGTATTAAAACACCGAATCCCCAACTTCTACGTCCATGACTAAAGAATAATCAAATAATACATGTCATATAACCTGACTTACCTCACCAAATTTTAAATTTGAATATAAGTAGCCCACTTTCTTACACACTACACAAGCATGCACCACGTCTACATAAAAATAACACAATTTTCTTTAAAAAAACACGTAAAATTCACAAAAACTAAATTATTAGTCGAATATTCGCGAGCGGAGAAACTGCAACGCTGCAATCAGCTGTACGAATGAAAAAGTTCAGACAATTGCCAGTGTTGCGTATTTCTATCGTAAATGAAAAAGCGACGTTGCCGAGAGTTCCTGATTTATCGAATATGTTAATATTTTTAGAAGTAAAATTTATTTTTCGGCAATGAAAAAATAACAGCATAATATTTGAGAAGCGATTATCAAAGTAATTTTCATTTTACAAAACCAAGTTTAACGAAGAAAAATGTAATACCTACTCATTATCCGCAGTATTTAAAGGGATTGTATCACGTTGGGTTTTTTAATTTGACTAAGGTGCAATTACGTGTATTATGAAGGAAACGATGTTTGATGATCCAAAAAGGTAAACAATTAGATCTAGTAGTACTATTTAAATATCTATGGTAGCAACACTATTATCATCATTTATTATCAAAGAACTAAACAAAAGCTGCTTTCTAAAACGAAAAACATTTAAAATTACACTATAACACATTATTCAAAAATAAAACGTTTAGATGTATAAACACGAAAGAAAAGCTAAATATTTCATAAATTTTCTTGAGAAATTTTCACGCCCAGTTTACTTACAACTCTATTTATGGACCAAACTCTACTCAGAACAAAAGTTTTACATACCACAATCTTCTAAGGACCTAAATTCAAGAGTAGTATCAATAGGTCCTTCTATTTACTTATTGAATACTGCATCAAACTATATTTAGCTCCTATATCTTTATCACCTCTCCTTCCATAATTTCTGAAAAATTCTATATGAGCCCAACATTTAAATATTACATTTAAATTAAACGCCCCAATAATAGAAAAAAATAATATGTCTTACATTTGGTTTAAAACTTGAAACTTTGCAGTAGCACTATTTAAATTTAAAATAAAGAAAATTACACTACAGACAAAAAACAAAAGCTATATATTTTATAAAACTTTCTAAGCAATTTTATTCTTTATATCACTGATTATAAATAAAAGTATTAGACTGCATTACATTAGTTGCTCTTACCAAGTAAATATATCTTTAGTTTATTTAAATGTATAGAATTTTAACATAACCTTAAATTTGTATGAGCATTTATTAATTTCGCACCTTTTGCAGAACTCACCTCAGTCCCGTTAGCAACACTGAACTATTGAAGGTAATACATAATATTAAAAGTAAATCTTCGTGTAGCACTGATGGCCTATCAATTAGAATATTCCTGAACTTGCCACTCCCAGTCATAGAGGCCCTTACAACATTAATAAATGAGTCCTTTATAAAAGGTGTATTCCCTGATTGCCTTAAAACAGCTATAATTATTCCACTTCATAAAGGCGGCGAAAAAACTAACTCTTGCAATTATCGCCCAATTGCACTACTACCAGTGCTATCAAAAATCATCGAAAGGCTACTGAAGAACCGTCTTATGCCATTTCTCCTGAAACATCAGATAATATCCCCGGAGCAGTTCGGATTTCTACCCAACAAGTGCACCAGTGACGCCATGTTCACGTTGCTTAGAGGCGTCTACTCATCTCTCAATAACAACCACCCAACTGCCTCAGTTTTTTGTGACTATGCGAAAGCCTTTGATTGTGTTAGTCATGAAATTCTGATAAACAAACTACATTTTTATGGAATTCGTGGTACTTCTTTAAATTGGTTCAAATCTTATCTTGGAAAAAGGCAACAACTTGTAAGGGCTAATGGTTCCGATTCTGATTGTAAGTTGATTACAAGTGGAGTTCCTCAAGGTTCAGTCTTGGGACCTATTCTTTTTTTGTTATACATTAATGATATCACGAACCTTAAAATTAATGGAAGAATCTCCCTTTTTGCTGATGACACAAGCATAACATGGAGTGATTTTGATACAACGTCTTTACACTCTAGTATCTCCAAAGACTTGGTTATAATTAAGGCTTGGTCCGATTCCAATATGCTTTGTTTTAACGTCGATAAAACGGTGGCGTTATCTTATAAGGGAACTTTACAACCACTTCAGGTACATAACAGCAATATTGAATACGTAGAGTCGGTTAAATTCCTGGGTTTAAATATAAATAGCAACCTAAAATGGTCTAATCATATTGACACCTTAACTAAAAAACTTTCTACCGCCTGCTTCGCCATTCGATCAGTTTCAAAAGAACTAGACGTTCCTTCTGCCAGACTTACTTATTTCTCTTTATTTGAATCCCACCTCCGCTATGGCCTTCCCTTTTGGGGCTGCTGTACCACCGAGCAATTTCGTAGTATTTTTATGCTTCAAAAGAGAGCCATTCGTTATTTGTTTGGTCTAAATAATAGAGCTCACTGCCAATACTATTTCAAAAAACATGAAATATTAACACTTCCTGCATTATTTATTTTGGAAACGGTATGTTTGCTGAGAAAACATATAAACACCCTCCCAGAAAGGCCACAACATGTATACCCTACCAGAAACTCTAGGCATGATATTTATCTTCCCATTCCTTCCACAGAATTAATAAAAAAATCAATTATTTACAACGCCATAAAACTTTACAACAATCTGCCAGTACATTTAAAATCTATCCCTATGCTTGCACAATTTCGAAAAAACACCATAGCATACCTCATTGAGAGACCACTTTACAGCGTTAATGATTTTTTTTTCAGTGAGTAAGTCTCTTTAAATTGTCACTAAACTCGCTTGTTTACTTAAATCTTTTGTGAGTCATGTCCTAACTCATAGCATAGAATTTTGTAAATCATTATATAGGGAAAAGAACTGTCGAACATTCACTTAAAACTTAATTATTTTTGTTAGGTATTGGATTAAAAACAATTTAATTCTTTTTGTATACTACATTCTGCACTAGTTCAATATACCTTCTGTTTAACATCACAATTATTTGTATAACTATAATAACATAGAGTTTAAGGTCGCATAGTTGCAATTTTGATTTCAATGTCATCGAAATTATTCACCTCGTACATGTGTGTTTGTTTACTTTTATAAGGTTATCATGATTCATTTGCTGTTTGCAGTGTTATGCTATATTCTAACGTGTGTTTTACGATTTGGTAAATTGATAATTTACATTTTAAAAAAAAAAAAAAAGCACTGACTTGTCGAAATTATTTTCGATTAATGTTTTGATATGTCTTATTTTTAGGTATATTTTGCTTTGTCCATAAAATTGTAGAATTTTTCTGCGGCAATAAAGCATACTTTTGTTTGTTTGTTTGTTTGTTTCTGGCGATGGACTGGTACTTTGGACCACGGTACCGAAAAACGGATCGACACAAAATTTACACGCTGATAGTTAAACAGGTTTCAAGCATGTGTTTTTGGTCCAAATCTTCGCTAATGGGTTCTAAGAAATCCGGACCTACTAGTATGTTTTCGAGAACAGAATATCACGGGATTTACTAACCCTTTTGCAATTTTAGGTCCAAAATAAAACTATGATGATAACCCAAAATAAAAAAAACAACGCGTGTACGGAACAAAAGTGTAAATTATTACGTTTAACTCGCATAATACTTATAAATTGAAAAATCTAATTATAGAAAATAAGAATATTTAACAGAAGATTTTTAAAATTGCAATTACCAAACTTTACCATCATATTCGCATTTGATCTACGTCAGCAATATATTTGTATGCATCATGACAATGCAAGATAAAGTAAAGCTTGCCGGACCTGAAGCTGCATTTCCCTCGGGAAATATATTGGAAAACAATAAAATAAAAAAGACTTCGCGGTAGGATATATCGCAATCGATATGAAATGGATTCTAAACTGTTTGGTTTTATTTTAATTTTATTGTGTAGTTTAGGGTAGCGGAATTTCCGGAGTGAAAATTCGAATTTGTGAATTGAACGAATATTAAACGCTTAGAGTTTAAATTTTCTTATTATAAATATGGTAGATAGTAACTAACGAATTATTGATTTAATTTAAACTTCTTCTCTTAAGGGTAATTGAAAGTTGCACTATTTTATTAATTCTATATAACTATTTATCATTCGTATTAATTTTCAAAACTTCTAAACAACTCTCTTATTTGAACACATTAATTCATCTGTAACATTTACCAAACATTTGTGGACAAGAATCTAAATCCATTGGAAAAATTATTTAACTTCATAATATTTTATTTTAAGAGATACAAAAACTTTAATATAAAAGTGGTTGAGTTTTCAAAAATCCGTTAAGAGAAAAGATTTTTATTTGTACAAAATGTTCCTAAAATGCAGTACAGACGCCAAATTTATTTTTTATGCATCAACCTATAAGTATATTGTATGATATCCAAAAATCCAAAAGATCTAAAAATTATATGCATTTAATATTTCTTTAAATCATAGTAGCCACGAAGAAGAACAAATTGGGTATATTACGTTAACCTAATATTGCAATGAAATGTAATTGACAAAAAAAAATTTAAATTTTTTATATTAAAATGAAATTATGCAGAATTATTTAATTTATTCAAATTAACTTTTTTGCAAATTAAGGATTACACAGGGTTTTCATAGTTTGCAGTCATAGAATATGACTGCCACTTATTAAAACACATATACTATAATCATATTCTAGTTCATCTATAAAGTTCGCAATAAAATCTGAATGATTATTGTTTATGGTATCTATACTTTCTAAAATTCTTCCTCTTAAATCTTCTGATTTGTGCATCTTTCTTCGTGTATTTGATCTTTTAAATGAACCCATAAAAATATCTTACGAAGTTAGATCGGGGCTATTTGGACTCTATTTCTGCCAATCCATGTGATATAGTTATTATTATCGAATTTCCTTATGGGAGCCACACTATGTGGCGTCGCATCACCTTGCTGACAAATGACATTATAATAATTTTGAAAAGGAAAGGTTTAAAAGAAAATTTAAATATCTTTTGCCGTTTAAAGCGCCCTCAAACTAACCTGATACTACACCAGTCGTTAAGGGATCTACGACCTTGTCGACGAATTTCTGTGGACTTATGTGGAATATACCCATTTATATATATGAATATTTGATGGAACAGTTCGATATTTTCTTTTAATTGTCTGATATTCCGTTCTACATAATAAAACTTAGTTTTGTTGGGGTCTGGTTTTCCAAGATAGATGCGATGGTATTCAGTTTAAGCAGCCAAAACCTCATGTTTTTTAGAAAATAATCGAATGAGAAGTAATTTTTCTTCTCCGATGAGACCAATACCTACCAATAATTTCATTCTTGAAAGTTTTTATGGAGACTCAATTTGACAGTTATACATCAGCATTTTGATTGTTTTATTTCAACCATGGATGGCAACGTTAATTGTCTTTCTTTAATGGCTACGATACGGTTTTCAGGTATATGATAGTATAAGTTTGAGATTCTACGTTTTTGATAAACCGACATTTATCCATTGAACAGTTTTGTTATTTTGTAAGTAGTTCTCACTCCTTAAAGATATGGGGTATAACCGAGGGGTGTACAACTAGCAAAATTTTGTACACCAGACTGCCTTTCTACCAAAGATTACCCTTCCTTACCTCCCGAGTACCTCAGATTAGCTATGAATACCCAGGATTACCTCTTGATTACCGCGGAGACCCTGGATTACCTTTGATTACCCCCGAGTATCCTGGATTACCTCTTGATTACTCCCGAGTACCCCAGATTTCCCCTGATTACTTTACCTCAGAGTACCCTTTATTATCTCAGAATATCCTTTATTACTTCGACTCATTAAATTCTCAATCAAAGTAAAGCAAATTATTATATGTTATCTATTATTACAGGTCAAAACAATAAAGGCAAAGATCTCGTTTTTTATGGATAAAATTTTGAATTTAAATTATTTTACAACAAAAGCTCTCTGGCAATTTCGCAACCTGTGGATGTAGATTGTTCCCGAGATTTTTAAATGAGAGATTTTTTCCTTCAAATACAAATTTGCATTCCTTAAATTAATACTAAGTTATAATTCGTCGCGTTAGAATAACAAAGGTCTATCTGGTCTTAAGGCCATTCTGAGAAATCGCTGTCGAAATATTGGATGTTGTGCCATTTCATTAGTTTAACTTTAAATCAAAAACTGTCTTTACAGAAAATTAGTGGTAAATACCCTATATCAAAAAAAGGAATTAAAAGCAGTCTAAAATATACCATTTATTTTAATTTTCAAGTGGACATTAGCAGATACAACTTTGTTTTATAAATGAGGGAACTTGAGCTTATTTAACAAGGTTCTATGTGGCAGATAAACCTTATAGTGTCATGATTATATTGTATACTAGGAATCAAGTTAAAATAACAAAGTTGTCAGTGCCACTTACAACTTTGTTTTTTTGTATTGTGAAATAAAACATCCGGAATTATATTTAAACAAAACGTTTATTAAACATGTGAACTGTATAGGAAAAGTAATAAACAATGCACTAGAAAAAAATGTTACAAATCACTACTTCTAATTATTCAACATTAACTTATATCTATGGTAGGAACTAATATAATGTAGGTACTTAGGTTACATTCAACTTCGGCAGTTTTTATTTAAGGCTGTTTAAAAACGAGGCGAAATATTTTTTGTCCAAATCGGGCATACAACCTGCCATCATTTTTTTTATAGCTTTTATTTTATCTTCCGAAAGGCTGTTTTTTATAGGTAAATTTTGTGGTTTTAGCGTCATCATTAGAGATTTGAACATTTCATTTGTGTTTTTGGGGTTTTGTGAAGCCTTATTTCGCCGTCCTGTTGTTCGGTCGGGTTTTAAAGTTTCCTTTACAAATTCATCAACATGATTTAATTTGTATTCAATTTCTGATAGGCTCTGGGTAAATCTTAAGGCGGCAACTTTAGAAAAAGGAATTTTATTGAACAATAGTTTCTTGGAGCAAGTTTCGTAGTCTTTAAAGTCATCGTCTTTCATTTGTAAAATACAGTAGGGTTTTTTAGTGTTGACTGATTTTAAGTCTTTCATAAAACTTAATGGCGAATAACATTCCGTTTTATTCATGTACCTTTCAATGCTGCTGTGTGCACTGTCGACCTCTTGAATAGCACCATGGCCAGGTACTGAATATTTCATTGTAATACTGTTTAATTCTGGATGATCTCTCATTGCATCGATTATTGCAAATGAAATAAAGGAATTTCGGTTCTGCGAAACACATGAATCACTCCAAGTAGTTAAATCCGTTATGTTGTTGTCTTGCAAAACTTGGTCTAAAATTTTTCTGAATGCACTAGCCAAAATATTTCCACTTCTGCCTTGTTTTGCTTCTGTCCAAATAGCGCAATAGACTTGCCCAGTGGTGGAAAAATGTCCGGTAAGGTTGTAAATATTTAATTTTTGAGAATAAAAAAAGTCGCCGACTTCAGAACGAGGACAAGTGATGACATTTTCCAAATCAAAACACAAAGTTGGTACCTTATTTTCTCTATCTTTGTTTCTTTCTGTTCTCATCTGATTTTTAATATTAACATGTGTTTCGTACGATTCTTTTTCTTCAGATGTAAGTGGGTCCTCTTGATTTTTAATTTTAAACGATTCACATTTTATACACCTGTCTTTTTTTGGGATGTGAAAACCATAATTGAACTCCGTGGTAAAAACGTGGCGATAGTAGGACAGCTTGGCAGCAGTAATCTCCTTATCTTCACACCACACCTTGTATAAGTCATACATTCTAACGATACTTAAATTAGATTCTAAATATTTTCTTTTCGTGTTCTGTCTGCAGTAATGTGAGTCTATAACAGGAAAACTTTTAATGTGATTTATTATTTCTTGTTTCGCTGTACTATTTTTGCCGTGTTTTCCTCTGTTGTCTTTTTTAATGCCTGGTCCTACATGAGCAGTATACACAGGTTTTTGAGATATGTTATAGGTCCCCAAAAAGTATTTCTTGCATACTCGTATGTCTTCTCCTTTTATTTGAATGAAATACTTAAATGAAAAACATCTTCGTGACTCCTTGTCCCCGGTAGTCTTTCGGCCTTTAATTTCTTTTTTAGTAAAATTTTTAAGAAACAGATACTTTTCATTTTGGGTCAGAGACCAATAAGAATCAAAAGCTCGTTGTCTTTCTTCTTCTGATATTTGTTTAGCACAATTGAACTTGCATTTCTGTAAACAGTTTTTTTTGTTTTGAATCTTTCTTGCCTTAACCACTTTTCCCCTGACGTTTACATATTCTTCTCCGGACTGACACTTCTTTCTTCGAACATTAACTTTCCATTCATTGGGTTGTGTTTTGCGCTTTCGCGATCGTTCTTTCTTTTCTTGTTGGACATCTTCTACAGCATTTTCGGGAAGGATTTCTGCTTGATTAACAACAATACATTGTTCTGTTAATTCGTTTTGTGTTGTGACAGGGAGCTGATTAATATTATTTACGACGTTTTCTTGTTCGTCAAAAATGTCGATAGTAATGACTTCACATGCAACTGTTGGACTTTCTGTTTCAATGACTCTATAAAACACATTAATGGATTACTATACATAATTATGGTTTTATGTACTGAAAGAAAATTGCGACTAACAAATTTACTTACCTTGGATTACTTTGCGGCTTACTGATATCAGTTACAACAGGCAGATCATCAAATTCTCCCATTTCATCAAACATTTCAATTATTTGGCCAGGATTTTTATCACTACTCATGTTAATTTGAGAAGGGCTTGGAAAATTTTCCACTTGTATGACACTAAAAAAAAATCAATTAGGTAGTTTAAATAAAGCATCTACCGCAAAATCTCAGCTTTAAATCTGAACTTACTTCTGATTATTATGCGACTCATCCGAGGCATTTACCGCACTACTTCTTATTGAATTTTCCAAATCCAAGATGTCGTTCAGCACTGAATTTTCATGAAGAGTGGTATTACCTTGACATGGAATTATCATATTATTTGTAACGGTTACACTAAAAACGCACATTAATGAGTGTAAGTACTTACACCAAAAATCATAAGTAACTTACTTTTCAGTTATATTTTGAGACACATTACTGAAGCTAGTGTTTTCTTCTTGTGTTTGGATAGTAAGTTGATGTTTATTAGGAGTGGTAATAACCATATTAACGTTTTTATAGTTAATGCCTGCATCTTTATCTGCAGTACATGCTAAATTCCATGCTAAACAGTGTTTAATTGTTATATTAATATAAAAAAATGCATGGCATGTAACTTACCCATTTCCAGTATTTTGGAACTTCGTGAATGCATTAGGTATCAGGTATTTTGTCGATATTTTCACAAAAATTCGAGTAAAAATTTCACCACCGCGAAAAATGGCGCGAATTGATATTGACAATTGAATATTGACATTTTTATTGATTTTCACTAGCAGCTTCGAGAACAAAGTTCTATCTGCATCTAGATTTTGACAGATAGAACTTTGTTATATTTTGACCGTAGATGGAACTCTGTAATATTGAAAATGCAGTTTAAATGCATGCAGTTAGAACTCTGTAATCATGTTATTTCGGTTATTAGTACACAGATGGTGCCACTATTACCAAAATAGTAAAAATAAAGCAGATACAACTATAATACATTAAAATCTGAATTTTGGCAAAAAATGCAGTTAGAACTTTGTTATTCTAACGCGACGAATTGTCAAAAAAAAATGTATTACACTACCGGTTTTCATGAAATTTTGTATCTGTTTATAGTTTTAAATAAAAAAAATTCTAATATAATTTTTCTTTTTCCTAAAAAATAAGAAAACTTTACTCTTGAAGCAATTTTGAAAAAGTACCATTATCACTCACACAATATACATTATATCTGATAAATTTATTTTTTAGTCTAACAATAAGCACACATTTTTATAATGAATAAAAATTTTGGAGAAATAGAATACTTTTTTGATCCCACTATATATTCGGCTATTTCAAGTATAATCGACCGCTAATTTCCTTTCTTCTAGTCCAGTATTTGAATAACTACTAGGAAACTAGCTGCGCACCAGTTACCTTAAGTAATGTAATTAAAAAGGACCGAAAATATCAACAACATATTCATGATTTCAAAATCATTTATTTTAATTAAACATTTTAGTATATATGTATTTATATCTAATATTAGAGGGATATATATGTAAAATATAACATATCAAAATGGTTTCCTTTAAAAATAATAGGTTAAACTATTATTATTAAATTCATTAATTCATTTTCATACAAACTACAATATAAGCAAAATTTTACTGCCTAATGTACACAGGTATATAAAATTAAGTTTGCTCTCTTATTTAGCATTAAGAATTTTTAATAGATTTGTATTTTTGCCTAATTTATATCAAATCTTCCTTTTTTTGGAAAGATAAGTCATTCTTTAACAATGTACCTAAGTGAAGTGGTCCGTAAAAAATTAAAATACTTTTACTTTTGTATCTTTAAAAACTTCATGGAATATGTATTTTCTTCCATATTCACACATAGATTTTTCACCAGGATTATCACACACTATATTTAGTATTCTACCAATATACTTCATCAGTTTTTATCATAAGATACAGCATAATAATTTTTTGTTAATATGTTTATTGATTCAGATATTAATAATTCTGATTGCTCATCATCAGATGTAAAATCATCTAAATTTGTTAAACCATCTAATAATTGTCTTTCGTCGATAGATTCCTCTTCAGTTTCCGATTCATCAGTTTCCTCTTTATTTTTTTAAATTTTTATTAGGCTGGGATTTCTATCGGGTTGCTGCTTTGTTTACTATGGTTTCTTTCTTAGACACGATAAATCTTCATAATCGATCACTGCTTATCCTTAAGCTACCCATTATTTATTATAACCGCTTATCCTTAAGATATTTATTGTAAATGATAATAATCTTTAACACTTAAATAATCGACATTTAAACTTGTCACGAGATCCTTGTTTCTTTCTAAAAATGTTTGATATAATGTATCTGTGTTCTTATTTACGTCTGTTACCTTGTAATCATTCTCATTTTATCAACTTGCTGCTACTGTTTCTGGTACCGAATGTATATCTAAATTATAACGTTTTGTTTCTGGAATATCTATTCTAGTGATGTAAAATAATTAAAGACTCGTTACAAAGTAAGCGTTACTACCTAATCACTAATAGTAACGAGTCCTCATTTTTTAAAAGACTCGTTACAATTGGCATTTCGTTACTTCCACTGAAACATTAAAAACTAACTATTCTACCCGAACACAACAGCGGGGAGCGAGTACGAATGGCTTTGACGATTAGCGCTTTGATCTGTTTTAATTTCATGCATGTCGATTTATTTAGAGCGACCGACGCGAAACGCGAGGCGACGATGAGGCGGAGTTGCCGTTGTTTGTATTAGAATTTAGAATTTAGAAGCAGGTATGGCGCACCATTGGCGATAATTGGCAATGTCGCGTCGATTCTGTACACGGCTTGAATTTAGAACTGCAGTCCGGTATTTCCCCGATTTCTACGTATTGGCAGTATTGGCTAGAAAACAAATCTAAAAAAATAGGTAACTATTGGATGCTTATTTTCGTTCGTATTTTAAAAGCTATTGATTTTATAAGTAAATAGTAATAATTGTGTTTTAGTAACGATTACTGCACAGTGTAGTGTTTGTTTAACAAATTATGGAGTCTAAATCCGAATCAGAATCCCAAACGCAAAAACGAAGTATTATTTGGCTTTATTTTACCATTTTGTCTGATGCTAAGGCAAAATGCAACTTATGTAAAAGTACTTATTCTCATAAAAATGGAAATATAACTAATTTAAGAAAACATTTAAAAACTAGACATCCAACAACAACATTAGTCTTGGAGAAAAGTGAGAAAACAGGTACATCATTGCTCCAACCAGGTAAGTTATTATTATTAAATTTATTGTTTTATTAAAAAATATATATTAATTATGCTAGTTCTTAATTATAATTAATATTTTAGGTCCATCAACATCCACAACGGAGACAACTGCATCAGCAATATTAACCTTGGAACAAGATAATATAGAAAATCCAGATCACGTGACAAGGGAAATAGCGGAAATACCAGAACATATGGGTGAAGTAAGTACAACAAAATTTGCAAAAAAAAAACAAGCAAACCTTAAGGGATTTATTAGCAGGCCCATTTCATTACCACGCCAAATAAAAATTAATGAATTAGTGTTAAATATGATAATTTACGATTTGCAACCCTTCTCTATTGTTGAGGATCAAGGTTTTAGAGCTTTTTTAAGTGAACTTGAGCCATCATATGTCATACCTAGTAGACCAACATTCAGTAAATCCCTAATGCCAGCCAAATATTATGCAAAAGTTGAAGCATTAAAAGCCTTACTGGAAACAACCGAGTATGTTACACTCAGGTACTGATGGTTGGACTTCCATCAATACAGAGAGTTATATAGCTGTTACAGCTCACTTTATAACGAAGGACTGGCAATTTTATGGATGTCTGCTGTCATGTTTTAAATATGATGAGAGACATACTGCTGAAAATCTTTGTGGGGAATTACAACGAGTATGTAATGAATGGCGTATTTCCGATAAAATTTATGCTATATCGACGGACAACGCCGCAAACATTGTAGCAGCAATAAAAACAACTAGATGGGTCCATATTCCTTGCTTTGCCCATACAGTGAATCTTATCGTTAAAGAAGGTTTAAAGTTAACTGAGGAGCTAAAAACAAAAATTAAGAAAATAGTAGATCATTTTCATAGAAGCTCTCACTCTACGACTAAATTTGTTTCAACACAAAAACAAATGAACCCTAATGCAACTCCTCTTAAATTAATTAACGAGGTTCCAACAAGGTGGAATTCCACTTTTTATATGGTAGAAAGAGTAGTTGCGTTATCAGAACCATTGGCCGCAACTGTTGCTGTTTTGCACATTCCAGTTATTCTACCGACAGAGGAGGAATGGATAATTTTAAAGGAGTTGTGTAAAGTTCTCAAGCCATTTGAAACCGTAACTGTTGAAATCAGTTCAGAAAAGCAAGTTACACTTTCAAAAGTAATTTTGATTGTAAAGGGACTCATATCATCTTTAGAAAAAATTAAATTACAAATTACAAGCCCTTTAATAAAAGATGTAGTAAATGCCTTCTTAGCTTCAATAGTGTTACGATTTGGAAACCCTGAACAAAACTTAATAATGGGAAAATCCACGTTTATTGATCCAAGGTTTAAGACCAAAGGTTTTAGTAGCGACGATTCCTTAAAGAAGATTAAGGAAAAACTTCAGGACGAAATAGTGGCGCTAATTAAAAAAACGAGGAGGGAAAATTCTACTGCAGAAGTTGAGGCAGAGGTTGCAACGGGAGAAGCTGGCGATTCTACAGAAAATGACGATTTAATTTGGAGCGATTTTGATAAGTCTGTCAAAGCCACTAGTAACAATAATACCTCTCCAACTGCGATAGCAATTGCCGAAATAAAAATGTATTCAGAAGAATCGAATCTGGATCGTAGAGAAGATCCACTGATTTGGTGGAAAGAGAGACAAAAAATATACCCTTGGCTTTCAGCTTTGGCCAGAAAATATTTGTGTATAGTGGCTACGTCGGTTCCCTGTGAGCGCATTTTTTCGAAAGCTGGACAGGTAGTAACGGAACGTAGGAATAGACTTAAATCGAAAAACGTTGAACAGATCTTATTTTTAAACTGTAATAAAAATATTTAATAGGTATAGCTATGTTCCATAAAATTATTGTTCGGAGTTCTATGAACCATAATTGAACGATTTAGCTTTCGATCAGGAGAGCATTTAATTTAAATTTTAAAGAAACAAAAAGTATAAAGGTTTACGTTTATGTTTGATTTAGTTCCTAGTATCACTTGTAAATATTTTGTTTTAATTCTGACTTTGCAGTTTTATATTTTGTTTATTTTTTATAAACTAATCGTTTTAGTTTCCGTAGGTTCATTATTTCTTTGTTTAATATAATATTGTTTAAATATTATAAAATATATATATATATATATATAATATATTTTTGTTTTTTTAATATATTATATCGTAGAAATCGTAGTTTGTTTTATAATTAAATACTTGACACTCTTGACAGTTGACAAACCGAGATTTATATTCATTTGGAAAACAAACAAAAATCCGGCTTCCGATAAAACATAAAAGCTAAAGCTAAAAGCTACAATACAATTTTATTAAAAGTAACGATTTATAAAAAGTAACGAGTCTTGAGTAACGAGTCTTAATACCCAAAGTAACGAATCGGTCCAAGTCCTTAAAAGTAACGAAACTTTACGTCACTAATTCCTAAAGAAACAGAATCTTTGTAGGCTTCGTTAATAGGTGATATTACTATAGAGTTAATATCAATCTCGTTAATTTCTTGGAGAGTTAGGGTTCTCATTATATTTTTGCTCCTTTTTGCTTTTTTTCCTCCCTGGGAAAAACATAAGTATCTTTAAGGTCAGTGTAAACAGAGTTGATAAAAAGGCAATCTACCTAATCCTTAATAGTAAAATTAACCAAGGTGGAAAATGTAGAGGTCATTGATATTGTGGACTTAAAATAAAATTTCGCACGGTTGGCTACTGAATAGCCAGGGCAGAATATTTCGGGACTTAACCTTCTTTAAATTGTTTTAACCGTTTTATTAACATAATATGTCCGTTTAGTTCGATACATATGTAACAATTAATAGTAATAAAATTATCCTGAAGTTTAAATTTAAGATCATCTTTAATCCAACATCTTCATAATCGCAGGAAACAGAACTACCTTTTGGTCACGTATTTTTCAAATGCATTGGTTTTTAAAATGTTTGTGCTTCTTTCCAATTCAATTATTGAATACATCAGTATCAAGAAGGGTCAGAAGTTGGTCTGTATCGGAAATAGTACTTGGGTTAGTATGGTCAAGGTGAGAGCCAGGAAAGTTTAAACTTGTAGATCGTAATTTGTTGTTTTAGTTATTTTTCGTCGTTTTCTTTCAGATACCAAGCTTTCGTCGGAATTTGAATTATCCAAGGAAATGATTTTGACTTAAATGGGAATTTATAAAATGATGAAAATTTGAGCTAACCCATCTAGGCTTAAGTCCAGGCTTTTTTGAAACTTTTCGAATGCTGAATAGCTCACCGCAAAAACAAGTTTTTCTACAAGATATCTTCTTTGCAGTTATTGTCAAAAGCAGAAGAAGACGTTGAAGTTTCAACTGGAATATTGTCAATTTTGCCTTTTGTCTCCAACCAAAGGTTACTAGATGATTTTTCTTGAATCCATTGTTTAATAATTTTGTGTATTTGCCTATTTTCTTCCATTGTGTTATTTAAATTATGCTGGGTATTTTCTGAAGAATACTGTTTTAAAATCTGTTTTTATTAAGGTTTATATTCTGGATCAAAGGATTAGTGTTTTTCTTGTTACCACAAAAATCAATCATTGTCGAAGAATTTTTTAATATTTCTTTGAAGGTGTTCTTTTATTATTTGTATCAGCGCCCTATGGCCTACCATAAAAGAAAACTTAAAGGAAGTTTTAAAAATATGATGGTCAATAAACATTTTTTAATTCACCTGAAGAAATATGTACATATAATTCATTTTCATTCACTGAATTTGAGAACTGGATAATTTTTCAAAAACCCTAGGATTTTCAAACCCTCTGATGTTATTATTTGTAAAAACTAACGAATTTATCAAAAATTTACATAGTACACTACAAGTACACCTCACATATTTCTAAGTAAATAAATAAAAAATATTACTAAACCCACTCTAATTAAATATTACACAAGTAAAATATAATGTTTACTCATCTTTCTAACACAAAACTGTTTTCACTTCATTAATTTATTCATTGCTTGCTTTAGCCAAGAAGCACTCATGTGACAAACCACGTGTTGCTTCGTCGTTTAATGTTCATAGCGCGCGCATGCGGGTTGCCAAATTTTGCGCAAGCCCGCGAGCGAGTGTTCGATTTCAAGGCGCTTTGTTACCCGTTTTGTAATTGTTTGGTTCATATTAGAAATGAGCGGTAATTTTAATCCACTTTTTGGCACAGTGTTGTCATTTTGTTATAATGATTCAACAAATAATAATGTTGTGTTCCTTATTATCATTTTATATTTAAATATTTAATAATATTACTATATTTTCATCCATCCTTATAGAAAACCCCCCTTCTATGTAGGTGGTTTTATTATATATGAGCCTTCCTTTAATTTTTGTTGAAAGCGATAAAAACGGTTATATTAGTATTCAGTCAGCGGCAAATACGATACACAAATTCCATAAATATTTAGGGAATATATTTTTTTGCGGCGCTTAAACGCTCGGACCCTTCGATGTTTCTTTTTAGTTGCCCTTTTTCTGGTATTGAACTAATGTATACGGTGGCTCAGAAAAAAGATATGACGTGAAAATTGTTTTTTTTAAGGACGTCCCGATTTTTTATTGCAGATTGTTCTTTTACATAAAATTTGTGTGGCTTTCAAACAGTGAACAGACAATTATTTTTTTTTAAATCTTTGGTTTGTGAAAACTACTTTTTTATATTTTTAACACTCTGTATTTTATGCTGCCATAACAATTTAATTTAAATAGTTCTTTGCCTTTCTGCCCTTACGTTTACCTCAATATTATTATCAACTACAATCACTATAAGCACCTTTTTTTATTTTATTACGATTTCATTCACACTAAAGAGTTACAATCGACCTTACAATTCATATTAAAGGATGATTTATACTTGAAGATTCCCTATAATTACCTTCAGAATTCCTTTGATTACCCCTGATTACCTCCACGCTGTATACCAGATTACCCCAGCTGTACAGCCCTCTGGTATAACCCATTCAAAAATCAATCAACTAGTTACATAATTAGACTATATAGAATAAAGACAGTATTTGTTAAAATTAATAAAATTTACCTAACCATTCTAGGAACAGTTAGTGCTTCTGTTTCTAGAATGGTTAACTGTGATACACGGAGAATCAAGGCAACTTCGGTGGAGCAAGTGGAGTGTTTTTTAATCTACGTGAAGTTTCTGACGCGAGTTAACTATAGTAGAAACAAAAATCATATTGATAGTTTAACACTGTCACACTTACTGTTTAATTTGTACTAATTTTACGTTTTAATTAAGTTCTGTGAATTTGTCTTTAATTACTGTTTATACTCGTGAAATACATTTGGTTTATTGACGTTTACTAGAGAGCAAAACATCATCAGACGTTTTTACCTACTGCTGCATATCAATTTACCTCTGGCACATACATTTATCGGCCTCCAAAAATATAAATATATTAGGTCTTTAATTACTATTAATGCAAATATCAATTCTGTAGTGTTTACATTAATAATATATACTCTATTATTTTCCTATCTATTATTTTTTCTAAGAATAATTATAAATTTTTAAATAC
Organism: Kuschelorhynchus macadamiae; assembly: GCA_030620095.1. NCBI lineage: Eukaryota > Metazoa > Arthropoda > Insecta > Coleoptera > Curculionidae > Kuschelorhynchus > Kuschelorhynchus macadamiae. The sequence continues at coordinate 408,057 of JAUTXW010002904.1, read as the reverse complement.
TCAACCTCTCCCTCACTATTGGCGAATGTGGTGTAGTGGTAAATGTGGCTGTCATTATTTCTTGAAACCCTAATTTTACATCGAACGGGGCAAACTTCCTTTAAATAAATTTAATTTACCGCTTGATAAATATAAACTTTTCAGTTACTGCTTTATTTACCATTATTTTTAACCCGTATAAATATTTATTCTGAATTCCCACTTAACCAGTTTTGAATTTCTGAATTGTTTACTAAAATCGGTTAGGTATCTCGCTTTTGAAATCACAGCACGTAAGGTAAGATTGGACTTTATTATCATATTAATCACCGAAATATGTATAAGTTTGTAATAAAATATATAAAAAAGTAACGCTGTGGCGACATTCTTCACATCTAAGACATCCATATTTTTTTAGTTTAAATACCAGCGATATAAGACTAAGGAAAAACACGTGTTATTAAATAAAACTATTTTTTTTCCAGGTAACTGAAATACATATAAAATAAATTAAAATGAAAATATTACTATTATCTATCTAGAAACTCGAAAACTCGATAAAAGGTAACCTACTAGATAGCACAAAAGGTTGATCTTCCAATCCCACCTCACCATTAATAGTTTTGTATGTTAATAAGGAATATTATTATAAATTATAGAACATATATATTTAAAAGATGATTTATATTTTTCTGTTTGATCAACAGGAATTTCCAAGTTATTTTGATTTCTAGTATTTAAATTATGAATATTATTTCGAAATTGAATTTTTTCATATAAGTAGGTTAGGCAATTTGTTTAAAATTATTTAACACAAGATAAATAGATTTCGCGACTAAATTCTAATTTAGATAAATTAAATCTATTAAAAATAGGAGATACATGATCATATTTTGTAAAACCAGTTGCATATCTGATACAATTAGTATTTAAAATTCGTAATTTACGTTTTTCGTTAGAACTGATATTTTTATGATAAATTGATTCACAAAAATCAAGGCCACTTGTAATTAAAGAATCAAATAATTTTAGTTTAGTGTTAGTATTTAAAAAATCTTTAAAACTGTATAAAATTCTTAGTTTAAAATATACATTTTTAACGATTTTTTATATCGATAGCATATTAGAAGTGTCAAAGTTGTATTCGTTAGAAATTCTAGTAAACTGATTACGGTTAGAAAGTCAATTAATAAACCATTGACATGCTTTCTCACTGAAAAAATGTATTTAAGTTTGGCTAAGAGCAACTGATGATTTAAATAATTGAAAGCTTTAGCTAAATGAAGTAGTATTACATTAGTAGCAAATCCAGTATTCCAATTTAATTAAATTAAGCTGTCATCTTTTAATTTAGTAGGCAATGTTGTGGTGCTAAATGTTTTTCTAAAACCGGATTGATTATCTGGTAAAATATTGTAGGAATTAATATAATCTATAATTTAGTTAAATATAACTCTTTTGAGAATTTTAGATATTATTGAATGTAACGCAACATGACGCAAATCGCATACTTCACGTGAATTCTTTATTTTTGGTATAGGAATAATGGTGTTAGTTTTCATATTCTGCAAAATAATTATTTAATATTGACACATCACATTACCCCTAAATAAACACGATTTTCAAAATAAACTTAACTTAATTAATCAATTTGCAATAAATAATGCTTATAATTCAAATATTGTTGGAAAAAAAGCTATAAAAAACTATTAGTTCGGTTTACCCCAGTTCAAAAGACCCTTCTGCTAACTATAAATATATTACGTACTATGGAAAATCCAGTATTACAATAAGCAACTTTTTAAAAAAGTGAATATAAATGTTGCATATAAGACCAATAATTCCATAGGCAAATTTATAAAAAATAACAAATCAAAAAAACATTTAAGTAAAAATTCAGGCGTCTATAAATTAACTTGTAAAGATTGCCCAAAAACGTATTTAGGACAGACAGGTAGAAGTTTCGAGAAGAGGATAAATGAGCATTATAAGTGCGTTGTCAAGGGTTATGTTTCTCATTTAATTAATTGTCATTTTAATAACAATTTTAAAGTTTTACATACAGAAAAGAAATGCATAAAATTGAATTTTCTAGAATCTCTAGAAATAAATAAACTTAAACCCACAAAACTGACCTGAGCAATTCGCCTCTAGTAAATATGTTTTGTTAAAATAGATTTAGGTAAAAGAAAAAAACCTATTGTACACTAGGTATAAAATATTTTACTTCATGCTAATTGTATCATCTGAAGAAGCTACAGTGTTGGCGAAACATGTCATGAAAAGTATTTTCTTTTTAACATAGTGGAAGTTTTAAGTAAAAATTATTTTGTTTTTACTTAGTACCGTAAATCTAAGTTATGGGTTTCCACCAAGTATCCGCCGAATCGATCCAGTTTTTAAAAATATAGTAATTATAAATTACTATATTTATATTAATAATATTAATTTGTAAAAATATGTAGAACTTTTGAAATATAAATAAACAATATATGACGTGGACAATTGTTTTAATACAAGATAAAAGTCTAAAACATGCCTCTGCGAATACACTATTAATGTAACAAAACTTTTAACTAGACTAGATGGAAAGGGAGTACTCTGGCAACCGAATCTCATTAGCAATATTTAGTTTCCTCTGTAATCTCCTTTACTGAGGTCAAATACTGCATTTTACTAGTTTCACTTGGAAGATTTTAAGGGAAGTTAATAAGAAAATATCTTTTTAATTGCCTTCCAGGCAGCCAACTTTAATTAGTTTAAAGCTTTACTGCTAAAATATTTCTAGAGTTTATTTATCTATATAGTATCAAAGTTTATCGAATAAAATTCTATAAAGTTTGATAGTGCATAATACGTATATAGAATGAAAAAATGTAAATTAACTTGACGATAAAGAACTTATTGGCACAAATTAAGTGAAGCTTGTTTTTGTAATTTTGCCCGTTTTACGCATTGCTGCTATCTTCTTCAACGCTTAAATAAAGCGCTCAGTAGTGCCGTGTTGGAGTTTTCTTTATGAAATCCATAAAAAATGTATGTGGAACAGGATCGCAGTTTTTATAGCACATCAGAAAATATATAACATGACCATGTTTTCTGGAAATTTATAGACTTTTTTAAAAGCAAAATAAAAAAAATAGTTATATTGAAGTATCAAGACAATGTTTTATTGTACATATGTGTGACTTATGATGTTGATAATTACGTTATACCTATAATTATAGGTGAATAGGATTGTTGATTTTAATGCTTATACACAAATATTTCGATATGAGAATCATATGAATCAATTAATGAATATGAGGCTATCCCAATCAAAAATTGTTTTAATGATTTGTTTCTTAAATACAATGGTACTGAGAAAAATCGATCAGAAAGGATAGTTTTCTTATACTGACATTTCCCGTCAAAAGAAAAATTTAAAAAAGATGAACGCGTCCCGGGACCGGATTTATAAGAATTCCAGCAAAAATTATAAGTTTTAAAAATTAATGGGAAAGGGAATATCCGTGGCTACAACATTTGTTAAATAACTTTTACCTGTATACGGGATATAGTTTGCAAGTAAAACAGCGGCAGCTGCTAAAGCTTCCTTCGTCTGATCCGTTTTGAACTAATTTCTCTTCTCTGCTTACCTTACTGTCAGAGCAAGAATATGTTCTCAGACCCTGTTTGCAAAATAAGGCCATACAGACAAAGTAAATAAACAATTATTTATAAAGATACTATTAAACATGTAAAATATTTTTGAAATTTTACAGGTAAAAACTAATGTTTACATGTTGTAGCCACAAATTTCCCCTTTGAAATTAATTTATCAAGGCATAATCTTATTCAAAGGAACCTACTGGTAAGAATTTAGTGAATAAAATAATTACTGCAGCTTACAAACGTTTATTTTTTAGGGTTATGGAGCATATCATTGTAGAAATAATATTTTTGAAAAATATCAAGTCTTGTGGAGGAGATAAAATAAGTTGCACAATTAAGGAAAGTTTAAGAAAAACGATACATTTACATGGAGTCATAGATCACTACAGTACTAAAGCATGTAATTATTACTTCTTAAATCAAACTTAAATTTTGGCTTACGTATTTTATTATTTGGACAGTAAAAATTTGGCAGAATTTTTCAAATTACGTAGAAGGCTTAAGAATATGTATTACATTTACAATGGAGAAAGAAGAAAATTACCTTTTAGCTTTCCTTGATGGTCTTGTTAAACGATCTGCAGGCATTAAAACTACAATGTATCGAAAACCCACACACACTGAAAAACATCTCAATTAGTCTTCTATCCATTCTGCAGCAACAAGAGAGGGCAATAGTGTGACCACTTGTGTTAACACGACGGACTTTGAGGTAGATATTAATAAGTACTACAATGTCAAAATAACAAAATGATCAAAACACTACGACTCATTTCGATCTAGAAAAAACATCAGGTTTTCTCACGATGCCCTATATTAAGGAAAGATCTAAAAAGTTTCGCAAAATAAAAAGAGATTTTGGCAACAAAATCGCTTGCAAATCGGGAAATACTTTAAGAAGTATTCTGACGAAAACTAAGGAAACTGTCGGCAAGTAAAAAAGATACATTTCAGAATCTGGGGTGAGTGTGGTGAATCGTACATTGGATTGGATTATGAGAATTGAGGAGCATTTTAATTATTCTCAAAAAGGAGAGGCGTTAAAATCAGGAATAGCCGAACACGCCTGTCAAACCAACACAGGATGGAGTGGTCGGAGGCTAATATTTTGCATAGTAAACAGCACAGAAGCAGCTTTCACAGAAAGAAATCATGGTGTCTTCAGTAAGCCTAGCTTCGATATTTCAAACATACGGAACTCCCATCTAGATTATAACGACCTTTTTAACTTTCGAGGTTCAAGTAAACAGGAAGCGGATACTTCATGCATCACCCCACAGGACTACTATATAAGCCGGTAGCTTTAGAGTTTTTAGTTTACAAATGATTGCAAATAGTTACCATTCAAGACGTTTTAAAACCAAAAAAAATAAGACCATGCAAGTCCTACAAAACGAGTTTAGTGAACATTCTACCACCAAAAACAATATATTATTTAAAATGTTACGGAAAGGGGCATACTACTGTGAATATCGGACAGTCTTGGACCACTCCGTATCCACTCACAAATCACATAATTTAAAAAAGGTTTAGACACATAACCAGAATGTTTTAACAATCGAAGTATAAATAAAGTATTTTCGGAGGAAGAACAATAAATCTTGTAAAATAAATAAGTTTGTTAAATATTGAATCAGTTGCAGGTTTGTGCGTAAAAAGGATACGTTTTTGTTAATTATCGGGTTATAAGCTAGATATAATTCCTACAAGTAGTTTCGAGAAATGGATTCCCATAACACAAAGTAAAAACAAAGTCACGATTTTTTACGAAACTGGAATAGGAATGTCAAATAATTATTAAATATTTTACCAGAAATATTAACTGTACTGAACGGATCGGTTTATCTTTTTATTTATTCTGCTTATAATTATGTTTAATTCAGGAATTCTTAAATAACACACTTTAATACCGACTTATGTCAGGACCGGGAACTCCCTTGTGACCAGCCTATTTTTCTGATCTATTATTAAATGGTTATTTTTATGGTATGTAAAAATTCAAATTATTTCAAGAGAGCCGGGATAATAATATGGCAAAATATATTTTAAAAATCAGATGTTATTTTAGAATTATACCTGATGCCGAATATGCTAAACACTACCAGAGAAAGTTTTTTTTGAGAGCTTGCATCAAAGTCTTAAAGGGAGTCTATTTGAGCATTTTGGAAAGTTTTCGAATATAGCTTACGTTTTGATTTATTAAGTTTTTTTACTATTTGTTTCTTAGCTAAACAATTTCATTTTGTTGACAGAACATATTTTGTTTCCTAAGCTGCAACATTTTTCTTCTCAGTCCAATCAATAAATCATTTTGGGCATTTAAAATAACAGATAGTTCCCTGTAGTGTGATTTTCTTCTAAATTATGACAAAAAAACACACATGCACAAAGTAAAGCGTATGCAACCTCCAGTCATCTGGAAACAGAAATCTCAGTAGCTTGTTGCATTTTGTAAATTTAATAATTTCCGGGTGCTTTGGTAAGAAAATATTTAAATGCCTCTTAACAGAACTTTATTCGTAATAAAATCTTCCTCTTTTTAGAAAAAGTATCACAATTTAGGTGTCGTTTAATTATTATAAAATACCTACTATGTGATAGAATTTTCATAAGTACACCGTTGTATTACAGGAAATAGTTACCAGATTAGTTTTAAGGTTTGGTGGTATGTATAGATCTAAAATATGGTGGTTTTCTCACATGGAAAAGATGGGACCATTTTTAGAAAAAATTTTAGCGATTTTTTTAAAGGAAATTTAAACTTGGTTTCTTATTCATTATTAGAAAAAAACACTTTCCCAATTTTTTGCATATTTTACAGATTTTCAAATTAAAAAAAAAATGCATTTTTGTTATAAGTCGCATAGTCTTGTAAACCATTTCTCATATCGAATAACATTTTTTTTATTATTTGCTTATTTTTACTATCTCTATAAAACTGAAAAATTACTGTTATATTTTAAATAATAATTTTATTGATAACACGTTTAACAAACAAAATAGCAAAACAAAACAATTGTAACTAATAAAACAAAATAAAAAATGTAAGTGTTCAATTTGTTTTCCGATGCGTTTTCCCCATTGTCTCATTAGATTTCTAATTTGTTAACGAGATTTTGCTTAGCATGCGTTTTGAATTCTGTCTTATTATCAAGATCCGTTCTCGACAACACAAAAAAAGTCGCAGGGAGTTCTTGATGAAAATTCTCGATGCTTTGCAATTTTCCTGAAGTTCAGTCATCTTCTTGCAACGTTATGAGCATAAACCCCGTTCAGTTGAAAGGATAAATTTTTATTAGCACTATTATCTATTATTGTTGCCAATCTCGGGCCAAAAAGGGGACTATAATTTGGGCTTTCAATTGCACACCAAACATTACCATTTGGGAGGTTTGCGTATCGGCAATTTTGGGAAGATACTAGATTATTACTAGTCATCAGAGAAAATGATGTTTTCAAAAAATTTGCTGTGCCTCTTAACAGGACTTTATTCATAATAAAACCTTCTTTTTTTTGAAATTAGGTGTCGAAAGTTATTACAAATACCTACAATGTGATACAATTTTCATAAGTACACCCTTGTGTCTCAGGAAGTAGTTACCAGATCAGTCAGCATAGATCCAAAATATGGTGGTTTTCTTACATTTGATCTCGATATCGGTTATTGGGTCATAGGGGAAAAAAGGGGAATATTTTTAGAGAAAAATATTATCAATTTTTTTTAAGAAATTTTAAACTTGGTTTCTTATTCATTATTAAAAAAACCTTATTACTAACTCTATAAAACACGTTTATCAAACACAATAGCAAAACAAAATAATTATAACTAATAAATGAAACTTAAAAATGTTAGTAATCAATATTTTTTTAGATGCGTTTTTCCATGTTTCTTTAGTTTGTTAACTAATTTGTTAACGATGTTTTGCTCAGCATGCTGTTTGAATTCTTCTTATTATACTCTTTTTCAAGATCCATTATGGTAAATAGTGTGACCATACAGGTGATAGAAATTCTTAAAGCTTAGCCATTTTCCTGAAAAATTGTTGCTCAGCCATTTTCTTGAAGCACTATGAGCATACACTACGTTCAATTGAAAGATTAAATTATCATTAACAATATGATCTACTGCATTGAGGAATGGTTCTATCGTGGTTACCAATAGGTTTAAATAAGGGTGTCCATTAAGTCGGGGAACAAAAAAGGGTACTATAACATTAACTTTCCAAACATGTTGTCATTTGGAATTTATTACCCAATCGGGATTTTCGCGTATCGCCAATTTTGAGAACATCAGTGAAAATGATGTTTTCAAATATTTGCTGCGCTACTAAAAACAAACCGTAGCCTCTTATTTTCATCGCCATTTTCTATAATATGAAACAAATTTAACTTAGATACCGTTATTCGAACTTTGTTCAAGGATCTCTATACCTTCCTAAAACTACCATTTAAATCAATTGCTTCTTGCCTCGTATTTGAACGAGGGTTCCCTCTAAAGCATTTCAAGATAATTTGCCTTATTTTATGTCGCCTGTTTATTACATCATTTTTTTTCTCGGAGCTTTACTCTATGCACCGTTCCTCTAAATATTCTGTTTATTAATCTGCGCAACTGTGTTATCGCGACTAGGCTGACGATGCCTTACAATATTTCTTTCTTAAATCGAATAATAATGGTAAAAATAAACAAAAAAATAAAAATAGTGCTCGATAAAAGCAATAGTTTACGATAAATATGCCCCACCTTTGAAAGCCAGTGAGATATTTTGTTGAAATTTGGTGTAGAACTTTGATGATGGCGAGTATGCCGCTTTTGATGATCTGAGATCAAAATTTTGATAACAAGGAACTCTTATATTTTATTCTAAAGATCGACTTCTAGTTTCTCCCTATAATGTCAAGGCTGAGTAAATATGTCAAATAATTCGTATTTTAGTTCCATACATAATAAAACCAATTTATAAAAAGTGAACCACACTGTATATGCACATATAAGCGGTATTATTTTTGTGTGATGGAATTCGTTACGAGGAAATGTCCGCGTAAAATAATTTTACCCAATAGAAAATAAACATTTCTTATATCTATTTCTAAAATAAATAATAAACCAAAATTAAATATTTGTTTTGTTTTATTACGGAAGTTTTAACTAAACTGCTAGGAAGGATTTAATTTCGAATTTCCTCCAAAGACCTTAAACTTGTTAAAACTCAATTGAACGAAAAGTTACAAAAAGACAAATCTTTTATTAACTACTTTTAAAGATTTTACGAAAGAAACTAACGAATGCTACATCGAATTTTATTCGACGAGATATTTTAAGTTTAGACTGAAATCAATGTTCTCTCTAGCTCTTATGAACCTAAATTCGTTGGCCTCTAATGGCTTTTTTGTTAGAGTTACTTTCTAAACTGTATTTAAGTCTAATTCAAGTTAAGACTTTCGTAGTTGAAAGAAATATATTTTCTTCATATAATCTTACCGCATCAGCGGTGTACAAATGTAGGTGTTTCTAAAGTTCTAGTATTCACATAGTGGTTTACTTTTTGAATTAAGAAGGTGAATTCCGCGGTACTTAACACGGGATATGAATTAGCTTGAGTACATATAATTACTGGCAAGTTCCGGTGTTATAACCATTGATTTCGATGAATTACTTTTTGCACTAGCGTCCTAATATTCTTTTTCTTCGTTTCCAGTGTTTTCATTAATGACCTCTTGCACATTGAAACATTCTAATTGAAAATCGATAGACTCATCGAAATGTATCTGATGATTTTTCTTTGATCCTCACATCAGAAAATTGTTGGTATTTTTACTTCCCTCGTAAAAGGGAAGTATTGTAATCGTGAAAAAAATCACCCTCCGAGTTATATCAGGTCTTTACGTTTCAGAGTCCCTGGATGCCGAAAAACACGTTTTTTTCAATTACGTCGGTCTGTCTGTATCTCGGTTTGTCTGTTCGCGGCATAGTAACAAAACTACTTACCCGATTGACTTCAAATTTTAGTCAAAAATTAAAAGTCATATGGGGATGACCTGGTAATATTTTAGTAAAATCCAATATGGCAAAACAAAATGACAGCCTAATGAAATGTTAAAAAATTTATTACTAAAATACTACTTATCCAATTTATCTCAAATTTTCTACAAAAATCAAGTATTATGTAGAAATCGACTGGTAAAATTTTAATACGAATCCAAGATGGCGGCTTAAAAATTCAACCCTAAAAGCTACTTAATGGACTGATTTGAAATTGTGTGTCAGATAATTGAGGTAAACAGATCAACGAGTAAAATTGTAGTAATAATTCAAGATAGTGGAACAAAATGGGGGCTAAATAAAATATTTGTAATCGTGAAAAAAGTTTCCCATAAGGTTTTACGTATCTACACGTTTTAGCGTCCCTAGATGCCAAAAAATATGTTTTATCAGTTCCTGGGTTCCTCTGTCGGTTTGTCTATCTGCATAGCTTAAAAACTACCCACCCGATTGACCTTAAATTATGGTTAAAAATTAAAAGTCATATGGGTACGACCTGGAAATATTTTGGTAAACATCCAATAGGCTGGAATAAGATGGCGGCCTATTGAAACGTTAAAAAAAATAAAAACAAATTATACAATTTACCTCAAATTTTGCACAAGAATCAAGGGTTATATAGGAATGAACTCGTAATATTTTGGTATGAATATAAATAGCAAATCAAAACGGCGCGGCGGCGGCGGCCCAATAAAATATTTGAAAAATCACCGAAAAACTCTACTTATTAGATTAATTTCAAATTGTGTGCAAGCATTAAGTGTGATATAGAGGTAAACTGGTAAAATTACGGTACGAATTTAAGATAGCGGAAAAAATGGAGGCCAAATAAAATTTTTAAAAAATCTACGTAATAAAAATCTTATTCAATTGTCTTATGACGTAACAAAATGGCTGTGTAAGTTAATGCAAAAACTACTTTATGAGTTTATTTTAAATTATGCCAAAAAATCAAGTGTCAGATAGGTAGAAACTGGTAAAATATTAGTAGGGATCCAATATGATGAAACCAAAAACCGATTAAAAATATTTTTGAAAAGACAGTATATAAGTGTACTGAACTAAATTGGGTCACATTTCGCTATTTCTGATAAAAAGAAATATTCCTAACGAGGAAAGTTCCGGGTAAAGGAAATTTACCTATTTTTAAATAAATAATTCAAATATACAATAAAAACGTATGTACCTTTATACGACACTATTTGTTTATCTGTTCCTCGCAATGCTCTTGTGTTACATAAAAAGTGTATGAAACCTTCTTTGTAGATATAATTAACTTTTTTGTAGATATAATTAAATAAACTCCTACTGCGTACTTTGAACCATATTTGTAGTTCTGGCAATATGTGACTTTTTAAGCATATTAAAAAAACTTATATTCCCAATTATTACAACCCACGCGGTCTACTGCAGCCAACTACTCCCTAAATTTTAGCTGCCCGTTGTTGGTTGTAGGTTAACTGTGATGTTTGTCATATAAATAATATACAAATTAGTAAATATAGTAATATGTATTTATACAAATATACAAATCAGTATCAGGAACACTCAACTGGAATAAATTCAATAACTTGAAAGCCATTCCTAATATAGAATAGCTGTTTTATCCGTCAAATTAAGTTCTTGGAATCCGGACCCGCGTTTAGTAATATCGATATCATTATGACTTCACATGTGTAATAATTATTGCACTGTACATTTTTTTGCAAAGCAGCACCTTGTGTATTGCTGCTTTTTTAAAAAACACAGGGATGTTTGAAACATATTTTAACTTACATGTGCTATACCCAAATTCAATTGTTGTTTTCGAAAAAAAGGATATATTTCCATTTTACACAATATATAAAAAAATCAGAAAATTTTGTTGGCCTAGCTTTTGTTTCTTTCTTTTTTTATTATTTTTTTCGATTGTGACGTAATAGTAGAAAGACTAGAGGAAGTAATTTTGTAAATAAATGTTTTTTATGCGTTTAATTTTCTTGCCGTGGCAAAACTAGTCGATCCCGAAACTGCAAATTATAAATATTTTTCAAATTATGAATTCCAGTTTACTGTTTCACCCTATACACTGTAATCAGTCTATAAATTAAATATACATACCTATAGTTACATTTTACTATTTTAAGAATGTATCTGTACTTGTGTACCTCTCTCGAACGATAAAAAATATATTTAAAAATTTGTCCGACAGAATCTAAACATTTTTATAATTTAGTTCTTTAAAACAGTGAAATAGAGTTCTTGCAAAAACAAAAATTATCTAATTTCCCAAAAACCTGAAACGCACACTCTGTTTTACCATCACCCCTTCTGTACAGCTCAAAAATATTTCGGATATTAAGAATCGTATAATTTTGTTTTTCGGCTAGTAGGAGGAAATTATGTTATAAGTTTAAAAATGTAAATTATTTCCTTCATAAATCAATAAAAATTTAAAAAATATAGGAATAATTAAGCACAAACCTTATGGAAAACCGACTTAGATAAACTTGGCTATTTTTTTATGTCTTGTAGTTCTTAACATCCTAGGCAAAAGATACCTTAGGCATATTCTAATCCTATGAGTACGTATATATCGCGTCTATTGCATCCACTTAAACCGATCTGCTTCATAGGGGTTTGAATAAAACACGTATTTATCGCGTAATACTAGACCGGATGCATAAATCCAAAATTTCAATTCACTATTGTACAACAAAGAAACAAGCAGTGTAGAAAGAGAAGCAAGTAATGGAAAACGACATTTTTAGACTAATTAACCAATGCTTTAAAACTGTATCCAATTTAATTTAATTATCTACAGTAATTAAAACCACACAACAGAATAAAAATATAACATAAATAAAGTCCGAGTTCAAAAAAAGTTAGGTTAAGTCAGAAATCTGATTTAAAACTGTCAAAATATAATCTGATATCAATCCCCGTCTTTATCGTGATAAAAATATTCCAATCCACTTCAGTTCAAGTCAATCCAAAAAATACAGGACTGAATTGAAACGTTCAAGTGGATGGAAATATCAGTTAACCGCTGTCTATGAACATCGGATCGGTCCAAGTCGATGCAATTTACGCGATATATATCCTCTATGCTTAGTTATTAACATACGGGGTGTTAAATTTTGTCCAAATCGCAAATAAGCAGGAAAACAATGTAAAGTTTTGTTACTCGTTTTTTCGTTCAACCAGTCAGAAAAATCTGTTTCAATTAAAGGTCTAATTAAAATTAGTAGTATTCGGCATCTATCGACTCACAGATGGCGCCACCGAATTTATCATTTGCAAAGTTAATTTCTCTTTATTTTTTAAGCAAATGTTTTGTAGTTTTTCTAAATATTTTGAATTTTAAAAATACCTAGTAGTTACTTCATATATAAGTTTTGCCTTAATATAATTCGAGTTTTATATGTGAATTAGTGGAACAGTGTGTCATAGGTGCCGCAGTGTTTTTCTTTTAAAGGTATACTAATTCTTAATATATATATATTTTCCTGTTTAAAATCTTCTTCCGACTACAGTTGGATGTTAACTCTGGTTTGTTGTTAATAACTTGATATATCTCATTCAAGAGGTATATCCGGTTTTTTCTTAATTTCGATATAAAGGTACAGTCGATAATATAAGATACCAGATTTCGATTCTGAAGGACATTGATTTTAACTGATAGACAGCTGAAGAGTTGTTTATTTCCTATATGCCTTTGTTGCTGGTTAAAGCTCATCATTCCATATTTCCATAGAAATCTTTGGTCATATTTTTAATTGATTTATGGAATGAAGCGAATGGAAACCGTTTGGGTGAGTTTTTTATATAATTCTCGTTTTCATTAGTATTTTTATTTTATGAAATGTTGACCTTTCATAAGTTGGGATGTGCTTGGTTCTAAGTCCTTTTTTTGATTTTTTTTCCTCCTATTATTCCTGTTATTACTAACATCACTAATTCACTTATTGGTAATTGCTGAGTGGTTGAATTGTCAAGTTATATCGTTATTAACTCCTTGTTTTGTTTTTTTTTTCTAATATAAGTTATCCTTTGCAATTCTCAATTCATGAGTGGCTTATTGAACTGATGTGGATAGTTATGTAAGCTGCCGCTCGGTTATTCATGGACTAAGCGGGCTTGTGTGCACTTGAGAGACCCGTCCCGATGAGAGATTAATTGGGAGACCTCAAAACACTCACCGTTGACTCAACCAACTTTTTCTACAAAGATGGAAAAGATAATCTTGATTTATATGATTTTTAAAGCTATAAGCCCATTATTTTAAACCATTTTTTTGTACATTAACAAAAACTCAAGTTGTTTTCATGTAAATAATTGCAATTATACAGGTTACCATTAGCATTTACCATGTATTTACATGTTTCCTAAAAATTACATCACCTATAAATTTTAAAAGGAATTAAACATTTTTAACAATTGAAATTTGTGTTTTAGTTGAATATTTCAGATTATGTTATAAATATTTAAGGTTATTCATGATGCCGAGTTGTCAGCTGAATCTACTTAACTTTATTTTTAATATACCATGAATAGGGCCGAAAATTTAACAATTTTTGTTTGAACTGGATTCAACTAACAAATTTAGTATACAAAATGTAACCAACACGTAGGCGAAAAGGTAAGAAAGAACCACCCCTATAAATAGCCACGACAGAGAGCTGCTGAGGCATATGTCATGTATCTCAAGGCCTAGGCTTGACATTTTTAAATAACATGACATTTTAACATCCAATTACTTTTTTCAACATATATGTATTTTATATGGGATTTGGGTAAACTTTAACACCTAGTATGTTAAACGCTAGCCATAGGATTAAATTGGGCTCATAGTATCTTTTGCTTACTCCGAATTTTGAGTTCCGTGTAACCCACTAGAGCTTAGTAGCAAGATTCAACGCAGTGACTTGTTAGTTGTGGTGTAACATTGTAGACGTGAGTTACGACGAAAAAAACAAAATGCCTAAAATTAGTAAATACATTAATTGTTGTATTTTTGAAGCACCAACTCCAAACTTTAAAGACAATATGTTACCGACTTGTGGATTTGTTTATAAGACCGTTTTTGTAGATTCGACAGTTCATAAAAAAACCTGAAGCAAATAATGCTGTGACAACTATTGGCCACATTAATAAAATCTGCTTGGTGAAATCAAATTGTTGTGCGTTAAAGCTTCCATTTCGATAATATCAAATCAACATATTAAATATAAATTAAATGAAGTACATCAAAAACACATGGATATTAAAAAACGTATGAAAACTAGAAATCCTGACAGTATCGGACGAAAAGTTACAGATTTTAGAGATTAATTTGAAAATCAACGCCTTATGGATAACCGGTTCATTTAAGCAAAATGAGAAACGATTGTGGGCGAAACAGAACTATTCGCACTCCAGAAGTTGAAGAACGAATATTAAAAATTGTTGAAAATGATTCTTATGTTTCTGTAACGAGGATAAGTGTACGTGAAGGTATTGCATTACCTTGCATGAGCATTTAATGTATCCCTATCACCTACAAAGGGTACAAGTTTTAATGACGTCAAAAACTGTTTTCCATAGAAACTTTCTACATCACATTTTGGCAACCGACTAGACTGGATTCAATAAAGTCGGAATCGCAAATTCTCTGAACAATCATTAAAGGGCTGACATAAATCCTCATGCTATTTTTGAAGGGCGACATCAAGTTAGTTTTCCCGTGAATGTATGGATGAGGATCTTGGGAGATAATTTTTTGGGGCCAGTTATTCGGCTAAATAGGTTAGAACCTATTTTTGGTGTATTCTTATAATGACACTTTAAAATTATTTTAGGTTGGGGAGGGAAGATTATTTAGGTTGTTAAAATCATGAGTTGCCGGCTTTATTGGAAGATATTCCATTAGCATCCTAATTTTCAATTGGGTTGGGGCACTGGAAAAATTGTCTGACTAATGGAAAAATTGTCTGACTAATTTCATTTTTTACAAGCCAATTATATTCTACATAAGACAACTTTTTCGTAGATAGGCGAAATTTTTACGACAAAAAAATGTTCTAGTTTCACTCCACGCCAACATGCATTGTCCAATTCCTATTTAAAACGTTTAAATACGTATGGTAAAATATGTATAAATTCGCTGAATATGAAATTAAAGAGTTTTCTTTTTCCTTTGTACAATATACCTACATTCCTTTTCATTATACACGAATAATAGATTTTATTTATACTTTTCTTTTGAAAATAGGCGAGCGAAATCTAAGCTTTCTTGCCAGCCTTTGTTAGGGAGTATATCGTTGTGGCTGTATGTGCATTATTTAAAAGTCAGTTCCATACTGCAAACTTGCTAAACGGAATGTTCGGTAAACAGAAGCTGCGAGAAACTTTGGTTTTAATATCCATATTATAGTTGTCTTTGCATAAGTCTTATGAGAATGTTCTAAACTAAGTTAAGTAAGATCTAAGGTAGGTTATTAAATTCTAAAATGTAAAGATATGTACGAAAAAATGTAGTGTCAAAGCCAAATTTTACGAGGAAGAAAACAATATTTTTAAAAGCCTCTTTTTAATTAAACAATAGTCTACTACTATTGTGAAATATGGTAACATGCATGACTAGTAATTTATTGTTGTATCACTTTTAATATTGTGAAATATATGATCTGATTTGAATTGATTTGATTTTTAAATATTTTTCTAATGTGACAAAAAAAAACTGGTAGTTATATTATTTTGAACAATAAGAAAGTTGTAGATTAAAATTCAATAATCCCGTGAAGAACTCCTCTTAGGTATTTGACTAGTGTTGTATTTTTGCTTCCCTAGTAAAATGAAAGTATTGTAATCGCGAAAAAATCACTCTTCGAGATTTTTTCAGATTTTCACGTTCCAGATGCCGAAAAACATGTTTTCTCAATTCTGTCAGTTTGTCTGTCTGTCTGTCTATCTGTTGGCGGCATAGCGAAAAAACTACTTAATTGATTGACTCGATTGTTCAAAAATTAATGGTCATATTGAGGATGACCTGGTAACATTTTGGTAGAAATTCAGTAAGGCGAAACAAAATGGCGGCCTAGTGAAATCTTAAGAAAATTGTTATTAAACGGATTAATTTTAAATTGTGTGCCAAAACCGTGGTATAGGGGTCAACTGTGGTATAGGGGTAAAATTGTGGTACTAATTCAAGTTCGCCGAACACAAAATTGTGGCCAAAAAAAATGTTTGTAATCGTGAAAAAAATCACATTCATTTACATTTCTTCACGTGTTAGCGTCTCTAGATGCCAAAAAGTATGTTTTATCAATTGTTGTCTGTCTGTCATAGCTTGAAAACTACTTAACAGATTGACTTTAAATTTTGACGAAAAATTAAGGGTCATATGGGAATGATCTGGTAATATTCTGTTAAAAATTCAAAATGGCGAAACAAAATGGCGCCTTAGTGAAAAAATATTATTAAATAACTACCTATCCAATTTATCCCAAATTTTACACAAACATCAAGTATTACGTTGGAATCAACTTGTAGAATTTTGGTACAAATCCAAGGTAGCAGAATAACATAGAGGTTTAATAAAATATTTACCAGCCTGAACAAAATACTAAATGGATTGATTTCAAATTGTCTACTAATTCCAGATGGCCGAAAAAAACGGCGGCCAAATAAAATGTTTGTAATCGGCAAAAAAACACCCTCTCAGTTTATATATATCTTTAGGTTTTAGCGTCCAAAGTTAAGGGTGATATGGGGATGACCTGGTAATATTTTGGCAAAAATCCAATATGGCGGACCAATGTTAAAAAAATTATTACTAATAAAACTGATTATACAATTTACCTCACATTTTGAATAAAAATCAAGTTTTACTTGATGAACTAGTACCATTTTAATATGAAATCAAGATAGCAAAATAAAATAGCGGCCTAATAAAATATTTAAAGAATCAGTCTGAAAATACTCCTTATTATATTAATTTCGATTTGTGTATAAGAATTAAGTGTGTGAAAAATCTTGATCAATTAATTTTCAATTTTGTAGAAAAATTAAATGTGAAAATTGGATAAACTAGTACTAATTCAACATGGCGGTATGTGACAATGTAAAAACTACTTATTGAATTTTTTTTAATTATGTCTAGAAGCCAAGTGTGACATAGGTAGAAAGAAACCGGTAAAATATTGGTAGGAATCCAATATGAGGGATCAAAATGGCGAGCAATAAGAATGTTTGAAAAGACAGTATATGTAACACATATATACAGTGACTATGTACCAAACTAAATTGGGTCACACTTCACCATTCCTAACACATGGGAAAAAAATCAAAACAAGAAAAGTTCCGGGTAAAGGAAATTTACCGATTTTTATTCTTTGTTTTTATTGAAATACATGGAATATTGGCCGATTAATGTCTATCAATATAAAAAATAATTTAACAGTACATAAAATATATGTGAATAAGTGGGATATAAAACATCTATAGAATATTACCCAGAGCACAAAGTACAATTTATTTTAATACCTTGATTATCATTACGGATAGTCGATTGCTTTTGTACAAGCTATTAGTAAAATTATTAGGATGCCATAATAACTAGAAAATAATATGCCAATTTTGTAGTTTAAAACGCGTTATTTTACACATACTGATGACTTTCTATTACCGTTGTAACAGTGTGATTAAAACTAATAATTAGTCTATAAAATTTATCTAAAGGATAATATGCGATTTTCAAAAATATCTAATGAATCAAAAATGTATTTACGTATGAAATTAGTTAATTGAAACCTGAAAAAAAGTAATAATGACACGTGTCAGTTAAATCAGTACGACAAGAGTTGTTTTTTACTGGATTGTATAACTTAAAAGTAGAAATAGTAGATTAAAATTATGCAAAAAGTAAAAACCAAAATTATTTTTCACAAACACTTCCTCTATATTTTTTAACAACACGTAACATGTTTGGCAACATAGTAGCTTCCTCGGACGTTACATCTGGAATAAATAAACTTAAAGAGTAAAGTAATATTTATATAACGAAATTTTAAAAATATAAAAGTCTGGGAATTTTTAAGTATTAGCCATAAATTTAAACTACCTAAAGTTTTTAAAATATATTTAACAGAGGTGAATTATTGAGTTCTACCTGATTGTTTGATGATGTAATTTGAACGTTTGAGCTTATTTATTTCTAGAGTCTCCAGTATATTCAATTTATGACCCTTATTTTCCTTGTGTAAAATTTTAAAATATTTATCAAAGGTATGACCGGTCTCAATTAAGTCGTTTGCATAATTGGACTCGGTTTTTCCCTTGATGAAACATTTATAGCGATCGTCTATTTTTTTACGAAAATATCAGCCTGTTTGACCTATATACGTTTTGTCACACTCTCCACAATATAGTTAGTATACACCTGATCGCTCACGTTTATCAAATTTTGTTTTATTATTTTTAATGTACTTAACTTAGAAATTATTGGTTTTATATACTATTCTATATCTAAACCGTTTAGAAATTTACCTATATATAATAATAGATGCTTAAAAACAGAAGACTGATTTTCAAAGTAATTAAACGTAATTTGCGATCCGTGAAACTTCCTTTGATATATTTTTTTATGATTCCTATAGACGAACTTTTGTGTTATTGCACTATACCTCGCAAACTACAGTGTGAGTCAGAAACTGAGGTCCAAAAGTTGTATGTTTCGAATTTACCAATTTTTGCATAGATATATCTCGGTCCTCACAAGCTGTTTGCAAACCTATGTTATATGATGTTATTGTCGTTAGAAGGAAAGTTTTTTGATGTTGTATTATTCTTCGAAATCTACAGGGTGAATCACGAAAATTTTGTATATTTCGCATTTACCAACTTTTGCATAGAGCTATTTTCGGCCTCGTAAGTTATTTATGAACCTATGTTAGTATGTTCTTAGCGCAGTTATAAAGAGATTTTTTTCCGTAGCATCATACCTAGGTTAGATGTTGTTATCATCATTCTAACGATATTTTAAGCCATTGTACTATACCCCGTAAACAACAGGGTAAGTCTGAAATTGTAGGCAAAATTTGTATATTATTACATACACATATTTCGGACCTTGCCAGTTGTTTTGAAAAATTATTTAAATATAAAATATTTATTTTTAAGACCTAAATTGTTATTGTGAGATATCTTGAAGATTTATACGGGGTAAAAGCATAGTTAGTGCATATTCTTTTTACTTTAATAAAATATTTGGTATTAAGGTAAAACCTAAGCAACAAAATTGGGTTTTGGGTTTCCTGAAACAGCAACAGGAAACCTTATTTATCATTGCACTACTTCTCTTAATAGTGGAGAGTCAGAAATCGAGTGTTAAATATTTCATACTTTAATGATATTAGGATAAACTTATATGACGCAAAAAGTGTTTTTTATATTTTATTTATTTATTTTTATATCTTACCCTGCTATTCTATATTTCTTTCTATTTTTTGAGTTCCCACGGCTTAACCCATCTATATAACCAGAGGAAAAATTGTTTGGATCTATCTTAAGGTAATACGGTTGTCCGTAAGTTATATTGAAACGATAAGGAATCATACAGTCCAACGCCTTTTTTATGTATTAATTAAAATAGTACTACAATCCAATAACACAGTTTTTATTTTAAAAAGAAAAGTGCTGAAAATATCTTTTATTTTTGCTGTGTAAAGTTTACTTAACAAATAATCTATTTTGTCAATATGATTTTTTATCTAATTATAGTAATAGCAGATTGAGCTTAAACTTACTGTCATTTTTATTAAAGTAAAAAAATATGCATTAATTCTGTTTTTATCTTATATAAATCTGCAAGATACCTCGGAATAACAATTTAGGTCTTATAATTAAATATTTTATATTTAAATAGGTTAGAGACCCGAAATATGTCTATGCAAAAACTGATACCGAAATATACAACGTTTGGCCCTCGATTACCGACTTACCCTGTATTTTGCAGGCTAAGGTACAACGAGAAAAAGTCACCTTATGGGGATGATAACAACTTACTAACACAGGTTTACGAACAACTTTCAAGGCCCGACATATGTCTATGTAAAAATTGGTAAATAGAAAATATTCAACTTTTAGCACCCGATTTCTGAGTCATTCTGTAAATTGCAAGGTTGCTGCAATGGCAGAAAGTTTCCTTATAGGCATGACAACTACATACTAAAATAATAAACAGAGTTTCGCGGAACCCAAATTACGTTTAATTTGTGCCATATCCTTTGAAGGCCGGTCCATCAAGTTCTAAAATTTTAAGATCGTTTTACAGTTCTATTACCGTTTAATGTTAGTTATTTTTTGCCTCTTATAAATTGTTCTTTTTACTTTACTCGTATAAGGGAAGTATTGTAAACATGAAAAATCACCCTCCCAGGTTTTTATAAATCTTCACATTTTAGGGTCCCTAGATGAGAAAAAACATGTTTTATCATTTTCGTCGGTCTGCCCTGTCGGTCTGACTGACTCTCTATCTGCCTGCTTGCGGCACAGATAAAACATTACTTACCGAATTGACTTAAAATTTTGGTCAAAAATTAAAGGTCATATTTTAATAAAAATCCACTATGGCGGAACAAAAAAGTGAAATGTTAAAAAACTTGTTGCTAAAAACTGTTTACCTAGTATTATGTAGGAACGAACTGATAAAATGTTGGTAGGAATCCAAGATGGAAAACAAAATGGCGGTTCAATAAATTATTTAAGAAGTCAGTCTGAAAAACTACTTAGATTGATTTCAATTTTTTGCAACAACTAAGTATAATATAGAGATAAATTGATAAAACTGTGGTACGAGTTTAAGGCAGAATAAAATTGCAGCCGAATAAAATGTTTGGAATCGTGTAAATTACACCTTCCCAGGTTTTTAGAGATTTTCTCGTTTTAGGGCCCTAAAATTAGATGTAGAAGACACGTTTTTTCAATTCCGTCGATCTGTCTGCCTATCTCTCATTTCACAGCATAAATATAAAATTACTTACCCAATTGACTTCAAATCTTGGTGAATATTAAGGACATATGGGGATAATCTGGTTATATTTTGGTAGAAATCCATTGTGCAAAATGATGGACTAGTGAAAAATTTAAAAAAGTAATTGCCCAATTTGCCTCAAATCTGGTTATATTTTGGTAGAAATCCATTGTGCAAAATGATGGCCTAGTGAAAAATTTAAAAAAGTAATTGCCCAATTTGCCTCAAATTTTGCAGAAAAATCAAATATTCCATAGCAATGAACTGGTAATATTTTGGTAGAAGTTCAAGATTGCAAAACAAACTGGTGGTTTAATTAAATATTTAAAATCAGCCTAACAGAAAAACTGCTTCTGAGATTGATTTCAGATTTTGTAAAAGAATTGGGTGTGTTGTGAAGATAAACTGGTAAAATTTTTGTACGAATTCAAGATGGCGCCACAGCTAAATAAAATTTTTCAAAAATCAATGTAAAAACCTTCGTATTTAATTAACTTCAAATTTTGCACAAAAATTAGCTGTGGTATGGGGACAAACTGGGAAAATGTTGGTACTAATTTAACCTAATAGTACGAAATAGAGGTCTAATGAAGTTTTTAAAAAAATCTCTCTAAAAACTATTTAAAAAATGTATTTTAAATTATGTCCAAAAAGGTAGGTAGGCATAGGTAGAAACTGGTAAAATATTGATACGAATCCAATATCTTGGAACAAAATGACAATCAATGAAAATGTTCGAATAGACAGTTTATGTGTACCTAAATGACTATGTGTGGAACTAAATTGGGTCAAACTCATTATGCCCAATAAAAGGATAGAGTCATAACAAAGGAAGATTGATGTAATAGAAATTTACCAAATTTTTTCGATTGGTATTCCTTCATTATTGCATTCGTTAAATTCCCAATTTTGTATTTTGTCTCACTAATTTAATTCTTTACATTGTTCATTTCATTTTTTGCTTTAACTTTCCTTTATACTACTATAATCACTAAAGCATGGCATTTTCTTGTAAATGGGTTTCTTTCTTCCTCTAAGGCAGGTTCTGTAAAAATGAAAAAGTAAATAAGTGAATAAATAAATTTCAATCTAGTATGGGTCTGGTCATAGTTAGAAGTATTTACATTAATGGGACTCAAACAGTGTTCGTACTTAGACTGTATGCGATTAATTTACTGGTACATAACCTTATGATTTCTTCATAGTTTGTTCTTTAGACCTATTACCATAAAATTATTTGTTTAAACAATATTGAAAATTAAACCGTCTATCCACAATATGGACAGACAGATTTGAGTCTGTCATCCCCAATAAAGTATAAATTAATGTTTTTTAGCTGTTTTTTTATATGAGCTTTTGTATAAATGAAAAAGGTGTTTTTATTTATTTTTCAATATTAAAAAATAACTAATGATTTTTAAGTAACTTTTTTGTTCATATCATGGTAGAATCCTTCCCAGTTAATTAGTACATTAGTCTCTGTACTTTCGCAGCCATGTAAAGTGAAGTAATAGAGGACAAGGGAAAAAAGGATTAAGCTGTGAATGGGCCACGGGTTTCAAAACCAAACCTAAAGCTTATGAGAACAATAAATCTTATTGTCTGAAGTTGTAATATAAGAGAATGTGGTTTAACAGAACCTCAAAATGGGGCCTAATCGAATCTTACAATGTAGACTATGATGTCGCCTAGGATAATTCATCCTAAATCGAACTTTTATAAAAGAACATTAAAAAGTTCAAAGTTTCTTAACAAATAAACAGCTAAACTTTTTTGAAACAGAAAAAAATTAAATGTTAAAAATTAATGATTTTGTTATAGTATTAACGAAACAGCAAAACACGTTTACTCGGGAAATTTTTTTCTTCATCAGTTAATAAGACCTCAAAAAGTCAAGTCTGTCTAAAGTCTTCCAATATGTCCTTAATGAGACAGCAGGATAATTACAGATTTTATACGAACCTGTTGTACTTTTTGTTCGCTAGCTTGCCAAAGATGGTGGTCAGTTAGTTTCAGATGCTAAAGGTACAGATTTTCTGTTGCAAATCATAGGTTCTTGCAGGCAGGTTATTCATGTCTCCGTTCCAAAGTAACTTGAAACCTCGGTGGTAGATTTGCACTTTCATTTTAGATCTTTACTTTAAGACGAGGTAAAAAAATATTTAGATTGGTCTAAATTCAATAAATATGAATATGAATCTAATTAAGGGAACACATGTTTTTAAAAAATATATGTATAATATTAACGAAAACAGAAAAGAATATTTTAAAAATTACACACAGCGTCAAAAAACTTGGACCCCTTCATAAGTCGCAATGCAAATAAGCTTTCCTCAAGACCGCGTATCTTCAGTAATAAATGAACCAACGAAGTGATTGAAAAATGATTATGTCAACGAATAGCGGGACTACCACTTTTAGTTAACTGAGCCATGATATTGTAATCAGCAAGCTAATAAGGAGAGTTTTTTTAGCCAGACCTCTCATTTAATTTGCATTAGGTCCTGTGTTGAGAAACTTTTAAACACTCTGTAGAGCGTTCTAATTACAATAGAATATTTCATGTGGCTAAAAGTGGCAGCCCTGCTATTCGTTAACATACACTTTTTTTAATCACATGGTTGGATCATTTATTACTCAAGATACAAGGTCTTGAAACAGAGCATTTTTGCATTGCGTCTTATGAAGGGGTCCAAGTTTTTTGACGCTGTGTTTATTACAAAAAACTACATATTATCAAATAATTCAATAATGAAATGAAATATAAATATTATAATTGCTGAATATGTCCACCATTCATTTCAATACAATTTGTATAATCTGCTTCGATTTTATTAATCGCATTAATAATGAATTGTGCATGATTATTGTTTAAATCCTCAATGGCTTCAATTATTCTCCTTCTTAACACCTCTATATCTTCCGTGGGAGTTTCATATATTTTATTCTGCAAAAATCCCCACAGAAAAGAGTCAAGAGGTGTTAAGTCGGGACTATTGGGCGGGCACCGAATCGGTCCAGTCCGACCAATCCACGTTTCAAAATTTTGATTTAAAAAATTTAGGACCGCAAAAACATTGTGTGGTGGGGCTCCATCTTGTTGCTTGTTGCTCCTTCATTTAATCATTTTGTATTCTATTTTAAATATTATAAATCATTCTACGTAAAACAATATTCTTGACAAAAAGTTGTAAGCCTGTAACAAGGTTCCCCAAGTTACATATGCATATTAAGCCTAACAATAATTGTTGTTAACTTTATATCAGATATAAAACTTTCCCCTTCTTGCTACTGACAGTCATAGAAAAGAGGAGGAGGGGAGCGCTAACAGTTCAATCTCCCATTGAAAATTGAAATAATTATTTTATTTTTAAATTTTCCTGCATAGAATATGTGAAAATTGTGTGTTGAAAATGTTTATTATACAGAATGTTTTAAATAATATGTGCAATCGCTTAATATGGGATTAGTTGGCATGAAATAAGACAAAAATATTGTATACATACAGGCCCATTTTTAAGAGGCAGGGCTTTACAGAATAGTATATCGTATAATACGTTTTAAAATAACACTTTTCACAAGAGTGTGGTAGTATGAGTAAAATGTGAATTACATTATATTATTAATTGTCAAAAGTTATTTTCAACGTGTTGTGCACTGTATTTTTTCTACGACTACAATTAGGCCGAACACTTAAATATACTGTGAACCTCCATTTTTTACACAAAAATGCTAACTTTTAATGTCATACAAATATTTCAAATATTCTTGAAACATTAAAATTGAAAAGTAAAATAGAAACATACAGTCACAGGTTTAAATTGGGTAGTGGTTTGTGGCGTTTGCCATTCGATTAGTTGCGTTTAAACAAGTATTGTTGTGTATCGCTGGCTGCCGACGGATAGGATTGCAACTATGGAAAATTTAAATAACGAAGGTGTTATTAAAGACATCGCAAGAAACAAACAAAGTTTAGATATTGTATTGTACCTAAATGTTCTAGTACTACCACAACATTTCCGGGTAAATTATTTTTTACCTCGAAATACTAAAACCCGAAACTTACGGCAAAAAGCCTGACATATTTTTTGGCCCTAGAACAAACAAGTATGTGTGTGAAGATCACTTTATTGTAAGGAGGTATTAGTATATTTAATGGTTTCGTTTAAAAAGTATTTCAATAATATTTAGTTTATAATATACATTTTAGTATGCACAACTTATTGATTTAAAGTGAAAAACTAGTATATAAATTATTATCTAGGTATGTAGGTAGATAAAGAACATAGATACATACCTTATAGATCCATTTAATATCAAATATAGCCTTATAAAAAAATAACTACTAAATTATAATGAAGCAACTTAAAGGCCGGTTTATACAACAGGTCCACAAAACTTAATTGATGTTAAAATGTTTGATTGAAGTTTCAGGTTTGACAAGCTCACATAACGCTTAGGAACTAATTTCTTTTTATTGCTAAAAAATGTTTAACCGGTCTTAAAAATTGTGCGTAAGAAACTCCTGCATTTGAATTAAAAATTAGAATATATAATTAAATTTGAACTTGTCAAGTTCTTTTATACCTATAAAGCGAATGAAATTTTTATGTATATTTTTATTAAGTTAATGGGCAAAGGTAATGTAAACGTGAAAATCAAACCCGGTATAATACCTCATATTTTTCACTGCCAAAAAAATGATACAATAATTCAGGCAACTTCTCGTGGGGCATATGAAAAGAGGTAACGGCGTGAACATGTGAGTGAAGCTATAATAGTTTGTGAAAAAGTTAATAAATCGATGGAAGAAGTGGAAACCTCAGAGTCGCAAAATAATGCAAAAATTCTGGAACCAGGAGCAGTTACTTCAGCAAATAAGGATAAATCTATTCAAGTTAAAATTAAATAGAAGAAAAAGTTAAAAAGTACTCAATGCAACTTTAAAAACCCAAGAATAACAGACACTAGAGTAACAGTTTCTGAAAGTAGCAGTGTTTCATACTTTGAAAGCAGCGTCTATGAACCACTTTCAGATGAGCGTCCCAGCAATAATAATAGTATTTTTGAGAATTGGAACCGAAAAGAAACTGTTCAGAACCGGGCAATATATGTTATTGAGCGAAATCCTAAACTGTATCTGGGCATTCCACCTCAGCCAATATTTATAATTTATTGACTTAATTTGTGCTAATCGTCACTTGTCAAATTAAGACATCTACGTAACATTATTAACGAGAAACTAAAATTTGATTATCCTTACATTCTACTGGCTGACTACTTTGGCATCTCAACATCAAGCGTATGCACTATTATCCAAAAATCAATTCCAAAGTTATTGTATTTTAAAAATTTTATGCAATGGAAAATGCTTGCAGAAACGAAAAAACATATGCCTATACCATTTCATTTTCGATTTAAAAATGTGCAGTGTATAATCGACTGTTTCGAAATTTCGATATAAAAACCGTCTGACCCTATTTTGCAAGCGTTGAGCTGGTCAGAACATAAGAAATCAAATACAATGAAATACTTAATTGCTTGCACTCTTGATGGTGTAATATGCTATATATCGCAGGGCTTTGGAGGACGATCAACTGATAAAATGATAGTAGAAGAGACCAATTTTTTATCGTATTTGGAAAATGGTGCACATATTATGGCAAACAGAAGACTTAAAAACATTGATGAAATGTTAATTAGGCAAAATAATATTCTAGTATGGCCGCCATCCGTATCAGCTTATAAGAAGAGTAAGAAAAAAGAAGTGAAACATGCAAAAAGGGTCGTCAGACTTAGAATTCATATTGAAAGGGTTATATCTCGCATTAGAGAATTTAGATTATTAGAGCCCCATGCATGTATCAACACTAACCTTATAAAATATATAGATAATTTAGTTATAATAGGATATGTATAGTATGAATAAGTAGATGGCGCTTCTGTCGTAGACAGGTTCTGAATTTGTTTAACAAAACACTAAAAACGACCACTAAAAACAGCGACATTTAAAATGGTATCGCATCGAAAAATGCAAACGATAAACCACCTGCAGTACTAGTGGCGTTTTCTACAGATTTGGCTCAAGTATTAATATTGAGAGAACGAAAACAAGCTGTAAGTTCTATCGTCCCCCACTTACACGGATATTTATAGTCTATATTTTATTCAAAGTTGCATAATGAAAAAGTAAACAATATTGGCTTCGAATATTGTCAATGTCTAGGTACATGGGTTTAGTTTTTGTTTATTTTTTTTATTTGAATGTTTAAATAAGACACATTTTTATTTAAATTTGAGTAATGCGTAACTATTTGAAATGTACATCTAATAACTTGCTTCTTGCGCGTTCAATTATTACTATTATTATTATTATAATGTTTAAGATTTCAGTTTATAGGGCTATTGTTATATTAGTATTTTTTATTATTATTATTATTCATGAATTTATTCTGGTAATTTGTTCAATGTAAGGGAATGAAGAGTAAAAACTATTTGCAACATAGAAAACAGGGTGTTGATTTGGATTTACTATGTTTTTAATTATTAACGTTGGAACGAACTAATTTATTTATAGCTTTGTATCATAACTTAATTTCTAGACAATGGTTTCATGAAAGTGAATATGGTAAAGTTTAGAATATCTGCAACTTTAAATCAAAGTTGGAATTGGAGTGATTTTGATTTCTTTTTAAATAAAAGGTTATATTTTTTGTGTATTTCTGTTTTTTTATGTGATGGTTCTAAATGCAAATGTACTCTTATATTACCATTCGTTGTAGTTTTGTGGCAGATAGACTGCGGGAGCGGGAGACGATTGTGGCGGGTCGAGTGGCGGGCGGTGTATGGGGTGGTCTGGGCTGTGATGGGTAACGCTGGCTTAAGCCGGACGGCTGGTCGTGGAAACAACCACAATAATTTTGATAACAATGGTATTCACAATCAAAACAATTTTTTGCTGGGGCATTTAAATATTCGCTTAGTAAGGTTTTGACTAGTTTACAAATTATATGTCCGAGTATTCTTTCGGTATATTTTGTATTATAGAGACTTGGTTAAATTCGTCATATGCTAGTAGTTGTTTTCATATAAAAGGGTATACATATTTAAGAAAAAACAGGCAGGGTCGTGGTGGCGGAGTTGCACTGTATATTAAAAGAAACTTGAAATTTTCTGTTGTCAACTTAAACATTACATTTAATGATTTCGAATTTATAGCAATATCCTATCCTCCTAAAAACCAGACTTTATTTACTACTCAGTGTCTATACCGACCGCCATCTGGATATGCTAACTAATTTTAGATTCAGGTTCAGATTATAATCTTATCTTCTCAGTTTTTCAGGAACCCTCAATAAATAATTCTAAAAGATGTATACCATACAGAGACTATAATAATATAAACGAGGGGTAAATATCTGGTGATTTATGGTGTACAGCTTGAAGGAATTACGGTGATTTACTAAGGATTTACGGGGATTTACAAGGATTTAGAAGATTTATAGTGATTTACCAGTGATTTACGAGGATTTATGAGGAATTACGAGGATTTACCGAGGATTTACGATGATTTACCGAGGATTTACGGTGAATTACCGAGGATCTAGAAAGATGTTTTTAAATTTAAACTCGTATTTAAAAAGTCGTGCAATATTATACCGCACAAGGGTGGTCATGTGATATAATATTGCAGTATTTGCAAATGTAAATGTTTTTAAGTTAGCATGCATAACACGTATGAAAGTATATTCACACTCGCATGGAAATTCACACATTCATCACTTATTGTGTAAATGTACCATTGGATTTCACTGTTCTTTGATTTCCAGTTTGCATAGTACTTATATTATTCTAAGTGTCTTCTGGCTTACATATTTTTTCTCGTATTTTTTTAATGTTTTTATACCAGTAACTAATGCTTCCTAGTTTTGTACAATTTAAGTCAGCAGTTTACGTAATGATTTTATTAGCCAAACAGTGGCAACCTCGGTGGCAACACTGCCAGCAGAATAACGAACGCGCCAAGTCGATCAATATTGTCAATATTATTTTACTCTTGTGTTTGATGTTTGATGGTGAAAAGTAAATAAAAAGTGCATTATTAAACAGTGAATTTCGAGGTAAGTGATTGTAAAATTGATAATATCTTAAAATAAGAAATAAACCTGAGAAATATCCTGCGTTTAAACAAAATCACGAGCAAAATCATCAGTCTCTGGGGGCGCCGAATCCGCATAACGCATAACCTAATATCGAGCCTAACATTCTTAATGTAGTTGCGACGTTGCCACGTACAGCAAAAAATTGCAACATCCTTAAATAGTTTAATGAAGTTCTTGTTTTATTTAATCTTGAGTTTGAGGCGAGGTTTGAGTTTTTTTAATACAATGGCCTCGGTTTTATAAAAATTTACCGTCTTCCCATTAACCGAATTTAATGAAAGGCTCTGTCAAATTTAATGAAAATTTCTCGGAAAATTTAGTATGTTGTAGAAGAAGTTGTGGATTTCGACCTTCTGCACAAAACGAGGCACAAAAGTTCTCATGCGTGCCCAAAAAAAAATCTACCGAGCCCTTGATCGAGCCGATATAGTGTTACGCCCCTCCAAAAATTGTCAATTTTCCATATAAAACAACGGGGTGCTTCGTATAGATATGTACCGTTCTGCGTGTTGCTAAGGCGCGTTTTTTTTGTATCGAGGATTCAGGGCTTGCCGGGGCTTGCCGTGTATATGCATTTAAATGGGGAAAACGGGATTTTTGGAGGGTTGTAACACGAAATCGGCTTGATAGATTTTAAAGATTTTAAATATATAAAGATGCCTTATCATGATAAATGTAATG
Organism: Kuschelorhynchus macadamiae; assembly: GCA_030620095.1. Taxonomy (NCBI): domain Eukaryota; kingdom Metazoa; phylum Arthropoda; class Insecta; order Coleoptera; family Curculionidae; genus Kuschelorhynchus; species Kuschelorhynchus macadamiae. The sequence goes on along the minus strand of JAUTXW010002904.1, from coordinate 377,546 downwards.
TAGGTCTCGATGTAGGTAATAAAGGCGAGACTCTCGGCGAGACTAAAAGCTAAAAAACATTCATACGAAAAGTACCGTCCTATAACTTTTTTATTATTGGATATTTCAAAACAGTAAAATACAAATTACAACACCCCACAGGGTGCCCCGTTTTCGAGGGCAACCATTGGGATCTGCTTGTTCCCATTTCAACGATGGGATTTTTTGGGACCTTTTAGTACGACATATTATTTATCACTATACGAGTATCTAACGTCGGACAGAGAAGGCTACATTTTATCGTTCTGTGGCGGCGCGGCGGTCGTCGATTCGCGTCTTCTCGAGCTCGAGCCTGTTTTATTAAAGTTTGGCCAGAGACAATTCGGTTAGTATTGGTTATTGTCTCTGGCCTGGTTCCCTGCCCGAGGATGGACCAAAACTAATATCTTACTGTGGAGGGTATGCAATTTTTTTTCTGGAATGGCGGCCTTTGTTGGGTGATTTTTTTGTTGTAATTAATTTGATTGGATATTTAGAGTTTTTTCGAGCCCCATCTTTAATTAATAGGTTAATTTTTTATCGAGTTTTTTATTAAACATTTTTAGATTTTTTGGTTTTAATTGGGATTTTTAGATTTTTGGTTCCGATTTAGGATTGGTTAGTAGTAGGTAATAAAAACCTATTTATTTTAGCTCCGGAGGGAAAAACAATAAATGTTGTATCTAATTAAGCTTTAACTTGGAGGTTTTTTGATTATAATAATTGTGTAACCTTTGTAAAACCATTTTTTTTATTATGTTATCACCTACATTATAGAATGTCTTTACAGGAATTACTATTATCGCTGGCTGAATTAAGACAACAATTAATGGAGGATAAGGAGAACCCGAAAGAAGACCTTTTCGTTGAGGTCGAAAATGCTTTAAATATTGTAATCTCGCAGCAAATAAAAAATGTTTTATTGATTAACGGCTTCAATAATCCATTAGTAGTAGGAAATATTTGCGAACAAGATGTTCTTGATATGGAATCTTTCATGCGTGAAACAGCGCCGTTGGTAATAGATGACAGAGAATATGAATCGTATTATGATATATTTTACCAGAAAAGAGATTCTTTTAAGTTTGTGCCAGGTCAAAAAAAGACAATTTTGCTTATGGCTGAATTTTTCAAAGGCAAATATTGTCAGCAAAATTGTGCTTCTGCAAATATCAATATATCGACAAACCGAACATCGAGCAGCAAAGATGTCACAACATACCAGAAGAAAAGCCTTGAAGGTCCAAGTTGTGAAGGTAAAAGTTTGATTTCTAAAGTTATTTCTAAATAAATAGCATTAATTTTAATTTACAGGTACTTCCGAGGGCTGTTCTAATGATAATACGCATCATAAATCTCAGGATAACATAATTGACTTCACTAATGAAAGACGCCATGTTTCCAGCACAGTAAAAAATTGGTTTAAGGGAAAGTGCTTAACCGACGGCCACACCCCTGATGCATGGAATACGCTAAAAGAGAAGTATACACGAATTGAATTTGAAGTAAAGCGAGAAGTAAAGTATGGTCAGAAAAATGATGTATGTTGTGTAATGCGATGTTTTTGTCAAACATCGCACAAAATTATAAAAGCGGCCAGGAAAGAAAATTTTGCTCCCAGGTGGGTATTTGGAAATTTTTACAAACATCTAATGATACACGTGCGACAACCCGATACTGCGCTCAAGACTACAACTCGACCAGCGACTTATTGTAATAAAATATCAAAGCAACAAAATTTGATGACTAGCTTTTTTAAACAAAAAATCAACGGTGAAAAGAAAACAGATGCTACCTCGGATGCTACAGATAATGGCATGTCCACTACTGTTGCAGAAAAATCCTCAATAGTGATAACTTCTCCTATTAAAACTCAAGTAATATCCCTCGAAAGATCCAAAATAAATATTTTATCCAATCAAGTAATTCGAGAAAGTTTTGAATCTACCTCGGAATCTACACATAATACGTCGGTTAATAATAAAAATGGCGAGGAGAACAATAATTTTGATATTGGCAAACATAATATTCAGAGTATGCAAAGCATTACTACTCTTACAGAATCCTCCGCTGCATCCCCCAATAACTCAAGTGTGATTCAGTTTTCATCGTCGACTTCATCCGAGACTTCATCTAAATCTCGATCGAAATGGTCAGCTCCCAAGTATCAAAGATCTGCACGAGCTAAACGCAAACGATTAAATGAACTCACCGGTACGGGGCAACAACAAATCACTTCATACTTTTCTGTGATAGATGAGGTTTGCAACTTAACTACAAATATCATCGAAGAAAAAGATGAAATGGGTGTTCAACTACAAAACGTTTTAGTCAATTTTGAAAAAAACGGGCTAAGGGCAAACGATCAAAGTGGTACTAACTCACCAGGCCAACTTTTGCACTGGTTGTTTGAGCTTTCTACTAAAAACTCAAGTCAATCAAAATATAGAAACGTTTATAATGATCCGATAAAATACTTCGCATTATACTTATTTTACATCGGTGGAAGGCTTCTATATGAAACACTTTACCAAAATATGAGAAGCGCTTTACCATCCATAAGCTGTTTAAATAAATTTGTCGCAAAAAATTCGTTAAACATAGAGGAAGGAGTTTTCGACTACGATGGCATTTGCAGTTTTATAGAGCAGCGAAATTTACCTAAGGTCCTTTGGATTAGCGAAGACGCTACTAGAGTAACCAGCAAGATTGAATATGACTCCAAGAGTAATAAACTGGTAGGATTTACATTGCCCTTGGTAAATGGGTTGCCTGCCACAAATTCTTTTTTAGCAACATCTGCAAAAGCAATACAGGACCACTTTCAAAACGGTATCAGATCAAATTACGCTTATGTTATGATTGCCCAACCTCTCTCACCAGCTGCGCCAGGATATTGTCTTACAGTCTTTGGCACGGATAACAGATTTACTGCGGATGATGTTACGAAAAGGTGGCAACATATAATATTAAATCTTAAAAAGTGAGGTATTACTGTGTTGGGTTTTGGGTCTGATGGAGATACACGACTTTTGAAGGCAATGAGGCAAGGTGCTCAATTATCTAGTGCGGAGTCCACTGCTGAAGGTTCCTCGAGACTCGAATGGAAGTGGTTTGAAGCAAACTACGATGCAGAAACTGGCATTTCTTATGTTCAAGACACGGTACATATAGCCACTAAGCTTCGAACAAGATTGCTTAACTCTAAAATCTCTCTAATGTTAGGTAATTTATTTGTTACAGCTAAACATTTGGAACAACTAATTGCAAATCACTCTAAGGACAAACACTTATTAACTAACTCTGACTTAAAATTAGAAGACAAAATGAATTTTAAAGCTGCAGATAAATTATGTTCAATTAAAGTGATAAGCTTGTTAGAGCAAGCTCCGGAGAATGCAGGGACGGTTGCTTATTTAAAGTTGATGCGCCTAATTATTGATTCGTATTTAGACCCGAAAATGGATGTTAAAAGTCGAATTTATTCAATTTGGTATTGCGTTTTCTTTCTTAGAATATGGCACCAGTGGCTAAAAATAAATAAATATAAAATCGGGGAGCATTTTATTTCATCTAACTGCTACACTTGTGTGGAGTTAAATGCACATTCTCTAATTAATATTATCCTAAATATCCCTAATAATCCACTGCTCTCAAACGATATGTTTATTCCCATACTTTTTGGAAGCCAAAACTGTGAACAGACCTTTAGAACTACAAGATCAATGTCATCTACATATTCAACGGTTATCAATTTTAGTGTTAAAGATATTATTGGACGTTTAGATAGAATTAATACGGTGAATAATATTATGCACGATCTGAAAGATGTCATTGGATTTCCAAGAGAACAAAAAAGACGAGAGAAAATGAGTATGGAAACAAATTCCCTCCCAGTCACAGATTTAAAACAGTTTACAGATACTATGATAGTTCAGGCCGTAGAGACAGCAATGCAAGATGCGTTAACGTGTACTCGAGAACTGGGCATTTCTGTCGAGGAGGACTGCTTGTTTACTGCCGCAGTTCCTTTGATAAAAGACATTGTCAAGGACGGTAGTCTAGAAGATGTAGGACAAATAGACGACAACATTATTGACACAAGCAGTGGAAATTTCGAAGATAATTTAATAAATAACTCAACTAATCAACTCCAAAATTTTACGTCTCTACCAATTGAAAATGAAGAAATTAATGATGAAGATTTAAACGATCCAAACAGTAATTTATATAAGGATTTGTGCGACATATCCCGTGTCGGGGTTATCGATGATTTAATAATGAGAAACTATGACCACAAATTAGGAGAAGAAAAAATTGAAAAGGGTTCCTATGTACGAGTGTCAGTTGGTAATAAATCAAAGATTATCAGAAAGTCATCGCTGTGCTGGCTTCTGGAGGAAACTAAAAACAGGGTTAGTACGGATAGATTAAAACGCTTTATTACAAAAACTACAGAAGTACGCTCAAAAACTGAAACACTTATTGGCAGTCAACAGAAACGTCGACAAAATTCATCAAATTCGAGAAAGAGAGGGATGAAAAGAGAAATCGCATTTGAATCTGGCAGTTCGGAGAGTTCTGTATATTCTGCAATAATTAAATATGACGATACTACAGATTCAGAAACGTTTTCAGAATATGAAGTTGACCTTAATGTTAACCGAGAGATCAGGGAAAATCGAGGGGAAAATAAAGAAATTGAAGATGTAACTATGCAAAACATAATTGATTCCAGTTTATCGTTTTCAATTCCACTAAATGTAAATAATTTTTATGCAGTGTATTATGATGAAGGCTGGTTTATTGGTAAACTAGTCAGAACTGTTGATAGTAATAACAACGATAGTAGTGAAAATTTGATAGTCGAAATGACATTTATGCAACAAAATAAACGCAAAAAGTGCGAATTTAAATGGCCAAGCAAGGAAGACATATCAAACGTAGAAACCGGGTCTTTTTTGGACCGATAGAAATTATCGAGAATCCAAACAATTTGTTTAATATAAATGAAGACGTAATTAACCAAATTAATATAGCATACGCCCTTGTTTTAATATATTATTTGTACCTATATATCGTTAGAGATTTTGTTTATTATATTGTTAGGGATTTCGTTTATGTTTCATTATTGTTTGGTTACCTTATTTCTCCTATATTATATCACAATTTTCGAGTATTATTTTGTCTTTATTAACATCCGTCCCACAAACATTTAGGCTTCATTTCAACATTTCAACTCTATTTTCTCGGCCGTAGGCCTGACGAACTTACTAACGGGAAAATAAAGTTGAAACCGGATATATTGTCAGTTCCAAATATAAACCCCATTTCAACTTTCAACTTAATTTTCCATGAGAAGGTCATGACTTATATTTATTGTTGTCAATGTCAACAATATTACAATAACACAACAATACTTTTATTGTGGTCAACAATTACAACAATACTTTTATTGTTGTCAACAGTTAAGTCATCGCCTACTACCACAAACAATATAACAATATTGTTTGTTCTACTACCCGAAAAAATAAGATGAAATGACGTTAACTTAAATATTTAGAAGAATAATAATTTATAAGGATTTATGGGGATTTGTAAGGATTTACCGGTGATTTACATGGATTTATAAGGATTTACCGGTGATTTACGTGGATTTACAAGGATTTATCGGTGATTTCCAAGGAATTATGAGGATTTATCGGGGATTTACGTGGGATTATGAGGATTTATCGGAATTATTGATGATTTAAAGGATTTAATTGGTAAAAAGGATTTATGGTGTACAACATTTTGGTCAGATATTTACCCCTCGAATATAAATGAAAATAAATTTATTAACGAAGGCCTACTTATCCGATGGGATTAAGTATATTATGCAAATATCGATGATAAAATAGGTATTTTTAATCAGAATATCTTAAATCATATAAATAAGCACGCTCCTTTAAAAACCAAAATAATTTCGGAACGGCCCTGTACTCCATGGATTACTAGCAACATAGAATCACTAATTAATTTAAGAGATAAAGCCCACCCTAATCTAAAGTCAAAAACAGCAGGACACCTACACAATACTACAGACAACTTAGGAATTATACTAAACATGCTATAACAAGAGAAGAGATAACTTATTTTAATCAATTAGCTTTAAAAAAAGAAAAAAAATTGGTTCACTGCAGACAAACTCAACATAACGCGACCAAAAAGCTACAGTAAACTACCAGAACATTTAATGAATACTTCAGATATTCTAATGATTTTTATTATTTGTTGTTTTCCCAAAATCAGCAACAGTAACAAACTTTTTTAAAGAAGCTGCTCCGGAGTACTGATTTTTTTCAGTTGCATACAGTTTCTGCAGGCGATGGCTGTTCACTTCTTCGATGCAACTACATTAAAAAACTATGGCGTGTTTATATCCACCTCGCGATGCAGATATCCGAAGCATTTTGCCAGTTCAACCTTCTTAGCATTTTCTTTTACTTCTACTTCAACTTTATAATATGTAATTCTATGCTCAGAAGTGCATTTTCCTGATACCAAACACTTCTCATTTTCCCTCTTAATTTGAACGTAAGCCACTGCGTTGTCACCGTAGCATTCTCGTGAAGACCTTACAAAGATTAATGCATTTCTTAGTCATTTCGTAATGGATTGTTCTATTTACATATAAACTTAGAAATAATATAATTTTAGCATATTCTATACTATGGCCTTAATAGCAAAATTGCAAATAAACTAAAATAAAAAATCTGGCTGATAATTTGATTAAAATAATTTGCAATATAGTAGGCTCGCATATTTCTGCCTAAAAGCAGCGAGCATTCTAAAACTGCGATCGAAACGTCGATAGCGGGTAATAGCATCTAATTTTTCTAAATAGGACTACACTTTCTACTGTAAATCAAACTTTTTGATTTCTGTTACTTACTTACTTACTTACAAATAAGTGGAAAGAAATATCTCAAAACTATAACTCAGAATCAAATTCTATTAAAACTATTTATCAGATTGACTTCAAATTTTCAGGGTGGATTATATACCATGACTGCTTTATGAAAATAAGCTAAATAGTGTAATTTTAAATTCTACTAAATGAAACTATTAACACAATGTAATTAATGTTGTTTTTTTATTTAGGGAATTAACTAATTCCAGCTAGTGACTTCTAAATACAAGACACTTTTCAAAAAATAGTAATAATTTGACAGTGTACTAAACATATAACATATATTTGCCGTTTAAGGCCTTTTTTCATACAGTACCGAAATAGAAAACAGAAAATCAACAAATCCAAAATCATTTGTGTAAGAGGACCCAGATAATCAACACTCTGTAAGTGAATTATGATATATATGACATTTTTACTTAAAAACTGTATAAATTCATTTCTATTAATTAAAAAATAGTTTTGCAGTACCCCAAACCTATCCATTTATTCCACCGTAGCTCGAATACTACCTGACTCTCCGGTCCCGCTGTTTTTCTGCAAAAATAAGTTAAGGACATTACATAAGAAATTTAGGAAGTTTAACTGAAACTGTCTTTCAGTGTAAATTTAGAGATATTATGTGCTATAATATTCATGGCCTTATTCAAAGAATAACTAAGAATATCGAAAAGAAAACAAAAGATTCTTTTTTAATTTTAAGTAAATTCATATATCGAAAAAGTCAGGATTAAATTTGGCACTCAAATTTAAAACCACTACGAATGAAAGTACAATTCTAAAAGTATAATACGCATTATTTTGCAAATAATTGTCAAGGTGGCTACAATTTTCCTTCAATAACGTTTTGTGCTGGCTGGAGGAACGAAATTTATTAGTTTCCCGCGCGATACGTGAAGAGATTTGGAATTTCGGTCGACAATGCGAACGAAATACCGCACCATATATTGGGCTGAGATTTATAACTATTTTGTCTGCTTTTACTTTAGTTACTTCACCAATAAATATATCGACGTCGTCGAGGAAATTTTCTGAACTAGCGGATAAGAAAGTCTTTCAATTCCTTTAAACTAGGTTGGAGACCGATAAAATAATAGAGAACTACAGGTAATCTTTATTTCACTATTTTGAAAAATCTACATTCACATAGTATTGTGATTTAAAGAAAAAAATTATATATTAAATGTAACCTATTATTTTCTGCAATTGAGATTTAATAAATAGAACAATTTTATGAATATTTCGCATAATTGTTTGAAAATTAGTCAATCTATAGTATAGAAATCTATACATTGCAATAAAAAAATAATCGTATTAAACGTATTTTGGTAAATTCATACGATTTTCAATAAGCATAGAATTTTCCGTCAGAAATTCATAATTGTTTACCTTGATTTCTAAGTCTGTATATCCGGTGATCCTGTGGGAAAATTGTCCCACCTCAGTATTAGTGATATGGTATTTCTATTAAATGTATAGATTTTCAAATTAGATTGATTAATTTGTATATATTATTCTGCGAAATATCCAATAAAACATTCTATTTTTTAAATTTTAATATTTCACTTAAACTTAATTAAAATAATCACATTACCCATACAGGAGTATATAATTATTATAATAACAATAAATAACTTGGTGTGGACTTTCCTCAGCAAGTTTGTCCAGTATATTTTTGTTACTTAGTAACTAAAGAATATCCTGTTCTGTGGACACTAAAATGAAAGCTTCCAAATGTTCTCGAGACCAGCAGTTCCTTAACCTATCTATTGTACATTTTAATTTTGAAAATAGTGTTTATCAGTTCACTTGAGTGCAAGATAGCGTTTACACATATTTAAAAACAATATATAAATAAAGATACGCTAGAATATATAGTTGTTAAAGCAGTGCAATGTTTGCTTGCATTCTTGCATTTAATTTCTGTTGAAGTTGTCCGTATTTCCTCAAAAATATATTGACCATGGTCATTACTTCCCTAATCGGGATCCATTATAACTACAATTTCCTTTATAGTGCCCTATTTTGAAGCAAAAATTTTCAATTCATTTTGTATTATATCTGTATTGTTGATATCCTGGCTTTGATAGCATTTTTTATTTTTCCAGAAATAAATATAAACGTGTATCTAACCAGGCAATACCATTTGAAAGCTGCTCGTTTCCTACAAATCTTGACTTTATGCTTTCTATAATGCGATCGTAAATAACGTTGTAAATATTTATTCCATAAGCATTCCTTGCGTTAATTATTCGCTGTTGTCTTTAATTCTCATTGGCATTATTTTCTTCGTCCCTATTTTCTTTTTTACAAAGTCTTCCTGTACAGATATTTCTTAACCTTTCTCTTTAAAGATAATATTAGCCCAGACCACAAAAAGAAGCTAGTTACCTTCCACGATTTTATCTGGAAACTTACATAATTTTTATTTTTCCTGATTGTTTTTTAAAATTCATTTTACCGATGTTTTATATATATTCATTAAATTCTATTATATGTTAAGATTCTGGTAAAAAATTGTTTGCCAGTAATTCGACAACTTATATATATATATATATATATTATATATATATATATATATATATATATATATATATATATATATATATATATATATATATATATATATATATATATATATATATATATATATATATATATATATATATATATATATATATATATATAGGAGGGTTCATGCAAAAGCAGACATGTCCATTTTTAACCCAAATCGATTTTTTTTCGGAATTATATTCTCCGGTTTAGTCTCTAGTGCTGGCTTGCATCAGATCCTAACAAAACAAGACAGATCCTATATGAAATACCATTTAAACCTACCGAGTTCAATCAAAACAAGACATATCCAAATGAAATCTGAAACTAAACAAAACAAGACAAATCCCATTACAAATATTCTTTAAGTTTACAGTTTCATATCAAAACAAGACATATCCTCACACAATTTTAATGCATTTATATTTCCTGTTGTCCCTATTAGAGTGCGCTATTGTCGCTATTATTCACATGTTTATTTAGTTTGCGGTTTACCCAGACAAGTAATGCAGTTGGGTTGAGTGTTTTAGTAAAGTGGTTTGTTGTCTATGATAATAATGGAAACTACAGTTGGTACTATCAACGTAAGCAGCAGAAAGAAACCTCAGAAAGAATTAAAAAGAGAACAGGAAAAAAGGCAAAGGTAAGAGTGTGTTCAGAAGTTGTGTGTGTTGTATTATGCTCATTCAAAATATTATTCTAGGTATTCGAATGATGATCCAAACTTAAGGCGTTTTGTACGGCCTTGCAACCACAACACGAAGGCTTACATGTGCAGTTTAGCAAAGGCCCCCGATATAAAGAAAGCCAGAGACAATTTTTACCAGGAACCTTCTAAAATAGTCCAAGATCAGAAGTTGTGTCATTTAGTATCAGTTTTGGAGCCAAAGAGACGTCGACCTAAGGAAGGGGTCTTGCTAGAAAACAGAAAAACCAAGTCAGTTCGCGTTGTTTACTTTTTGCGCATATACAGGGGAAATAAAACTAAGACTCTCACAGTTTGCAGAAACTTTTTTTTAGCAGTGTTTGACATTACAAAGAATCGCTTAACTGGTATACACAAGATTATTACAAACGGTGATGTACCAAAAGAAAGACGTGGTGGCAATCGTTTTTGCAATAAAAATGCGGAAAAAAAGCAAAAAATTCGGGAGTTTTTACGGGAACTTCCTGCGAGTGAAAGCCATTATAACAGAGGGAAGTCATGTCGGGTTTATGTGTCGTGTGACCTTAATATCAACAAACTTATTAACATGTATAACGCCAAAAATCCAAATTTCAAAACATCAAAATCGATGTTTAAAAGACTTTTTTACGGAGAGTTCAACATAGGATTTTCTTCGCCGGCTTCAGATGTATGCGGGACATGTCTCAATATGAAAAATGCCATAAGACAAGGAGGTGAGAATAGAGCCACTCTAATAACAGAATTAAGGATTCACAAAATTAGAGCAAACACTTTTTACAAATTGCTTAAAGAAAATCCTCAAAATAGCATTTCTTTTTGTTTCGACCTTCAGCAAGTACATCCATTACCAAAAACTCCTATCCAGGATGCCTTTTATTTAAGGCAGATCAGTTTTTACACCCTTTGTTGCGTCGACGTTGATTCAAAAGAACCTTTTTTCTATACCTGGTCTGAAAACCAAGCTAGCCGCGGATCAACAGAAGTTGGTTCAGCTCTAATAGCCCATCTTAGGTCCCTAAATCTAACTGATATAAAATTGCTGAGGCTTTTTTGTGATGGTTGTGGGGGCCAAAACAAGAACTCCCACATTATGCATCTTTTGGCTTATTGGTTAAAAAATGAAGCTCCACAAAATGTTGAAGAAATCATAATACATTTTCCAGTAAGAGGACACTCGTACCTTCCAGCAGATCGTGTTTTTGGTCGTGCTGAAAAACTATTTAAAAAGCACGTCGTAATTCATAATCCCAATGAATACAATAGTATTTATTCCCAAGTTGGAACAGTTCGAGAGTTGGGCAAGGACTGGACTCTTTATAATGTCAAAGAGCTTTCAAAAACCTATAATAAAGTTACAGGAATTAAGGACCTGAAGAGAATTTTTATAAAAAAATTTGTGTCCACTAAAAATGCCATAATAAAGTATAAGGGATGCCAATATTTTCGATTTGAAAACGTTATGCAACAAAACTATTTAAGTTTCTCGAAACGGGGACGCAATGAAAATAACCGTTTAGAGGAATTACCAATGGGTAACCTAATTCCGACAGAAAAAAAGAAAAATGTAATGACACTTTTGGAAAAACAATTTAATAGCGCAGATATTCAGTGGCAAAATCTACCTTTGTTGGAATTTTTTAAACATATTTTGGAAGACGTTACCGACCATTTGGGGGAGCAAGAAGAAATGGAGGAAAATTATGATGAAACCTGTGACTGCCTTGAAGATGACAAGGAATTGCATATTTAAATATTATTTGTATTTCGTTCTGTAGTGTTTAAAATAAAACATATTAAAACATATTAGTTTGTTTCACTGTATTCAAACAAAGTCAGACATCTCCACCCTGCGTTCAAACAAAACTAGACATATCCGTTGTGTTCATGCAAAACTAGACATATCCAATTTTTTTTGTAAAATATCTCCCAGAGACAATGTTTTTGTGTAATACTCTTTCGTTATAAATTATTGGAATCCTTTTATATCGATCTAGTCAAATCGCTTTTTTTTAAATTAATCAGTTTTTTGCAAAACAGTTTTTGCCGATTTTCTCGAATTTGTCATAACTGGACATGTCTGCTTTTGCATGAACCCTCCTCATATATATATTAATTTGTTTCTTAAGCCAGTTATATATTAATTGGACTTCTTTCTTGGGTATATGTTCGCCTATCATAGTAGGCTTTTTCAAAAACGCTCATTCGTTTTTCTTTGTAATGTAAATCTTCCATTTTCTATCTAGAAATAATTAAGTAACTTTGCAGATAAAAGGAATGAGCAATTTTTGAAAAAGCCTACTATGGTAGGCGAAACGTCAATTAAACCCCATTTTATTTGATTTTGTAAATAAACCTATATCCAATATATATATATATATATATATATATATATATATATATATATATATATATAATTCAAATATGTTTTCTTGGGAATAAGGTTCCAAAATCAAAGTTTGCTTTTATAGCCAGTCATTTTATTGATAAAAGGATAAAACGTTTCGGTCTGAATGTGACCTTCATCAGTTATCATAATTAAATATTTCTAAGAAACCGCTTCGTTCGAAATGTTCATTACGGTTGTCACTATTGTCATTATTTTCTTCCTCCCTATTTTTCTTTTTACAAAGTCTTCCTGTGCAGATATTTCTTAACCTTTCTCTTTAAAGATAATATTAGCCCAGACCATAAAAAGAAGCTAGTTACCTTCCACGATTTTATCTGGAAACTTACACAATTTATATATATATATATATATATATATATATATATATATATATATATATATAAAAAAATTTCTAATAAAACATAGATCTGGATAATTCAGTTTTTCAATAAATAATTTGGCAGAAAAAAACCCAACGCAATATCTTAATTAGTGATTTAATAACGATATACATATATATATATATATATATATATATATATATATATATATATATATATATATATATATATATATATATATATATATATATATATATATTGTAAAAGGAAAATGTATTTTCTTGAACCATTAACTATATTCTTCAAATATGTTTTCTTGGGAATAAGGTTCCAAAATCAAAGTTCCCTTTAATATCCAGTCATTTTATTGATAAAAGGGTAAAACGTTTCGGTCTGAATGTGACCTTCATCAGTTATCATGATTGGATATTTTAATATATTATATTATCGATGTAGTTTAATATATATTAATTAAGTTCTATTATATGTTAAGATTCTGGTAAAAAATTGTTTGTCAGTAACTCGACAACAACTTTATATATATATATATATATATATATATATATATATATATATATATATATATATATATATATATATATATATATATATATATATATATATATATATGCTGGTAATCCAAATGCATCCCATCCATTTTAATTTGTTTCCTAAGGCAGTTATATATTAATTGGACTTCTTTCTTGGGTATATGTTTATTTACAAAATCAATCACAATGGAGTTAATTTGAGGTTTCGCCTAATATAATATAATATAATATAATAAAATATCCAATCATGATAACTCGTTTTATCCTTTTATCAATAAAATGACTGGCTATTAAAGCAAACTTTGATTTTGGAACCTTATTCCCAAGAAAACATATTTGAATATAGTTAATGGTTCAAGAAAATACATTTTCCTTTTACAATATATATATATATATATATATATATATATATATATATATATATATATATATATATATATATATATATATATATATATATATATATATATATATATATATATATATATATATATATATATATATATATATATATAATCACTGATTAAGATATTGCGTTGTGTTTTTTTCTGCCAAATTATTTAACAAACTGAATAATTCAGATCTATGTTTTATTAGAAATTTTGATCTAGCTGATTAAAGCTGTAATTTAGAAAGTTATATTAGACAAATTATTCAGTATCACTAATTTCCAGGTATTTTTTTAAACTAACTCTTCATTTGCAAACTATCAGTGATATCAAAATTAAGGTTAAAACAATAGTATTCCAGCTATTCATAACCAAGACTCGCTACAGCTGCTATGTTTTTACATTATTTAGTGACACTTTAAACGCAAGAGACGTTTACTTCAATTCTCGAAAATAAAATACGAGACATAAAGCACTTCAGAAATAATAAAACAGTCAGATCTTCAAGTCTCTGTTTTTAAATTCATCTTGTATTGATATTCTCCTTGAAGTTTACTCTACATTGGTAAATATAATTTGTAATGTAAATACATGTAGCTATTATTTGGCGTATTTTTCAGTAATCATATTTCGGAAAATCGATAGACTTAACAAAAATAATAATTATTTTCTCTTTTAGAAATTTAGGGTACTTGTACACTGCAAGCCAATTCCTACAACTGATGAAAATGGCAACAATGCAGAAGAAAAAAAGCATGCCGGGGGTTTTATTCGCGGATACTGCGAATTTACTGTAAATGACCAGAAGGTCACATGCTAGCATTGTTCAAACTGTTCTAACCGGCAAAAGTTTTACCGTGGAAACACAACTGGCAAATTATCAAAATCTATACAGATATTCAACCTTTATTGTGCTTTAAGGGCTACTATATAGTCCCATGACATCTTTCGTGATGTTATAAAGCGGAAGAGGATGGCAACAAACGGAGCTTTATTTGTTGGGGTCAGTTTCGCAGTGTAGCAACTCTTATATATTGTTGGTTGCAGAAATGATACAAAATATTACAGATCACTAGTGTAGAAACATAATTTTAACTGGACACTATTAGCTAATAAAACATCTTCACAATATGATCATTACACTTTTCGGTTCTTTTTTTTGTTAAAGAAGCTGGTTGATGAGGACCCAGGATAAATGGTTTTATCAGGAAGGATATAGGAGAGAGCTAATGGGATCTAGGTGCTGTGGCTCGAATGAGCACCTTTCACCACCTATAAATAATTTAGTATACAGTGCGTACATGACGTACCACGTAAGAAGACGTATTACCTTATATCAGCAGTAGTATGTTGTATTAAAAAAGTTAAATGAAAAAAATTCTAGGCTGAATTTAAATTTTTAATTATAATATTTTTATATATAAAAGGTGTATATATTACACTCTGTATATATAAAATTGATCAGGTATCAACTTTCTTATTATAAATATAATCTTAGTATATTTATAGATATTTTAGTAGATCTTGTAAAAGCCAGCCCAATAATATACAGGGTTCTGCTAAATTATGGAATAATTTATTTTTCACGAAAACGAAAATATTTTGCGGAAAACACTTGGACTAGTTAATTTTATTTTATTTTTGTTTCATTTTGGCGTTACTAAGTAATATATGGGATGCGCCAAAAACGCTAGATAGCTATCAACAATTTTTTGAATTGACACCCCATTTTTCTTCAATATTCAGATTGCTCTTGGAATTCTAGATATGTTTCGTAAAACATACCATATGGCTAAAATTAACAGATTTTGAAATACAGGGCACCAAAAAAATGTAATCACAAGTCTACGTTTTTTCTTTATTAACGGTTATCACTTAATTACCTGTTCACTAAAATGTCAAAACATATAATATTTTCTTCAAGATTCACGGATAATAATGTTTTTACCAGAATTTGAGAGAATATTAATAATAGTTGGATGTGGAGACCGAAAGAAAATTACTATCCAAATAGAGGAGCCATGGATCAAGCAACTGTTTCAAATATAGTTAAAAAGTTCAATAAAGTTAGTCACGTTAGGGATAAATCCAGAAGTGGACGTCCTAAAATTTCTGTGAACACCAAACTTGACATTGTAGTTTCATTGTTAAGTGTCTCTTTTTTTTTAAGGAAATTTGACAGGCCTAAGGTATTTACAATTCCTCGTACATGAAAACCTTACTCCGGGTAGCTTTATATCTCAATCGGAACACTCTTGATTTATGTGATGCCAGTATCTGATTTTAACAGTATGAAGCATGAGCGCACTATTTGGTAGACGTTTGTAGATATCTTTTGAGATATTTCCTTACCGTTGGATAGATTCACTGGGTCAAATAGTGTGCCTGCGAGGTATCTTGGCTTAAAACCGTTAGACTTCTTTCTGTGTGACTAAATTAAACTAAGGGTATATGAAAAGATACCAGAAAATCATGATATTCCTCAATCACGTAAGTCATATCACGCTAGGACTAACACTTAATGTCGAGTTAGAATTTATTGAGCGGTTATGACAGTGTAGAACCAAAAACGGTTACCATTGCATTTGAAATTTTATTCTTCTTTTTTTGATCGCGGTTTTTGCCTGACCTAACTATTCCTCATGCAGAACAAACTTTAAAGTTGTAAATAGTTTTTTACCCTATATTTAAAAATCTGCTGGCTGCTGTATAATAGATAGCGTCAGTTTGAGATACTACATTTCTGATATATTGGCATTCATTTTCAGGATTTCTCCTATATTTAAGCTGATGTAACAAAGACCCTTAAACGATTTTTAAATATCTGCATTTGGGGCAACGTTTTTCATTGAATAAAAAAAATATTGAAGATAATATAAATTACCTAATAAATAACAAATTAAACAGTAAGGCTATTGCTTCTACGACAGTAATGGAAGGCATTATTTGTTATCACTGCATTAACTGACCCACCCCGGTAACTTGAATGGATTTTGAACATATTAAGTTAAAAGTGAAATATTTTTTAGTCACATGGTTTTTTAAATATAATTTTAAGAAAAATTTTAATTTTATTTTGTAAACGCTTTTGTTTTTAACACAGTTTAAAAACAAACTAATAAAATAATACTATTGAAAATTTGGCTTATACTGGCATAACGTAAAATTATAAATTTACTAATATTGACGGTACCTAATAGTTATGTCAGATTTTACCTCCAATCAGGAAAGCCGCGCCATAGGGCTAGAATATTTGGCAGGATCAACAATGGTTACGACACGCTCCGAACAAAGCCTGAAGCCAGAGTCGGAAAAAATCGATTCCGGTGCAGCAGGTGGCAGCAAATGCCTGAGGTCAGATGGTAGCACTCCTGAGTCTTGTAACAAGAGGGCTCGGGCGGGCCCATCTGCACCCACATATGGGACTGACAGTAACACCCTTACCTGGGATAAGCTAAACGCCCTGCGCCTGGAGGTGCTGAGCGCTGTTCGGCGGATCCCAGAAGGAGGTCCGCAGGTAAGATTCCAGGCCTGTACAATAAGGCCTGGTTGGCTACAACTTACCTGCGCAAACGAAAATAGCCTGAACTAGCTGGAAGATGCGGCTAAGCAATTCCAACCAGCAGAGGGCGCAATGGTCAGGTTTATGAAAGGGAAAGACCTTCCTAAGCCTGTATCTGCCTGGTATATCTTCCGGACGACTCGCATGATATAAGGTTGTCGGCGAAGGATGTGCTTCTCGGACTGAAGAAGATGAATCATGACCTGGATACGGGAGCGGGTTGTCCTGCACCGCGAGGATTGGGTTCCTGGTCAGACTTGGACTTTCAGGAAGGGCTGCAGAAACCGAAGAAGGCAAACCAGACTGCAACTGAAGGAGGCAGCAAAAAGCTGCCTCTCGAGGAATCTGTAGCTGGATCCTCAAAAGGTCAAAGCAGCGGCGTTAAACCAGCTACCCAGTCTGCGAAAGGCAAATCCTTTCCGGGCACGAAGCTTATCAAGTAAAAAGACCCAAAAAAGAGCAATGGGAACGTCAAGGACCCAAAGGACCCCAAGAACCGGAAAGGTCCTGGCGATCCCAAACCACCTCCTAGCGCCTCGGGAGCGACTTAATCGCGCACTGCAAACGGAAGAGATTACAGCTAATGATTGGATGTGATGCCAACGTACACCTTGTGGCATGGGGAAGCACGGACATCAACCAAAAAGGTGAGTCAATTTTTAACTATTTAATGGGAGAGGGACTCGTTGTAAATAACTCCCCTGGGCCTGAACCAACTTTTGTTACTAGAGTTAACAAGAATTCTTAATTTAACAATTAATACAAGCTTTATTAGCAATAAAATTTCTGACTGGAAGGTGTCACCTGAACCATCGTGCTGAGATTATAGATACATCCGGTTTTGGAACGGCTATAAAACGTCTCTACAATCCAATCTCTGCCACGCGTTTACTTCAATCAATAATCATGAACAACTAAAGTTTGTGACGGACCAAATCACAAACGCCATAATCTCATCATATCACGAAAACTGTCCACTGAAGGTTAAAAAAGGCAATAGAAATACACCTTGGTGGAACAATAACCTGAATAAATTAAGTTCGTAGACTGTTCAATTGAGCTAAAATATCAAGTAAATGGGACCAATAGAAAACTGCTTTAACAAACTACAATAAAGTAATCAGGAAAGCCAGAACAGAGTCTTGGAAAAGGTTCTGCGAGGGTATGTCAGATATACCCACCAATGCCAGAGTCCACAAGATTTTGTCCAGAGAGCCTGTTCAGGAACTGGGATCGCTAAAACGGCCAGATGGAACCTTTACAGACTCTAGGAAAGAAACTTTGGAGCTTTTAGCACTAAATCACTTCCCAGGTAGTCTGATAATGGTCAACTTTTCATTTCGTAGGTCGACACAAACGACCTCACAGAGATGATTGGCTGACTGCTAACAGAATAATTACAGTAAGGGCGGTCCGAAGGGCCGTAAATTCCTTTCGGCCCTTCAAATCTCCTGGGGAGGCTGGAGTCTTTCTAGCTCTGATACAAAACGGGTTGGACGCACTCCTTCCTTTAACAACAAGACTATTCACAGCAAGTCTGGCATGGAACTATGTACTGGCCAGATAGTCTGCAACTATATATATATATATATATATATATATATATATATATATATATATATATATATATATATATACCTAAAGTGGGTTGAAATGATCCTCTACCAAGTTCGCTTAGACCAATAAGTCTAACCTCCTTTCTGTTGAAAAGCCTAGAGAGAATCCTCGATGAGCACATCAGGGATGTAGCTCTTAGGCGACATCCACTGAGTAAGCTTCAGTATGCTTACCAAACGGGCAAATCAACAGAACTGGCACTCAACAATCTTGTTGAGAGCATAAAAAACTCTCTAGAAAACAAGGACATTGCAGTCGCTGCATTCTTAGATATCGAGGGAGCATTTAACAATGCCCTTTCTGGATCACTCTATGATGCAATTACTGAAAGAGGGGTGGGTTCTATTTATATGTGGCTGGATACAGGCAATGCTTGAAAACATGAGAATAACAACATCTCTACAGGACGAGACAGTGAGCTTTAGAGCTGCTAGAGGGTGTCCACAGGGAGGAGTGTTGCCCTTGCTGTGGTCACTACTGGTGGACAATCTGCTGGCTCATCAGGGTTACTTCAAGTTTTAGTCAAAAATTAAGGGTCATGTGGGGTTGACCTGGTAATATTTTGATAAAAAAACAATATACCGGAACAAGATGGCGGCACAGTGAAACTTTAAAACAGTTATTACTAAAAAAACTAATTATCCAGTTTATCAAAGTTTGCACAAAAAACAGGTTTTACATAGAAATGAACTGGTAATATTTTGGTATAAATATAAGAAAATGGCGCCCTAATAAAATATTTAAAACATCGGCCTGAAAAAAAAACTACTCATTAGAAAAATTTCAAATTTTCTGCGGCCATTAAGGGTGATATAGAAATAAACTGGTAAAGTTATCGTTTATTTATATAAAAAAACAAATTTTACACAGCACGAAACATAATTCAGAAGATGTAACAAACTAATTATTTTTAACTAACATTTTACTTTTCTTATTGTATTATGGTTTATTTATATATAAAAAAACTAATTTCACACAACACAAAATAAAATTTAAAATATATAATAAAATTAAAATGTCTGCTAGCATTCTTTTATTATAATATCCCCGCGAAAATGATACTTCTGAATTCTGTCAGAAACCTTCTCAAGCGTTGGATCTGGTAGTAAGGCAATAACTTCTTTAAAGGGGACCGTGGATATGTCCTTTTCAATTATTTTAAAAATATTTCTTGATTCTGCCGATTTCAAGCCCTGAACTTCGATTTCTCCACCTTCTAAAACTTCTCTCACCACGCAGACATAGCGAAATTCCGTCTTTTTTCGAGAACCAGACAAAAATCTCACCAGAACGAATTTTCCTTTCGAGATGTTTTCTAATGAAGGGCAGAAGTATTCAATTTCCTCTTCATCTTTGTTGATATCAACATCGCTATCGCTGTCATCTAATTCAAGATTTTCATTTCCATCATTACTGGACTCCTCGGATGATTTTACGAACAAACGTAAGACGGTGTTAGATTGATAGACCATACAGGGTGAGATTGACCACCTGATTAATGTCACCCCATTCACTATTATACGCCATTTTTAAAAAACTATTCTCAAATAATTTGCTAAACATCTAAAATTACTATCACACCATAAAGAAAATATCCATTATTCTAAAAATAAGAAACTTACCTATGTTTTTTCTCTACCATCAAAAGTAACCGAACTATGAAAATAGGCCAAATATTATAGTAAATTTCAAAGCACGAAACCTTTTCGATGTTGAATGCGCAGTACCAAACTCACGTACTAACCTGAGACAAGCCTAAGGAACAATGGCGGCGACGTTCAGCGACTGCTTTACACAGTTGCCAGCTATTTCTGCATATATACGATGTAATGACGAATGATCAATCTGACCCCGGCAGATCAGTCTCACTCCATTTCACGGTATGCCGAAAAATCAAGTGTGGCATAGGTCGAAACTGGTCAAATATTTGTAGGAATCCAACTTGGCGGAACTACATTTACCGATTTTTTGAATTTACTTGACTATTATTTATTACACTACTATGTAAAATTGAATCATAACTTCCAATTTAAGAATTTTTTGTTAAATCTAATAATACTTCTAACGGTTGAGAAGAAGGAGAGTCGGAGTTAGCTGAAGGGTTTTAAGATAACTTCTTTAACGATTGCGATTAACATTCACCTAAAGAAGATTTCATTTAAAATTGCACTTATATAAGTAAGAAGGTTCTTGACATTGGCCCTGACTATAAGAAAGCCTTGACGATCCAGCGATGTATGTCTGTGTCGGCCAAAGACTTTCTTGATGGAAGAACAAGTCCACGATGGAATTGTTTTTCTGATTTCCAAGAAGCCACTTTCAGCCTCGACAATGGGTAATGCCATTCGGTACTAACAATCCGTCACCGACTGCTCCAGTTAACTCACGGGATAACGAAAAACCGTTTCTAAAAACTATTATTTATTTAACAAAATTACAACTTGAACCAAACTGACTATATGCCTTACAACTTGTATCTCAACTCCAACTGACTGTAAAACACAATTACAACGGTATATGAAAGAAAATGACAATTATATATTTTGCAGAATCAGGGTGCTTCTTAAGCAAATTCCCACAGTCATGGTGAACAGGGTGTAAGGCCACAGTTGCCTAAACAATAATGAATTATACAAGAAAATACATATTGTATATACATAAACATTGTAGAGATGGGAAACTGACTTTTGAGCTTCCTGTATAGTGATGTTGACCGAGCATCATTTTTTAGGAATATTAAATCTCCAAACAAAAATGCTTTAAAAAGTAATTAGATTGTACTTGACGTTATCAAAGTTAAATATTATACAGTTACTTATTAAACGTTACAAAAGTTCTTTTGGAAAAACAAAAAAAGATTTTGAAGCGAAGTGAATCGGATATTATAAAAAAATCATGATAAGAAGTTCACATAACATGTTTTGCATTGCCCAGATTTATTATAAAATTATTAAAACTCATAGCACCTTTTACCGCCACTAACGATCCTACCGTGTACTATGTCGGAATTCCTCTATCTCCGCTATCGCAGGAGCAAGATTTATCGATTTGGAATGTAGTGTTGACAAACAATTTGCATGCAACAAAAGAACGTGAACATAATAAGCACACCTACATGTTTGTATTTATAAATACTGTTAAGTGCATTTTTCTTAGAACGAGTATAGCACTGTCTATTATAATTTAAGAAAAAGTTGAATAACATTAAAAACTAAAAGTTAATTATACGATATTTAGCATAATGTGTGTAATTTATATTTCAAGCCCGAAAATAATTAAAGAATACACTTATTAATATCCGAGATAGAGTAGAATTGAAAATGCCACTAATATGTTGCAAACAATATTTTTACCCGTAAATAAGATAGTCATGTGCAAATCTTTAAGTTAATTATGATAGTTTTCTTATGGTAACGGGATACATTTTACTATGTAGTACCTAAATTAAACATTACTCGATAACAGTTAATGGAACTAAGTGCATGTTAGTAGCGTAAAATAGTAGTAAAGTTCCCTGAAGATGCCTCGTGCAATCGAAGGCGAAACGCCGGATTGTAGTTCTAAGTTGAGACCGTCTAATCCCAAGAACCATAACTTCTTCATTGACCAAAGCCGTGAAAGCTGCCGTTCTAGTTGTAAGCTACCGTGCTGACCTACAGTGTCGGAATCTTGAAATGTACTAACACGGAGCTAAAGGGACTACAGCGAACTACCCGCCTAATGATGACCGAGTACAAGTCACACGACCCAAGGTCATCAACTCTCCGAATGACCTTACTCCCCAGAGAAGGTAGAAGATCCCTTGTTGACTTGACCAATTCGCACTCCCGACAGCTGCAAAAATTGAGAGATTTCTTCACCAATAAGGCACAAACGTCAAACCTCCACCATATAGTGACATTAAGTGGCAACTCACACTCTCCACTTAATCTCGCAAGTGACAGTGACAACAACATCCTAAAGTCACTTTCCGACCTCGACAAACAAGAACAGTGGGCTCAAATGGCACTGCACGGCCGACATCACAATGACTTGAATCAGCCACACCTAGATAAGGAAGCATCCAACAGGTGGCTGAAGGATGGATGGATTTACACACGAAATTATACTAAATTCATCATCAAAGACGGGTCCGTTCAATTCTATAAGTGTCGAAAATGTAGTGAGGGATCAAAGACTATACGGCATATAACATCTGGCTGCACTTATCTAGCAAACACGGACTACCTCCAGCGACATAACCAGGTGTGTAACATCATACACCAGAAGCTTGCCAATAAATACGGGGTCCCGAACACCTTTGTGCTCTATTATAAATAAGTTCAGTGCTTCAAAAATAATTAATTCAAACTACACTACGACCGGGCAATTATCACCGACAAACTTGTCACGAATAATCGGCTTGATGTGGTACTGTTAAATAAGGAAACAAAGACGGCTTATTTGGTAGATGTTGCTATACCCAACAACAACAACGTGTTGGATAAATATCAAGAGAAAAAGGCCAAATATGCGGAGCTGGCCACCGAGATACAGCAGATGTGGCGACTGAATAAGGTTCATGTGATACCGATCGTCGTATCATCAACTGGACTAGTTCCAAAAACACTAGAACAGAACCTGAAAATCATAGAACTGCATACTAACACCTTCATCGACATCCAGAAGGCAGTCCTGCTCAGTACTTGCCACATAATGAGAAAATTCTTACAGGATAACACATAGAACTAATAGGAACCAGCCCACTCCTTTTGATGCATGCATCCGAGATGGGCTTGGAACCCAACATTTGTTGAGAAATTGATTGTCAATAATAACAGTAATAATAATAATACATTTTTTGTTAAACCGTACAATATTTAACCAACAATTTGTAATATTTTGGTTTTATGTCGAGGAGATGATAGATTTATTAAGTAATTTTAGAGAAAAAAAAATAAAAAGAAAAAGGATATAGAAAAGACGCAAAAGGACAAGAGTTGTGAAAGAAGATAAAGAGAATAGAGGGGGGAGAGCATACAAGGAAATTTATAGGTTCTGTTTGTGAGATTTGAAAGGACTCTCAAGGAACATCAGTAGTTTGATAAAAAATGCTTGAATATTGATTCTTGAATATTTTTTTCTTTATAATATGCTTAATAAAAAGACAGGACAGATATGTATTCTAGAAAATGCATCAAGTTTATGTTAATACACAAATTATAAGAAAATCACCTCTTAAACAATTCTTTGCGAAGTTGTGAAGTTGCAACAGTGCGATTTTTTCTTAATTTTCGTCAGTGCGAAATGTGGCTTATTATAAAGATATTGAGAGTTTTTATATTTGAGTATCTTATATAACAACACAGTCATATGCAGTTTCGCCTATTATTAACTTATGTGAAACATGTTTTTTCGCACATAATCGGTAAATAAAGCGAAGACAGCTATTTTGCATTTTCGGAACAACAATATTGTCAAAGCAAGGCCCGTAAACGCAGTCACAAAAACTGATAACGCAAGAGTATCGCAAAGAAGTTCTTTTGTCTCTAGAGTAAGTTAGTAGTGTTGAGAAAAGTGTAATTTTTGTTTTGATTAGCCTACCTTCAGTTTGTTAGTTACATGGTGTTTAAAACTCAAGTTTTAGTCAAGCTATAGTCTCAGATTTTTAGGTATAGGTATCAACAAGAGGAATGCAAGCATTATCTACTAGGGTTTCTAGGTTGTTTCTCGCCAAATTGCAATGTGGTCGGTTGCCGGATAGAATTACCAAGGATTTACTAAGGTTAATTTTTAGCATGTCATCGGTTGTGGTTTTAAATAGAGCATTAACAGAGCATTAAGGTCCCTACTTATGTGGCGGCTCGACATATTACTATGAACTGAATCGAAAGACAGATATGTGTATTATCTGTGTAAAGATTATAGTAGCAGTATTTGATATGTTTGCGAAATTGTGAGGTATATAAGGTGTAGAACAGTCAAATATACCACTTTCAAAAATGTAGTATTCAAAACTACTTACCAGACAAATTTTCGAGATAGTTAATAAGAGAAACCAACACCTTATGGTGAGGGTTTGGTTAAGTATAAAGGAACTGAAGAGCGTATATTGTTCTTATGATTTCCACGTAGAACGTCATCTATTATATCAGCAAGATCGGTGGCACATCTATGCATTAATGCAAATCTAGACTACTTTTCGAGTAAAATATTGTTGATTTCCACAAAGGATCTTATTTGGGTTTTAATTTTTTTCTCCAAGATTTTCGAGAAAGCTTACAAAATACTGAGAGATCCTAAATTAATATACTCAGTGGGTTGTTTTAGAAAAGGAGACAACAAAAGCGTGTTTCCAAACAGATGTATGCCCTCTTGATACCTTTATTTGTGATATGAGTAAAAAAAGATGACTAGAATGGCATACACATTTAACTTAACACAATGTTTATGTTATCGGATCCAATCGCTCTGGATTTGATACTCATAATTGTTCTTAACACATCATTCTCGGAGAGACCTGCGAATACTCAAATATTCCAGTGATGTTATTATTATAGTGGTTAAGACCATTATTAGGTGGTTTTTTAGGTTTTTAGGTCTGATTTACATCAGACAAAACCTCCGGAACTTGTTTTGGTTTATTAGCAAGAGCAGAAACGTTAACTGCCGCCACCTGTAGTGCCGCTGTAGTTATAGTATTCCTCTATGACTTAAACATCTGTGTTTGTGCTGTTACTGCACACATATTTATGCTGTTACTGCACACATATTTGGGGTCTCCGTTTAATAAAATATATTCTTTATATGTGGCCTTCTCTACGGCTCCATATCATATCGCTTGTTATATTTAGAGCAACAAAATCATAAGTCATTAGACTCTACGTGCAAGGATTGGGAATATCTTTTCGCAAGTAGGAACTAAACAAGAATCATATATCACATTCAGGTCTGAAACTATTTACGGTCATTATTTTTGTTGCCCTTACTTCATCATCCTTGATAATAAGTACGTCCCTCTTAAAGTTTAGATAAAAAGATAACGGTGCGGATAAATTGCATTAGGTCGTGTTTTCTAATTTCCTTGGCATGATCATGTTTAATAAGAGGGGAGTTTTATATTAATTTAATAAAAAAAAATCAAATTGTTTTTAAACTCTTTGCAAAAAGTTTATGTTGATATATAATTTTTCTTATTGACATTAAGAGTTTTGTTTCTATTTTGTTTAAAGATATTTTTGGATGGCAATGCGGTAGTTAAAGCAAACCTAGTATTAAGGCTGTATTTTGATAATTCTTATGTACCTATTTGAAAATACGTTAAAGGTATTCACACCAAGATGCTTTACTATAGTTTTATACAAATATTTTACTACATAATTTACTATAGTTCTAGCCAGCTCTTAGAATACCGTTAATTTTAATAATATTTCACAACAAAGGTTTTGACAGTTTGCCCTTTGGCCTTATCCTCAATCTCCTATTTTGAATATCTTTAATCCCAAATGCACCGAAAATATTTTATTCTAAAAAATAAAACAATTAAGTATATATGGCAGTTATTAGCACTGCGTGATTTAAAAAAAAAACGATAGGGCTAGAGACACATAAATTATAATTATTAACTACACAGGTTATATTAAAATTAATATAACCTGTATAGCTCTAACTCAAAGATGTAACATCTTCCCCGGAGGTAAACTTATTATGTCCAGTGGCAAAACTTACTAGGATTGGACCTGTGAGCAGGGATAAATTTCCGGGCCCAAACTTTCATAAGACATGTTATAGAAGATGCAGTTTGAATTCAAATTTATACACCATATTTTCTTCCGAAAGTATGTCGTTAAACGTTACATGTCAAAATAAAATATATACTTATTTCGTCATGTGTTACATACATTGAAAAAAAAAACTGACTTTTTAGTGACCTCATAAAAGGGAAGTATCGTGAAAAAAATCACCCTCCTAGATTTTTTCAGATCTTCACGTTTCAGGGTCCCTAGATACCAAAAAATATATTTTTTTCGGTCTGTCTGTCTGTTCGGGGCATAGCTAAAAAACTACTTACCCGATTGATTTCAAATTTTGGTCAAAAATTAAGGCTCATATGGGGATGACCTGGTAACGCTTTGGTACAAATCCAATATGCCGAAACAAAATGGCAGCCTAATGAAATGTAAAAAAAATATTATTAAAAAGCTACTTATCTAATACAAACATAAAGTTTTATGTTGGAATCAACTGGTAATATTTTGGTGCCAATTAAAAATGGCGTCTGAATAAAATATTTAACAATTGAGCCTGAAAAAACTACTGAATGTATTGAATTCAAATTGTGGGCCATAAATACTTGTTGTATACGGATCAACTAGTAAAACGTGGTACTAATTCAAGATGGCGGAACAAAATGGCGGCCAAATAAAATGTTTGTAATCGCGAAAAAATCATCCTCTCATGTTTTATCAATGTTTACATTTTAGCGTCCCTAGGTGCCAAAAAATATGTTTTATCATTTCCGTCGGTCCGTCTGTCTGCCTGTCTGACATTTCGCGGCGTAGCTTAACCCTAGAATACTAACATTCCTTGCGAATACATACATACTAACGACACGTAAATTTTACATACTTTTGAAATCCGACCCCTTACTCATATGGCGCAGGTATATAAATTATTTAAAATGTTTTAGTATTAAAACAACATATAAAAATAAATGCTTATAACTTTATTTCCAAAAATAGAAAAATAATACAATAAGATAATAAAACTTAAATTATGACAAACATAAGGTTACTATTTTACAGGCAGTCCATGCATATTTTCACTTGGTGTTCACCACATAATGCCCGCTTGCACTTGTTACACATGAAGTTGTCATCCTTTTCTTCACTGTAGGGCATAAACTACAATAACTTCTTTTACCTTTTCCTGAAGATTCTTGTGATTTGACGTAGAAGGGAGATTTATCTGTAATATTTCTGAAATACTCTCTTTCAGACTTCTTAGGAGGGTTGGCATATTCTGCAACCTTTCTTGTTGCCATGGCCTGGTAAGTTGTTCAGGAAGTTTTAGTACAAATGACAACCTTTTTGGGATACGTTATAGTGGTATATAATAAAATAATTTACCGATGCAATATTCATCATGTTGTAAAAGATACACAAGGGCCACCTCCTGGTTTTCCTGTTGCATCATATATTTTGGGCCATCTGATCGAACGTATCTACAGCCTTTTGTTGAATTATATGTATGGATAATTTCAGGTTTTGTTGTTTCTTGATTGATGTTGCCGCTAAAATGAATAGTCGAGAGTAAAAGGACTGTTTTGTTTTGCTTTGGTTTGTAAGAGACCAAAGTCATTTTCTCATTGAAGGCAAACACGTTTTCACCGCACTGCCAAGATTTGTTATTTAGGAGTTCAAGAAGAATTTCTGCTGTATGCTGGTAAACCAGTTATCCATAGTCACATTGTTTGTCACCGTGGATTTGCTAAGATAAAGTGCTGCGTTTATGACATATTTTGTAGCTACATCGCAAAGCATTACAATTTTGACACCATATTTGTTAGGTTTGTTCGGCATGTACATACGAAAGAGACATCGGCCACGAAAGCCTACCAGTTGTTCGTCGATGGTCACATACGAACTAGGCTTATAATTTTTAGTGCAATTTTCGATAAAAATATTCCAGATATTGGAGATTGGGGCAAATTTATTTTCTTTTTTGCGTTCTTCCCTTGTCTCAGAATCATAAAATCGCAGGGAGTTTATTAGAAAATTAAACCTTTCTTTGCCCATCGTTGCCCTGTATCTGTCACCTGAGTAAGTGCTATCAAACAAAACTTCGGCTGATAGGTGGTTATTTTTTAGTTGCAGATAAAAACAACAAACCTGGCAGCGCTTTTAGTTCGGTATAAGATGTAAACGCGATAGTAGCATTTTTAGTCTTGTACATTTTTTGCAATATTGCAATTTTGTTATTTGTGTGCGACAAAATTTCAGTCAAGATTTCATCGTTAAAAAATAATTGAGATGCTTCTGTTGGCTCAATAGCTTCTTTGGCTGTGTTGGTAGGACCCGGTCTAATGTATACAACATTTCTTGCGGCGCTTTTACCACCCAAGGTATTTATTGAAAACGTACTCCATTTATAACCATTCCTTCCAAATAAGTAAGGTTTATCAGATTTTACTACGACATCACCACTTGACGTCGATTGTTGAGGTAGCAATTGCACTGTTATCATTTTCTTGTTGGATTGAGTATCCTTTGATTTATTAGCAGTTATTACGGTTTTAGGTGTCCAGGGTTCTTCCAGTTTAAATTTGGGCACTTTGTTTGAGCTAAATAATAACTCAAAAGTCAAATGTACGTATAACTTTTTTACGATAATACTAGCTCTTTATACCGTCCACCACTGAAGTCAAAAACAAACTGAAACCAAGCTAACAGTGTATTCCTTTTATTAAGTTAATAGTGGGGATAGCACTGACGAGCTGAGCAGACGTTGCCAAGTTGCGTATTAAATCAACGACTATTTGAAAAAGATCGACACGTCAGATTTACGTGGGTTAGTATTCTAGGGTTAAAAACTTCTTACCCCATTGATTTCAAATTTTGATAAAAAATTAAAGGTCATATGGGGATGATCTGGTAATATTTTGGTAAAAATTCAATATGGCGAAACGAAATGGCGGCCTAGTAAAATGTTAAAAACATTATTATCAAAAAACTACCTATCTCAAATTTTGCAGAAACATCTATTATGTTAGAATCAACTGGTAAAACTTTGGTACGAATCCAAGATGGCGGAGTAAAATATCGGCATAATATTTATAAAATTCACCCTGGAAAAACTACTTAATCGATTGATTTCAAATTATGTGCCATAACTAATTGTGGTATAAGGAACTGCATTACTAATTGAAGATGGAGGCCAAATAAAATGTTTGCAATCGTGGAAAAAATCACCCTCTCAGATTTTACATAATTTCAGGTTTTAGCGGCCCTAGATGCCAAATAAAAAAAATATGCGTCATCAATTCCGTCGGTCCGTCTGTCTGTCGTTAGTTCACGGCATAGCTTAAAAACTACTTACTAGATTGACTTCAAATTTGAATCAAGAATTAAGAGTCAAAAAACTAATTATCCAATTTACCTCAAATTTTGGACAAAAATCAAGTGTTACATAGGAATGAACTGACAACATTTTGATATGAACCCAAGGTAGCGAAACAAAATAGCGGCCTAATAAAATATTTAAAAAATCAGCCTGAAAATACCACTTTTTAAATTAATTCCAGTTTTTATGACAGAATTAAGAGTGATCTAGAGATAAACCGGTAAAGTGGTGGTACGAATTTAAGATAGTGAAGAAAAATGGCGGGCAAATAATTTTTTTAAAAAATCATCGTAAAAAAATTTTGTCCCACTGCAAAATTAAATGTGAAAATGAGATAAACGAATTCAACATGACGTGACAAAATGGCAATATGTGTCAATTTAAAAACTACTTAATTTATTTTAAATTATTCCCAAAAGTCAAGCGTGGCACAGGTAGGAAGAAATTGATAAAATATTGGTAGGAATCCAATATGATGAAACAAAAAGATGTCCAATAAAAATGTTTGAAAAAACAGTATATGTAACACATATATACTGTGACTATGTACTGAATTAAATTTGGTCACACTTCAATGTTCCTAACAAATGAAAAAAAAAAAACATAACGAGGGAAGTTCCGAGTAAAGAAAATTTACCGATTTTTGTTTTTATAAGACAATAACAATGTGTTGTGTTATATGTTGTTACTTCAAACGCTTCATCATAGATTTAAATATGAAATATAAATAATGAAGTAAAACATATATAACAAAAATTAAATAACTAACTTGTATTAAAACGCCGTAAAATGAAAATCATTACTTGCTTCTGCGCCTTATTTAGTGCGATGCAGGACTAGGCATAGTTGATTAAAAACAAAGGCATATGACGTAAGTATCGTATTTCGTACTATACCCCACACTTTTATTTTTAGTCAAATATTTAGGCCTGTACCGAACCAGATGAGCCGGAGAGTAAATTGCATGTTCGTTGATTAGATAAATAAATAAATATAGCAATAAATAAGTAAATAAATCATGGTTTTTGCATTTAGAGTGGGTTAGATTAGAATTACTTTCCGATGTTTTGTTTGCGATTGCGCGAGACATTTTCAGAGATCTTCACTGCAAAAGAAAAACACTGAATTCAATTTATTTCGCCAACGTATAACAGTAATACAGAATTTATTAAAATTGAAAACATTTGACGATTTATTAAAATTACTACTCAGAGTAACAGTTAAGAGATAATTCATAACACTGGCAGCTAACATCAAAATAAGAAAAAAAACAACAAATGCTAAAATACAACTAGCTTCATTTTGATCTGGGTAAAGCACGCAAGCACGTAACAGGCGGTGATTATGTGTAAACATGATGCAATAAAATTGTTATACAAAGAATATTAATGTTTTTCTAATATTAGTTTCAAAGCAGTATAAATAAATTAAGTTTATTGCAGAATACAAGATAAAATACCCAAAAGCAGAAGTTAATTGATTTAAAATTATTATTAGGAATCAAGCTTTTCTTAGCATCACCAGTACATGTGTTTTAATATATTATGGTATAATTGTTGATTTGGTTCAAATCTTCTAATTATATTTTGGAGATATATATTGTGATTTTTTAAAATATTTTTAAGTTTAATTTACTTTATTTTGGACATTGCGAAACTAGAAGCTTTAGTTGACATAACTATGTGAATTTTGCAAAAAAATAGCCCTTTAAGTCTAGAATTGTCTTTTAATCTCTAAGAAAACAGCGAGATTTTCTTTTCCAGAGGACTTGGAATGTGTAATGTAAGATACCTTATTGACTTATTTTGGTTCCGTAAAATATAACGGTTATTTCCGCGGGGTCATGTGAGAATCCTCAGAAGCGAAATAATACAAGAAAGTCTTGGAGGTGATTACAACATTTTTTTCCTATTGGAGAATTAAAACCATTCTAAAACAAAATGACATAGCGGACGAGCTCGACTAATAATTGTCATATTCGAATAAAAAAAATACTTCTACGTACATCACAATTATACATCTTTATCTATAAAGCAACATTTTCGTGTTTAACATTATTCCCAATAATTACCTATGCTAAACCAACTTAAAATATTATTTGCTGGGTAATAGTCGAGGGGCGTCTCACTCCCAAAAAAACGTGCAGCGATTTCGAAAATCATTAGATCTCCTATGATATCTTGAAATATAATTTGTTTTTAGATGATTTCGGGTCATTTTTTAATTTTCACTTGAATTTGGCCATTTTTTTATTTAAATTTTGTGAGGTAAAGAAATTTAGATGGTGATTCTTTGAGTAATCAAAAATAAAAAATGTGTTCGTAAACATGTCCTAAACTGGTTAGACGTAAAAATTTAGGATACTAGCTATTAAAATGGAATAACAATATGACAATTGACTATTCTATTTTCGCTTTATAGCGCTCGCTTCTTTTTACATTCCTCGCAAGAGGAAAGTATTCTAGTCGCAGAAAAACATGTTTTCTCAATTCCATCGGTCTTTCTGTATGTCTGTCCGCGACAAAGCTCAAAAATTTCTTATACAGTTTACCTCAAATTTTGGTTAAAAATTAAAGGTAATATGAGGATGACGTGGTAATATTTTGGTATTAATCGAGTAAGGCGGGACAAAATGGGGGCTTATTGGAAAAAAAATTATTACTAAAAAATGGCCCAATATACTATTAGAAAACTCAATGCAAAAAATTGCTTCATCGATTATTTGCAAATTTTGCTCAAAAATCAAGTATTATATAGGGATGAACTGGTAAAAATGTTTATACAAATTCAAATTGACGTTGAGTATTAACAAACTAATTATCCAGATAAGTTGGAATCTTGCACAAAAATCAAATGTGAAACCGATTGTGAAGTAAAAACTGGTAACTGGTAAAATGTTATCAATCATAATTGACAATACCCAATGGCGGCCTAATTAAAAGTTTAATCAGTCGGCAAATTTCTATTTTCTCGAATAAAAACTTTTTGGGAAGGAAATCAGTAAAAGTCGAGTATTTTTATTACACATTATTACATTTACAAAAAATAAAAAATATTTAAACAATAAATTAATAAAGGAAAACAAAATCTAAAAAATGGTATACTGGAGTATGGAAGCATCATCTAGGTTTCTGTCTAAGTAAA
The DNA here is from genome assembly GCA_030620095.1 of Kuschelorhynchus macadamiae. Classification (NCBI taxonomy): domain Eukaryota; kingdom Metazoa; phylum Arthropoda; class Insecta; order Coleoptera; family Curculionidae; genus Kuschelorhynchus; species Kuschelorhynchus macadamiae. The sequence continues at coordinate 344,245 of JAUTXW010002904.1, read as the reverse complement.
TACGGTAAGTGATTGAATTTTGGTATGTACGTATGTATGTACGTCAGATCTTGTCAAAATATTGTGATGGCACACGAGAACTGCACTTTCGGCTTTACAAACACCATATAAAAACGCTGTGCGTATGTATATACATCTCATATAGTATATTTGTATAATAGCTTTATCGGTATATAAATTGTAATAATACAAGGGTTTTGTTAACTTTTAAATAACTGTATATATATATATATATATATATATATATATATATATATATATATCGTATATATCTAACAGTTATATGTATTCGGCTGAATCCGTTACGTGGAAAGTTCCGGGTAAATGCCAAGTTAACGGTGGTTTTTATAGAAATAATTTCAAAATGAACGCCCTTTGTCCTGTGGAAATTAAACACGATTAAATTTTTTTTTAATATAATTATTTGTTTATTACAGGAAATGTTCTTGTAATTGTCGCAATTTTATAACAAATAATAAAAACAGGTACCTGTCCTTGGTCACCTTACATTCTGATACCCTGTATATTTTAACTTTTGCCTTTTAATGTGCGTCCCTTTTAATATTGGCAAACCTACAAACGCTTATATAAAAATAATTTTAATCATAGTAGCAAAATTTTTGCAAGAAAAATCATGACGTGTAGTCTTAAATACCCCAACATACCCATTTTTAGTCACATTTATTTATTACTAAAAATTTATGAATTGCACTTAATATGAATTTTCAACATTCTGTCATCATGTTAACATCGCCATCTTGAATTTTTTAATGTTGTTAAAAATTCATGATGTGCAGTCTCAAATATCCTCAAATTCCGAATTCTAATAAAATCTGCAAAAATATTAAAACAGTCTGCCATGTTGGCGCCGCCATTTCCAATTTCCACATGTTGACTAATATTGTATAACTCTCACTCTTGAATTCTTCTTGAATCTGTACAAATGACGAAATTTGTTCGCTTTATTTGCGCCGCCATTTTGAATTTTGTTGTCCATTTTTAAATAACCCGCACAAGTGTTAAAATCCATCCGATATGTTAACATTGTGATGCTGATGCCGTTATTTTGAATTTTTAAATGGTGACACCTTCCCTAGGCACCGATTTTCAGTTTAATCTACTCAAGTAACAAAATTCGATTGCCGTATAGACGCCGCCATTTTGAATTTCTAAACGTTGACTGAAATGTCAAATTTGAAAATAATCGGTTATGTGGAAGTGGCGATCCAATACAGCAAAATATTTTTTGTAAATAATTTTCTATCAGTTTATGTGAAACAAAACTTAATATTACAATATAAAATGCTAAAGATCTTTGGAACTAAACTAAAACTGACATGACATATATATATATATATATATATATATATATATATATATATATATATATATATATATATATATATATATATATATATATATATATATATATATATATATATATATATATATATATATATATATATATATATATATATATATATATATATATATATATAACGTTATTGCTTCAGCTTTTTTGGGCTTAATTTAAGTTTTTTGAACTGATTTTTTTAAATATTTTACTAAGCCGTCATTTTCTTCTACCATCTTGGATTCATACCTGGATGTTACCATTTTACTAGACCGCCATTGTATTCTGCCCTCTTGGACCACAATTCTACCCGTTTATCTTTCTATTATACTTTTCTCTTTCAACACATTTCAAAACAATTTAATAAGTAGTTTTCCAGGCTGATTTTTTAATATTTCGTTATGCCATCCTAGTATCGTACGTAAATTTTACCAGTTCATTTCAACGTAGTATAGATAAATAATATAAGATAAATTGGATGCTCCGCCATAATGTATTTTTACCAAAATGTTGTCAGTTCATCCCCATATGACCCTTAACTGAAAGACTTGCAAGAGTGCATTCTTTTAAGAAATAGAGTAAATAATGATTTCAATATTTTGCACAATAATTAACAGTTAATATCAAAGGAAAACATATCTTTTCTGGGAGTTGAAATAGACAGATGACTGGACTAGTGTACCCTACACATTTAGGGTGTGTCCTTAAAAGTTTCTAAGTACTGTTATGCCTTAAAAATTGTGGCTCAGAGGGTTGGTCAGGATACTGCTTCATCTGCCTATCAAGCATTTATTCAATCAAGTAGCAGATATGGCCTTATCTTTTATGAAAATTCAGTTGATGTTGCTAGAATCGCTGTTTTGCAAAAAAAGGTGTCTTCGCTCTATTTTGACTGCAGGATAGTTGTGGAAAAGTATTTATTGAAAATAACATTTTAACTCTTACTAGTATATATATCTTGGACTGTGTTATGTTTGTTTCAAATAATGGAGATCTTTTTAATAACTTTAATGAGAGGCACCAATATCCCACCAGAAAAAAACATTTTCACTCTGCCAGCGCTTCTTAAAGGTCAAGTCATTATCCACCCAAGTTTTATGAATATAAACAATATTTCGACCTTCTTGGCGATATTTCCTTATGTCATGGATGTACCTATATCTCCAATGCAATATTTGGGTCTCTCTATCAGTACCTTCTTCCTGATAAATACAACTTCACATGTTTACAAAAAAAATGTAGAATTATCAATTAAAAAGATATTTATTGCAGTCCTAGTGAAGGTACATACACTTCCTAAACAAAAATTAAAAAATGTATTAAGAAAATTCTTATGTAAAAAGGTCTTTTACGCAATACTTTCCTTCTGACAAAAATGAAATAATATAATCAATTTTCTCTCCCTATGACTTATTATTGTTGCCACTCTAGACTTGTAGGTATTTTAATCTGTAAATATATGTATTTTAATCTGTAATTGTAGAAACTCTAAGTACAAATGTGAAACTGAGTATTTTTATTTTACTGTTATGTTTGTTTTTGTTTTTTTTCTCTTTATCCAAAATTATTTTCAATGCAGTTACATAGGTAGTTAAATCATGATTCTAGGTATTTGTGATGATGATAAATTCTAAGATGCAGGAAAAAAGCAAGGTATTTTATATATGCCGCTATTTAGTAATTGTATTGTATTTGTTATAATTTGGAATATAAATAAACGCTTATCTATCTATCTATCTATCAAAATTTTGACCTAAATTTGAAGTCAATCGGATAAAGTTTTTCGTTATGTGCAGTTGATGCAATGAAAACAGACTGGCCGACAGACAGATCGATGGAACTGAGGAAACATGTCTTTTAGCATCGAGGGGGACCTTAAAATATAAAGATCTGTAAACACTTGGAAGAGCGATTTCTTAACGATTACAATACTTGGCTTTTACGGGAGAAGTAGAATACAGCTTATTAAAAGTAAGTTCATTATTAGTTGATTACGTTTTTTTCTTTATCTAAGTATGTAAATCAATATTCTTAAAATATTAAAAACGATTTCTAGATGTTATGCGTTATCTAGACAGATATTTTGGCAAGTGATATATTTTTTCTTCTAATTATATGGCAATACACTAATACACAATTCCTAAACTCAATATTCTAGCTAAAGCTTTAGGCACGCCTATGAATAGACAGCAAACAGGCTAGAATGATATAGCAATACACTAATACACAATAATTCCTAAATTCTTTCTTTTTTAATATTTCAGCGAAAGTATTTAGGCACGCCTATGCCTAGAGAGGAAACAGGCTAGATTTTACCTCACCTCTCCCTTGCGTCGCTGTTTCAGAACCGTGTGCTATACTTTAAATACATATCATAAATCTTAAATTAATAGTTATATTTCAACCATCAGTTGATCGAGGGTTGTTCGTATTTGATAAATTAGAGCGTTTTGAGCAACATGTCGCAAGGTTGTGTAAATAAGCCGGACCATTTTTGTCATATATGTGGTAAAGTGACTTATGTGAAACAAAAATGTACTCCTAGCCCTTTAATAAGAAAAGGCATACCACTTGCATTTTGGCTGCAAAGTTATAGACCAGGATATAAATTGCGTTCCCATTACTGCTGCAATAAATGTGCGTCCAACATTCGCGGCGAAGTGGAAAAAAGTGTAAAATGCCCTTTGCTGCTCCTATAATCTGCAGAGAACCGAAAAACCACATTACTGACTGTTACTTTTGCTTGACACCTCCCATCAAAAAAGGGTTTTTGGAGAACTAAAGGTCTGCGATATAGTACCAATATAGCAATTTGAAATTATTACTGGATACCATACAATATGAAATATATAAATGGCAAATTTGTGGGGATTTAGAAGTTCTGGCGATTTTGCTTTGAATGCAGCTGTGGTATACCAAATACTACTGCTTCCTCTGCAAATGGGACAGTCGAGTATGATCGGATCACTACAAAAAGAAAATTTGGCCACCAAGAGAGTCGTTTGACCCAGGAAAGAAACATGAAAAAATTTTACTACCGTTATTTGAGAGAAAAGTTCCCTAGAATCAGTGACGCTAAAATTATAAAGGGAATACTTGTGAGTCTTCAGATTAGGAAACTTTTCGGAGATGCGCAATTCGATTCCATACTTAAATGTAAGCAGAAAGATGCTTGGAATGCCTTGAAAATGGTTGTAACAAATTGCAAACTTCTTTTGTGTTACCAAAACCTGGGGTATAATATATCGTTGAAAATTCATTTCCTGGATTCTCATCTGGATTACTTTCAGGAAAATTATAGTGTTGAAGTGACAAGCCCGGTGAGAGGTTCCACCAGGATATTTCAAAAATAAAAAAAAGGTATCAGGGAAAATGGAACTGTGAGATGTTAGCAAACTACTGCTGGAGTATTACGAGAGATGCCCCAGAAGCTGCTTTCAAAAGGCTGGCTAAGAAGTTCAAAATGAGTTTCTTAACTTTAGGTTCAATGATAAAAATATGGTATTTAATTGCCTTTGTTGAACCAACAATATATTTTTATCTGTATTTTGTATATTCATTGTATAATATGTCTATAAATTAAAAACTAACTAAATTCGTTAATAGGTATTAGATTTTTTTTGTGAGCCAATTAAATTCTGTAATAGGTATTTTTTAATTACTTGGGTATAGTTGAATCCAAAAAAAACATGATTTTGTTCAAGAAACAAAAAAAAAAAGCTGAAATTTGTTCCTCAGTGATTTAGATAAAACACTCTACCAGTGCCTATATATAGTGCTAAGACACTAAAATTTACTAAAATATAAGCCCCTAATCCACATACAATTCAATTTAATTTGGAAAAATGAATACAAGGTCACCCAACGAGGAGTGAACAGGGCTCTTCTTTATGCTGTAATCTTACCAAAAAAAAAATTGAAATATCTATTAAATGTAACTTCTCTAAAGAATAAGAAAATGCAAATCAAAACAATAGAACTGAAAACAAAAGAGCTATGATATTTTTTCACTTAAATCTTTTATAAATCATATTAAACCTGACTCATTTTTGAGAAATATTAGTTCCTAATTTCATAACATTACCACTACATTAGACAATATTTATTTAATATACGTATTTTTCAAAATGTAATACATCTTTTGCTATGAAATACTTGACCCTTTAAAGAAAACCCTAATGTCTGTACCAAAATGACTATCAGTAAACACTTCAAATAACCTTCTATTTTAAAATTACTAGGTTTGTGCCCATAGATAAAAGAATAATATAAAACAAAATAGATAGGGAACTGTGAATGGTAATACAGATCTTTTACAGTGACTTTATACAGAGACAGTGGCGACAATAGGGTAACCAATTTTTGATTGGTTCTCCGCGTCACGTGGTCCTGGCGGCCATATTGCTGCAAAAATCGATTTGTTTACTTTTTGCCTAAATGGGTTTCTTATGAGGTTTTTTGTTTTAGTGTATTATTTTATTAGTTTTTGTGATTATTAAAACGAATATCGATAGAAACAATAAGTTCTAAGCCATTGGCCATATGAATAAATGTGTTTAAGCCTGATTCACCTGCTTTTCGCTTGTAATCAGTGTTTGTGATAAATTTGTAAATGAAAGATTGCATATTTTAGTATTGTCTAGAACAGTATTTGAAAAAAGTGTTTTCGGAACCCATATTTAAGGTATGTTCAATTTAAACATAGATTTAGTTATGCCAAGATAAGAGATTTTCCTTAAGCTGAAGAAATAGGGAACAAAAATCATAACCTAATTTAATAGTCTACTCTAAGAAAAGTAAAATTCTGCACATTATGACATTATTATGTTTTGGTTTTAGTTTACTGTAAAAGCCAATTTTTTGTATGTCTAGTATGTTTTACTTCAGTCAGCACCCCAATTTGAGGTAGAAGCATTCAAAGATAACTTAAAACATACAGATACTTGGTCTTTTTTAATAAAAAAAAAGTGTTTGATTTAATAAAAATGACATACTTTTATTTCTTTTTTTTTTATGTAGGCAGAATTTTTTTATATCCAAGGACATCGTGTGTTTTCTACCCAAAACCTAAGTTAAAATTAAAGTTGTTTTAGAAGTATATTATAATTCCTCATATGTATTTTCCCAAAAGCAGCATAGTAATACCTACTGTTTGTTTTTTAGAGTTAACTAACACATTAAAAATGCCTGGTTGTGCAGCAGTAAACTGCAGTAATTCTGCAAAAAAAGGATTTTTAATGAAACGCTTTCCAAGAGACCAAGCGAGGAGGAAAGAATGGACCATTAGAATGAGAAGAGACAAATGGACACCAACGGATTATTCATATCTATGTGAGGTATGTTTTTTCACATAGTTATGTAAATGGGATTTTATTTTGATTCTTCCTTGACCAATTTAATTTGTTTTAAGGTTCACTTCGCTCCTGATATGTGGGAGAAGCCACGTGTAGATGGTAAAAGAATTTTGAAGGCCAATGCTGTACCTACAGTTTTTTCATTTACAACACCAAAAGGCAAAAGAAAAGCTCCATTTCAAAGGAATGTTGTTTCCCCCAAGAAGTGCAAACTTGAAGAGAAGCTTTTGTATAGTAAGTACTCATGCCTTATTTATATTTTTTGATTTATTTTCTACATTATAAATTATTCCACATTCTAATAACTCTTAACATATTTTAGACAAAAAAGTTAATCTTAAATCACTAGTTGGTTGGTTTTTAATATGCAATAAGTTTACTCCAACAATAATAATAAAAATAACAATAATAAATAAAGAAATTGAATGATTAAGAGTATAGGGGAATTGTTTCAAAAATAATAATAATAATCATCAAATACATTGGGAATTAAATGAGATGGGCAATTTTTTGGAAATGCACTATGTAGTTTTGTAACATTAAAAATATTTTCTCCTTTTAGGTGAAGTGGCAGATTTGGACGAGGACCTCCCAAAGTCAGTTGTAGATTTTGGAGATCTCCCAGCAAGTCAGCAGTCATTGTCTTCAAACACTACTGTAAGTGAAGTGGAGGCTGGAATTTCACCACCTTTGCCTCTAGAAATACCTAATAAACAGATGCTAGAGTTGCAGATGAAACTAAAACGATACGAAAAGCTGTATGTGAAGGAGAAACGTAAGTCAGTGCATTACAAGAAGGTACTAAGGAATACAAGAAAAAAGCTGAAGAAAGTAGAAACAGAATCGAATGTCCCTCATTGTGAATTGCTAGATGAGCTCTTTAACAAAGACCAAATATGTGCTTTAAAAAAGAAGAGACTAATGAAAAGTACTAAATTTATGAAGTGGAGAAAAGATACTGTTACAAAGTGTTTGAGATTAAAATTTAGTTGTGGTAGTAATGGTTACACTGAGTTATTAAGACAAGGATATCCTTTACCTTCGATAAGAACACTGCAGAGAAGACTTCAAACTTTAAAGTTTGATTCAGGTGTTCTGCATGAAGTTTTTTTATTTTTAAAATTAAAAGTAGATTCTTTTTCACCATATGAGAAAGATTGTGCCTTAGTTTTAGATGAAATGGCCATTACTCCAGGGAAAACCTATGATACATCCTTAAATAAATACTTCGGAGAAGTTACACTTCCTGAGCATTCAGGTCTAGCTACACATGTTTTAGTATTTATGCTGGCTGGTATTAATAGCCGGTGGAAACAAGTTGTAGCATATTACTTTACCAGTGACTCTGTAAATGGAGCTGTATTTAAGAGTATAATAATTAATTTATTTGAAAAAGCTGACGAACTTGAACTAAATATTTTAAGTATTACTTCAGACATGGGTCCTTGTAACCAAGCTTTATGGCGAGAATGGGACATTAGAGCAGGTAAATATTCCACAATTAAATGTCATATTGAACATCCATTAAATCCATATAAGAATGTATATGTTTTCGCAGATGTGCCTCATTTATTCAAAAATATTAAATCAATGCTGATAACCAATAAAATTATAGAGATACCTAATAATATTGTAAAAAAGTATGGATTACCTACCAACAAAATTATGTCCAGCCACATCTTAGAGGTAATAGAACATCAAAAAGATCATTTTTTTAAAATTGCTCCAAAACTGTCAGAAGAAGATTTGGTACCATCACATTTCTCAAAAATGAAAGTGTCGATTTCAACAAATGTTGTAAGCCACTGTGTAAGCAGCGCTCTTAAGTTTCTCGCTGAAGAGCTTAACAGGCCAGAATATTTGACCACAGCATGGTTTTTGGATCAAGTGGAAAAATGGTTTTATTTGATGACTTCGAGACATCCATCTTGTGCACTGAGCAAATTAAACAAACAAGTCTATGATACAAGTATTCAATTTTTGCAAGAATTCATTAACATATTTACAAATATCGAAGTAGGTGATAAAAAAAGTTGGAAACCATGTCAAACCGGTGTTCTTATTTCTACCCAATCCATGTTACAACTCCAGTCTGATTTATTAGAAAAAAAAGGATATCAGTTCATTTTAACAAGCCGATTTTCTCAAGATTGCCTTGAAAATTTATTTTGTGTAATGCGAAGCAAGCAGTTAATACCTAATGCAGTACAAGTTAAAAATAACCTAAAACTAATCTGTGTATCACAGTACTTAAAGGACACTAGTTCCAGCAGCTATAATGAAGATGATCGCGAATTTATATCAGGATTTTTAGATTGTTTGGAGGGTCAAACAACAGTATATGATGAAGTCATTCTTCCCGATGAAATTGAAACTCCAGTATTTAATTTAAATTTTAGTGAGTTAAATTCTCTGTATAATATATCTGGTTATATTTTGAAAAGTATTGTTAAAACTTCAAAAACATGTGCAAATTGTGTAAGTGCCGCAGGATCAAAAAACCCTATTTACAAAAAATTTACCAAATTTAGTTTAATTAAGAGATTTAAGGAACAATCTTTATTTTTTACAACAGAACTAGTTTTTTATTTTTTTCTAGAGATGGAATGTCTTTTTAGAAAATATTTTGATGTTATTTCGCAACAAAATATTAATTTAAAAAATTTTTATTGCACAAAATTAATGGATTTAGATTTAGATTTACCAAATTGTCACAATCTTAAAAGTAAGATTATAAAAAGATTTATTGTATTTAGACTAAAGATTAATTCAAAGAAATATAAAAAATCCTCAAAAAAACATAGCAGTAAGTCGGTGGCTGGTAACTTATTGTAATGTGCATAAACTATTTTTTTACAATGTTAGATTTAACTGATATATTTTTTGAATGTTAACGATAAATATTAATACAATCATTTTTATTATAAAAACTTGTCAACTTTCGATTTAGATTTACCAGGTCGTCACATACTTAAACATAGTCATCAGACCCATAACATCAAGACAAGGTTTAAAAATCATTTTCATAGTCCTCTGATTAAAATGACAGGTGCTTCTATGTGATGAGTGAAAATCATTACAGTGGATTGCCAGACAATGTGAAATACATAAATTCTAAAAGGTTTAAATAAGTCATAGGTTCTTTTTAATAAATCTATAAATTTTTAAAGTTGTATTAAGGCATTCTTCCGTTCCCTGTTATTTTGCTAGTAATCTGTAGTTTGGATTATCAATGTATAGTGCTTTGATCTGTTAAAACTATATAATGTATAAAATTAGCTCTGAGCACATAAGACTAGTATTAATACCTGTTAATGTTAATTAGTATTAGTGGATCATCTGTATAAAATTTTGTATATTTTTTATTTAATAAATATCTTTAAAAAGGTATAGTATTAAAATAAATATTTAGAATAATCACTATGGCTTTTATTGATCTTTAATATTTTCTAATTTTATTATATTTACCTACATAATCAGTATTAAGGTCATTATTGAGTGCTGCTACTTGTGAGTAACTGATGCTTTTGTTACCTGCTTTGTTACTTGCCGCTTACAGTCTAGTACTACATTCAGAAGTGTATCCAACTTGTGACCTAGGTGACAAGGTGGATACGGTAGTACGGTACTTCTTATTAACTAAAACATCTATGTAGCTATCGACTTTTATTTATTACTCAAACTCAACATATTTATTTAGTTACTTTAACAGAAACAGACTATATACCTAAAACTATCTTAAGAGTCTAACAAATTTCTGACATAAGTAGGTATGATACAGCTTCTTGAAGCACCGTGAACTTGGTAAAGTCATTAGTATTGCTAATTATAAACCTATACATCCTGCAGACTCTCTCTTAGCGGTATCATCAGCTTGAAAATTAAATGTCAATTCAGGGTCAACGATTACACCTAGGTATTTATCTTAATACTCTGTTTTTCCAAAAATATAATTGGATTTGATTTTCCAGCTTACAAGAGACAACACATTTTACACAACACAATTTAAATGGCTCCTTTAAAACTTTTTTAAATCTAATTACGACACAACACCACCAAATTTAAACACTCAGTGTGGAAACTGGAAAGTGACTGATAACTAATATTTTGAAAGTGGTTTTATTTATTAAACTGAATTTATGCCACCAAAAACTTTTGCTTCCTTGCTCTGCCAAGTTGAAACTGAACTTAACTCAAGCTCTTTTTAAATTTAAGAACATGTGGCAATTTAACAATAACATAATTTGACGGTAGGGTAGCAAACTAGCAAAACTTTTCATAAACAAGCATTTTGCAATTCACACAGTATTTTCAATATTTGCAATAAAAATTGATACAATAATAACAATAACATGACACATAACCTCACATTTACAGGTGGCCCTGACAGAATTTGTCAGTGTAAAGGCGGGAAATTTAAATTTCGATTTTTTTTTGTGGGCCATATATCTCTTTCTAAACTAAAATTGATTAAAAATTTAATAATTAACCATTTAGCTGATCCAATTTTTTCATATTAATGTGTTAAACTTGATTAATTCAGTCATATTTTGCGAAAAACTATCGATAATATGTGTGCGCCCATTTAAACCTTCAGAAATTTAGCAGCAATATGGCGGATGGGCTCTATTGTCGCCACTGTCTCTGTATAAAGTCACTGTAAGATCTTTATAGCTGCAGCGCCATCTAAGGGCCGTAGTATAAATTAATTATGAAGGCTAGGAGTTTTTTAATAATATGCTCTTTAAAATTATTGGCGGGTATATTTACAAAGTAAAATTAATAAACTCTCTGCTTGTCAAGTTGCAAATGATTAAATACCCATTCACATTGCAAATTTCGAACCAGAAAATTTTCAGTGTGCATGCTTCTATGATTTGCACTTGATAAGCTGATATTTTTCAAATTAACCTCGACTAAAACTGACAATAGCTTAGACACTGCGAAGTTCAGTTTAAAATAGAACCCATGATAAGTATAAGATTTATTTTCTTTTATTAACTAAATATTTGTTATGACTTTTATTATATCTTGACAATTCTGAGACACTTTCAAGTTTCCCTTTAGGATTTTATTAATATTTTTTATCCAAAATATGGATCTTTGGGGAAAGTATGCATCTGAGCATCTTTATTGTACTTTTTGCGACTAGGTACACAGCATTTGAAGACCATTACGCTGAAAAAACAAAACGGGAAAACACAAAACACTACATATACAAACGAAACAACATTTGGTGTCAAAGTCAAAACGATCAAAACAAAGTGGATGGTGGCGTTAGTTTTGGTCGCTCTCGCTCACCCCGGTCATATGATGTGTTCATTCGGTATCGTGTCTCGTCGTCGACGGGCAGCGCTTTGTCGACCTCTGGCGTCCTTAGTCAGAACCACTCCTTTATTGATTTCGTCTTTACATTTGAATTCCCATAGACTGATTTGTGTCACAGCTCATGTGTTATCAGTTCAACTGTTCAAAAAAGGCAATAGGTTAAAATATTCATTACATACGTGATAGATATTCAGCAGCTGCTCGAATATATGTTGAGTTGTTTTTTTTAATACAGGACAAAAACTTAAACGAATATGATCACTGAGAACTTATCAAGCGAACTGAATAAAACCCACCTTTGCTTTACCTTCTGATAGCCGTAAAACATAAGCTAAAGTTATAGCGGTTTCTATTCAGTTTGCATGTTAAATTCTCATCATTTGCTAGTAATGTTGTGTAGAGCTCACAAAATTGCCTATAATATCTATATTCGCTGCAACTCAGTGTATCAATGGCAAATACAGAAAACTGGCAGCTACTTTGTGCATCATTGGAAGATCACTCTTAACTCACAGTTTAACATATAAAGACTATTTAAAATTATTTATAGTTACCATATTTTTTGACTGGGTTTTCTAAATTAACACAATTTTTTGTTCGGTATTTGAAAAGTTCTGTGTTCCTAGATACGTCCCAAAATAAATTCTAGAAGGCGAAATTAAATTTCCTATTATTAAACCTGTAATAGATTTTAAACCTATTGTGGTGGTCTTTTAACATATCTTTATGCTTAGCCTTATTATGCTTGCTACAATAATATTAAAATTTTAGAATATTCTACGTGTTACGACTTTATAAATATTAAATTATTATTTACTAAGTTTTTTAATTTTTCAATTAATTTAAATAAGCAGTAATATAAATAAGAAAATTCTATTGAAATTGGTTTATTAAGTTTAAGTGTTTCAATACGGTCAAACTAAAATGTAATTAGCAATCGCCTCGAACTATCCTTAAGAAGTAATAAAATGGTTACATTTCTAGTGATCTGATTTTTTTTCTTCATATGATTTTTTTCGATATGTTCAGTTGTTGCTTTCCATGAGAATTTGCAGTGGGAATGTAAAATTTAATTTAAGTTATAAAATAAATGCTTTATTGTCAAAAAAAATTTTACAATTTTGTGGACAAAGCTGTTGTAAAAAAAATAGTTTACAAACATCAAAATTAGCAAACAAAACAAGACAAAAACACATCATAAATATTATAGAAAAATAATATTTAAATCAGGAATTTAGAATATTAATATTATAGAATCCTAAAAGAAGTACATTAGAAATGTACTTTGTCAGTCGTACTATGTTATAAACATTTTCATAAATATAATGTAAAAAAATAAAAAAGCAAAGTAAAAAATAAAAAAGTACGAAACAATTAAAAAAATACATATACAAAGTTCGGTAAAAATGGTTGGTAATGGCAACTATCACACTAGGGGTTCATAAGGATAAAATTATGTGTTGTAAAACTCGCTCACGGTGTAGAAGGCTCTTTCCAGTAAGAATGATTTCAAAGCCTTGCGAAATGAAGTCAGAGATATTATGGATTTGATGTTAAATGGCAGGTGATTATGCATTTTTTTTGCATTGTAGATTACTGATCTTTTAATTAACTCTTCGTGTGGGGTTGGAAGATAGAGATCGTGCTCAGTATTTCTGAGAGGGTAGTTGTGAGAAGGTCTCTCTAATAGAGCAGGTGCGTGCTTACGAATTAAGCAAACCGATTCCAAAATGAATAAGCAAGGAAGGGTTAGTATTTTATATCCTTTAAAGTGAGTTCTACTGTTAAGTCTCAGTAGGTAACGAACAGCTCTTTTTTGTAGTATAAAAATTCGATCAAATTGAGTCGCACAACATGTACCCCAGAATGGAATAGCATATCTGAGGTGCGACTCAACAAGAGCAAAATAAACAGTTCTAGAGGTAGAAAAGCTAAGCTCCTCGGAAACAGATCTTAACGCAAAGCAAGCAGAACCTAACTTCCTTGATAAAGCGTCGATATGTGGATCCCATTTTAAAGAATCATCTACAAGAAGCCCTAGAAATTTTACAGAGTTTACGACATCAATAGTGGTGCCATTAAGGTCAAAGGGTTGCAGCGTGTTTTTATAAGACAAGACTTTCGTTTTAGAGATGTTCAAACATAGGAGATTAGAATCGCACCAGGATTTAATGGTGATTAGGTCATTAGATACAATCCTATGTAGGTCCGTGACATCTGGGTGGCTCCACGTAAAGCTGGTATCGTCCGCAAAGAGACATATTTTTCCACTAATGTTTAAATTAGCCATGTCGTTTATGAACAGAAGAAACAAGATAGGGCCTAGTACCGAGCCTTGAGGCACTCCATATTCCATTGGCCTACAAGAAGACATCCTGTTGTCAACTTTCACAACTTGATTTCTGTTGCTAAGATATGACTTAAACAAATTGAGAGGAGCCCCTCTAAATCCATAGTACTGCAGTTTGTTAGTTAATATATTATGATTCACACAATCGAAAGCTTTGGAAAAATCACAGAAAATTGTTGCCGTAGCGTGATGGTTGTTTAGGCTGGAGTAAACTCTATTAAGAAGGGAAAACATGGCATCGCTTGTGCATTTGTTACTTAGAAATCCAAACTGATGTTTTGTAAGTATTTCATATCTAGACAGAAATGATAAAAGCCTTTTTTTAACCAGTCTTTCGATGATCTTAGATAGCGTAGGGAGAAGTGCAATTGGGCGATAGTTCGAAGCTTCTTCTGAAACACCTCCTTTGTGAAGAGGTATGATTATTGCAGTTTTAAGGCAGCTTGGAAAAGTACCATTTTGGAAAGACATATTTATCAAAGTAGTCAGATGCTCTAGTGTGCATTCCGGCAGACTTGAATACATTTTTAAAGTAAGCCCATCAGTTCCCGAAGAAGATTTATTTTTGATATCATTAATTGTACTACGAAGTTCTGATAAAACTACTGGTGAAAAGAAGAAACTGTGCAGGTTTACCCTATGATTAGAGAGATATGAAATTGGGCCATTAGATTGAGATACGGATTTAGTCAAATCTTTGGCTACATTTACAAAATAATTGTATAGATCCTCAGGAGAGGTAAGGATAGTGCTGGATAAAGGAGTTTTGTTTCTTAAATCATTTACGATAGACCAGGTTTCTTTAGCTACATTTTTGGCGTTAGAAAGTCTATTATTGTAATAAATATCTTTGGCGGCTTTAATAGTTTTATGATACATTTTTCTGTATGATTTTACATAATTATGAAAAAAGACACTGTCCGAAAATTTCTTTAAATGAGATAGTGACCGCATGTTCTTAGAAGATATACGTAAACCTTTAGTGGACCAGGGTTTACTTCTTTTATTTTTGATAGGCCTAAGAGGAAAAGATTCAGAAGCTATATTAGTTAGAGTTTTTATAAAACGAGAAAATTCAGTGTCGACATCATAAGTGTGAGAGTCCCAGTCAGTTATTTGACATAGGTGTTTGAAATTAATGAAATTTCTAACCGAAAAAATACGGCCTACTTGTCTAGAGGAATTTTTGGCTTTGGATGTAATTGAAAATTTTGTGAAAATTGCTTCATGATCGGAGAAACCTGGACTTAAGACATTACATTCGACGGAGCTAGGATCGAAAGAAGACACAACGTAATCTATAGTACTGGCACTTGTCTTAGTAATTCTGGTTGGTGAGTTGACGTGCATGGCAATTCCTAATGACTCAAAGATGGACTGAAGACATTCCTGAGCAGCACACACACTGGAAAAGTCAATATTGAAATCGCCACATAAGATTAATTTGCTTTTTACAGGAAGGGACTCGAGCAAACTTAGAAGGTTATGGCAGAATAATTGCACATCAGCATCAGGTGTTCTATAAATACAAATAATATAAAGGTCATAAGTATTGTGATAAACGATAGAAAATTCAAATACTTTTTCAGATAATAAATGATTATACTTTGATATTTCGGAAAAATCGTTGTTTAAAGACATTATCATGGTGCCTCCATGAGTTAAATTAGTTCTATTTAATCTGGCAATTGTGGTATAGTTTTTAATAAAAACAGGTTGATTGATATTTAGCCAGTGCTCAGCGATGGCAATGACTTCTGGAAAATTTAGCTCTTCTAACAAAAGATATAATTCGTCTGTTTTATGTCTTAAGGACTGAATATTAAGAAAAAAAAGATTAAAATTGCTATTGGTCAATTTTTTAGAGGGTGCTAGATCCTCTTTTCGCGTCATATTTACTAAAAATTTTTACTTTTTGATGGTGAACCACTAGAATAATATTTACCAGTACCTTCACGAATTTTTTGGAGCCGTAAAATTTTTTCCGAGGAGTAGAAAGATCTATACGCTGCAAGGTCTGAGTCCACTTCAGATGAACCAATCCCATAGGCATCGTGGAAGCGATAATACAGCTTGCGCAGGGATTCCTTGTCACTGGGAAGGCCTTCTGAAGCTAGCAATAATTTAATGCTAGTACTTGTATGCCCCTCAAAACACACACTAGATGGCTGGTCGTGTAGATAAGCAAGAAATAGCCTTAAGGTCTTTAGTAAGGAAGGATCCCTTAATCTGGCTAATATATAGCGACCATTTGCTTTATCCGAATCTTGGGACAGCCGCACTCTTGGTGAAGTCATTGGATCAAACTGCAAAAAATCATCTTTCTTTGCAGTTTTCTCCATGCTTAATTTAGAGCCCTCCAGTGCCAATGACCTACAAGCTGCTATGGCCTCCCTGTCAGAGCCAATTATGACTGACTTATCCTCTTCAGGCACAAATGTCACTGGTGATTCCAATAATTGAGGCTTTGGTGGAGACAGCCCCCGGCTCTTTGGGATATCTATATTGACATCTTGATGACTAGAAGATGAGACATTAGGGGCTGTGGAAGTGGGCGGCGTTTGGATAAGGGTTGGTGAAACTGAATCATAGGTAGGATCAATTATAGTACCAGGTGGCCACAGACTAGCGTTCTTAAGCTGAATTAAGTGATCTTTATTTTGCACCCCAATTTTAAAATCGGAGTGCAAAGTGTCTGCATTCTTAAGCATAGGAAAACAACGCACAAAATTCGTGGTTCCTAATTTTTCTTTGATGTAGTGTACAAGCTGATTTGATTTATACGTGGACGGAATTATGGATACCACTACATAATGCCATTTCTCTATAATGGGTGTTTTGTTGGGCTGGAAGGAAACAGCTTTTTTTGGAGACTTATTGACAGGCATTTGGACATCTGTTGTATCGGTTTGGGTTGATATTGTGGTGGTGTATATCTTCTTTATTGATTGTTGTTTAGGCTTATCAGCAAGCTTCTCCAGGGTAAGTGCCATTTGTTTTACACTATGCCTCAGCTCAGCCATCTCTTTAGTTAACTGCTCCTTCGATGAATCATGCACCTGGACTTTGACAGATTCATTTTGAGTTTCCATTAAAATAGATGATAGATTGAAAGTATCCTGCCTAATTTCTTTAATGGATTTAAATAAGGATTTTTGTATACTGTCAGATATTCCAGAATGGAGGCTGTGAATATCCTTAATTTTTTCTAGCAGTATCTTCCATTTGGAGTCATGATTGAGTAAGATGTCGTAAATTTCGCCAATGATCGGAAGGATGTCGTTGTTTTTCTTTAAGCAGGAACCCAGGGCTTCGAGATATTCTGAAGAGATTTGAGTCTTTTGGAGATCTGATATTTTATCATGCAAATATTTCAGAGTTGGAGAGTCGCAAACAGTGCAAAAAAATCTTATGTTGTTGAATTTTTGTTTGTAGAGCACTTTTGTCGTGGATTTATCCAGTCCTGTACAGACCATACAAAAATTTCTTCGGCACTCCCCACTACAGCGAATTCTGTAACAGTCTTTTTCCGAAACGATTTTTTGGCAAGAATCGCACTTAAATTCAGCCATTTTATAAATAAATAAAAAATTAAAATTTTCAAAGGAACAAAAAAAGTGAAAATTAAAAAAAAGATGTAGATAAATTTTATGTAAATATTATGTAAATATTTCCAGTTGATAAATCAAAATCTTTAAATGTCACGCACAAACAATATTTATAACTAATAACCGGATCCGGGTAAACAAGGTCAAGTCAAGTTATTCTTTTAAATAACATCAAAAGAAAATAAAAATAAAATTATTATTTTTCGTTTTTTTACGAATACTTTCGGAAGTACTCGGATATTTGTGAATTTATTGGTTTATTGAACTTTTACATGTACAATTTTGCCTCATTTCATGTACCTTTTATCTCTTGCCGTTTCCGAGATCCCCAAACTCGTATTTCAAATTTGTAGCACCCTGTAGAAGCATATTAGGAAGCATCTCGATAAAACAAGTTATTAATTTATAGCTTCAGGAACTAAAACTGAATCGATATTATTCTATGCATAATTACAATTTCATATTCCATGGTTATTAAGGCCCTGCGAAGTTGTTTACGCAAACTGTATATTGCTTGAAAATGTAATATTTGCTAAAGCCGTTTGATAGGTATTATAGGCTTTTAATTTTTGATAAATAGCGATTAGTTAATTTTATATTCCCACGCACCTTTGAATTTCTTTATAATTAATAATATGTTTTAAAGAAATGTACTGGGTGTCCCACGTAAGATGACTTATATAGATAGAATTTGTATGATATACAACAAAAAGTTAAATAAAGGAGTTTCTTGGTTTAATTTGAAATTATGTTATTTCATGTTTACGGGTTGTTTATATTGGTTTAATCATATATCAACTTTCTTGTTTTAAATAGAATATCCTTTATATTTTTTAGATATTTTAAGGCTAGCCCAACAATATATAGTAGCACGAGTCTCTACTGCTATGATTCTGATATCCTGGCATTATTTATCTTCAGAACTTGATCTATATTAAAAGTGGTGCAGCCATTATACTTTAACGAGTTTTAAATATCTGCTTAGGCTGAAAAAAATTCCACTGTATGTTATATCTAATTTCAAATATTCAATTTTTTAAACCAAGTAAACAATATATCGTCGATAATATATTTTCTCAAATTTAAACACAGTAATGAAAGACAATTTTAAAGATATTCATGATTTTATTAAAAATGTTTCAATTTCTATGTGAATAACAGAGATGTAGGTAATATTTTAATGAATAAAAGATAGCAATTTTATTTTTAATATCTTCTTTTACCAATTAAGCATTAATAGACTAAAAAAATAAAATAAAACAAGTAATTATTTAAAATAATAAAAATTATTCTATATATATATATATATATATATATATATATATATATATACAGATTAACCAGTAACCGCTATTGCTCCAACGATGATAGTTGGCCGTCGTGTAATTATACATAGAATATCGATCCAATCTTTGTTCCTAAAGCCATCAACTAACATTTTGTTGTATCTAGAATGTAGATGCCTCCCAATATTCCTGAATACAGAAGTTAACATTGCTTCATATGAGGATTAACTCGATCTTCCTAAAAGCAAAATATTAGTTTTTTTTTATTAAAATAAATGATGCAGTAGTTGCCAAGCTTTGAGTTTTGATAATTTTCTAAGACTTTTTTAATGTAACCACATGGGTATTATCTCAACAATAAAAACACATCAGTTAAAGAGGTGAATTCTACTGATTTTACAAATATAAGTAATACAGAAAATTCACAAGTAAGTCATTAAGGTCAGCGAGGGGAACATTTCAGCACGAAAATTTTAAACTACGGCCACAAACACCACGTATTTCAGTTAACACAGTTCCTAAAGCTAAGCGGACTACTGTTATTATGTACCATCGCATTATCGCTCACATTACTAATGAATACGATATTGGAGCAAAGGAAATAAAGAAAGATGAATGTTTTAATTTTAAAAATGAAATGAAAACTAGCAGTTTATAATCAGAAAATTTCAATTTTCAAGAAGACAAAAATTCTTTGGAATCACTTTTAGAACGGCAGAATAAAAGAAACAATAAGCGTCAAGCAAAAAACTCTTAACGTTGTCACGTCTACCGGTTGGAAAAAAATTACTGCAGAAGAGAAGGAACGAAAAGACAAGGAACAAAATGAAAAAAATAAGAGAAAACTGGCTAGACTCACGGCAAAAAAGCAAAGACAGAGAAAGCCAAGTAAAAGAAAAGCTAAAGAAAACTGTTAACTGAAATTCCCCAAAAATACTATCAAAAGTAACTTCTTAAAGCTTAGTTTGTACAATTAAGACAAATCAAATAAAGAACTCAAGAGGGATAGTCCTTACTTAAATATTGGAGAAAAAACTCCTATTAAAACGTAAATTTAATCCCTAATGTAGTGATTCAACCCAAAGATATCTGAAAAATGACCATATTTGCAGAATTTGTTACGATTGTACTTGTTTGTTGATTTTTTCTGCCATAGTTAGCCGTCACAATACCAGAGCATTTGTGGCGTTCAATGGTAATTAAATTACTCTTCAAATTAAATTTTAAGCAAAGAATTTTAATTTTATTTTCTAAAATATTGCACTCAATATTCCAACAGCTAATGCCTTTTATGACGGCTAACTATGGTAGAAACAATAGCGCACTGCTTAAATTGTTATTCACTCGGTAATCTTTATTATTTTGTATAATTACTGTTTTTATTCAGTTTATCTAGCTTACTGATGCTTACTAAGGCAAAAACGTCGACTTTACTTACGATTTAAAATTTTTAAATTATTTTTTAAGGAAAATTAAGTAAACAGATTTTTAACAAACGTTTTAATTAAACTTTTCCAATAGTAAAGGGATATTAAGGGAACCATTTTAAGCTATTTTCTAACCTCAGAATGTTTACTTTACTTAATTTGCGTGTCCCAATAACTAAGTAGAGAAATGGTCTTGAATTCGATCATTGGCACTGGTGGTGCTATTTACTGGACTTTAATATATTTTCTCGCCTATAGGTATTAGAACTATCTTAATTTCTAAATTAAGATCATTTTCAAAATTTGGAATCTAATAATGTAAGCACCTACATATGATAGTTAAGTTGTAAATATCTTAAATCAGAATTTTCTTCTTTTAGGCTAAAATATTGAATATGTCTTATTCGCACTATACTTAATTTAGGTATTAAAATATTCCAAAATTTTTTCTTATCTTGACAATAAAAACACATCAGTTAAAGAGGTGAATTCTACTGATTTTACAAATATAAGTAATACAGAAAATTCACAAGTAAGTCATTAAGGTCAGCGAGGGGAACATTTCAGCACGAAAATTTTAAACGACGGCCACAAACACCACGTATTTCAGTTAACACAGTTCCTAAAGCTAAGCGGACTACTGTTATTATGTACCATCGCATTATCGCTCACATTACTAAAGAATACGATATTGGAGAAAAGGAAATAAAGAAAGGTGAATGTTTTAATTTTAAAAATGAAATGAAAACTAGCAGTTTATAATCAGAAAATCTCAATTCTCAAGAAGACAAAAATTCTTTGGAATCACTTTTAGAACGGCAGAATAAAAGAAACAATAAGCGTCAAGCAAAAAACTCTTAACGTTGTCACGTCTACCGGTTGGAAAAAAATTACTGCAGAAGAGAAGGAACGAAAAGACAAGGAACAAAATGAAAAAAATAAGAGAAAACTGGCTAGACTCAGGGCAAAAGAGCAAAGACAGAGAAAACCGAGTAAAAGAAAAGCTAAAGAAAACTGTTAACTGAAATTCCCCAAAAATACTATCAAAAGTAACTTCTTAAAGCTTAGTTTGTACAATTAAGACAAATCAAATAAAGAACTCAAGAGGGATAGTCCTTACTTAAATATTGGAGAAAAAACTCCTATTAAAACGTAAATTTAATCCCTAATGTTGTGATTCAACACAAAGGTATCTGAAAAATGACCATATTTGCAGAATTTGTTACGATTAATATTGAACTGTTTGAAAATCGTGTGGTTAGTGGCATTTGTTACGATTGTACCTGTTTGTTGATTTTTTCTGCCATAGTTAGCCGTCACAACACCAGAGCATTTGTTGCGTTCAATAGTAATTAAATTACTCTTCAAATTAAATTTTAAGCAAAGAATTTTAATTTTATTTTCTAAAATATTGCACTCAATATTCCAACAGCTAATGTCTTTTATGACGGCTAACTATGGTAGAAACAATAGCGCACTGCTTAAATTGTTATTCACTCGGTAATCTTTATTATTTTGTATAATTACTGTTTTTATTCAATTTATCTAGCTTACTGATGCTTACTAAGGCAATAACGTCGACTTTACTTACGATTTAAAATTTTTAAATTATTTTTTAAGGAAAAGTAAACAGATTTTTAACAAACGTTTTAATTAATCGTTTAGCAAATTTATTTAACTGAAAACTTTCTAGGTAACATTAAAAATTAAATTTTTGTGCTGAAATGTTCCCCTCGCTGACCTTAATGACTTACTTGTGAATTTTCTGTATTATTTACATTTGTAAAATCAGTAGAATCCACCTCTTTAACTGATGTGTTTTTATTGTCACGATAAGAAAAAATTTTGGAATATTTTAATACCTAAATTAAGTATAGTGCGAATAAGGCATATTCAATATTTTAGCCTAAAAGAAGAACTTAACTATCATATGTAGGTGCTTACATTATTAAATTCCAAATTTTAAAAATTATCTTAATTTAGAAATTAAGATAGTTCGAATACCTATAGGCGAGAAAATATATTAAAGTCCAGTAAATAGCACCACCAGTGCCAATGATCGAATTCAAGACCATTTCTCTACTTAGTTATTGGGACATGCAAATTAAGTAAAGTAAACATTCTGAGGTTAGAAAATAGCTTAAAATGGTTCCCGAAATATTCCTTTACTATTGGAAAATTTTGTCAACAAATAGTCCGGAGAACACCTACTAATTAAAGATACTTACCCTTTCGAAATTGGCTCAGAATCGACCTAGAAATAGCACTGATTTTAAGAGACATTTTACGGAAGTATCGCTTGTACAGTGGCCGCTAAAATGTTTTAATGAAATAAGGGAGGTTGCCAAATTACCGTTCTAATATAAAACTATTGAGATTTTATCATCTTAGAAAAAAATACTATTTAATTGAGTGGTGCCAGTAACTAAGTGATTTACTCTATATATGCTATGTTTAAAATTGAGATAATATACAGGTGGTTACATTAAAAAAATCTTAGAAAATTATCAAAACTCAAAGCTTGGCAACTACTGCATCATTTATTTTAATTAAAAAAACTAATATTTTGCTTTTAGGAAGATCGAGTTAATCCTCATATGAAGCAATGTTAACTTCTGTATTCAGGAATATTGGGAGGCATCTACATTCTAGATACAACAAAATGTTAGTTGATGGCTTTAGGAACAAAGATTGGATCGATATTATTCTATGCATAATTACATTTCGTATTCGATGGTTATTCAGGCCCTGTGAAGCTGTTTACACATCCTTTATATTGCTTGAAACTGACGTAATATTTGCCATAGCGCTTTGAGAGTTACGCAATTTGCGTGCTGCAATGGATATTCTTCAATTCCAAAATATTTCCATAACCTCAATAGTTTGAGATGGAAATTTGTGGCAACTCGTATCTCGTTGTATTTAATTTTCGATATATAGATATTAGTATATTTATTTTTATATTCCCTCACATTTGAATTTATTTTATATTTAGTAATATATTCTAGAGAAATCTTTAGGGTGTCTCACGTAAGATGACTTAGTTAGATAGATACTATCTTATCTCAGAAGTTGTATGACGTACAAATAATATTAATTACAAGAGTTTTTTTGGATTAATTTGATGTTTTAAATTATGTTAGTCCATGTATACAGTGTCACAAATTAACTTAATACAGATGCGAAAGCATCTACCCAGTGGTGTAAATACACCAGTGCTTTAGTACGTGCTCAAACTCGTTCTGTAATCTGTAGTTTAAATGAGATTCGTAGTTGTATGTTTCTCCTTTGAATACGCGTATAGGAGTTTTTTGAACATTTGAATGTCTTTTACATGACTGTAGTTTTTAAGTGTTGTTATTGTGGTTTGTTAATTTTTTTTTATTAAAAATAGGATACACATGTGTTTATTTATACTGCTCATCAAAAACCGGAGGAAGAAAATCACTTTTTCGATTCCCAGAGGATCACTTAAAGTAAAGAAAAAAATGATTATCAAGTATTAGGTGTACTATATTTGTCATATCTAATAGGTTATTTTAAATAAAAATTTATTGTTTTATTCTATTACTTCCACATCTATAGAAGATAGAAGTATCGGCAAAAAAAATTCAATTTTTTTGCGCTAAATCGTGTAAAAAATATAATTTCAGGGAAAAAAATTGTCTGTCGGTCTGTTAATCTATCCGATAACTTTCAGAGGGATTGAGCTATCGAGTTGAAATTTGATACACAGGTAGTGGTCTATAAGGAAACGGTTCCTATTAGTTTGGGTAAAATCGACTGAAGGGAAGGGTTTTGAAAAGAGGGGTTAGTTAGTAAAAAATAGTGATTCTTTCTAAATGACCGTGTCATATGTCCTTTTGTGGGTCCTTGGGTCTTTCCAAAGTTAGGGTGAAAAGAAAAGGGGATGAAAATTAAGATGTTGAAAAAATCGAGTAATATGTCGTTTTATGGATTCCCGACGATTTATATAGCCTAAAAAATTCGATAGAACCAACAGAAAGTTAAACATCTTGTTACATGTTAAGTTAACTTTTGTTAAAGAAATGAATTTCTAATAATTCGAAAGTTTTTTTTTTCTCTAATTTTCTAGGAATTAATATACGAGCAATATATTAATTTAATGTGAGATAATATGATAACGTATTGGTGCAGATTATTTTTACCTAAATAAATAATAACTTAATACATACATTGGTGCGGATTGCCTATGAACACTTTCTCAAGGCTACAGCAAACAATACGCGTATTTCGGTATTCTTTCGTATCTGTATTAGAGAGTGTGTTTATATTACTCTGACTATATATCAACTTTCTTATTTTTATTTTAAATAGAACATCCTGTAAATTTATAAATATTTTAAGTGAATCTCAACGATATATAATAGTGTGGGTCTCAGTTGCTACGATTCTGATATATTGGCATTATTTATCTTCAAGATTTAATCCATGTTAAAAGTGATTTAAGTAAGATACTAGTAGAGATAGTAGAGTTTTAAATATCTGCTTGCGCCGAAAAATTCTCCAATGCAAGTTATATCTAATTTTAGTTATTTAATTTTTTAAACAAAAGAAACAACGTAATGTGGACAGTATTCTTATTTTATTTTAAATAGGACCCCTGCATATTATCTCAAATTTAAACAGAGCATTAAAATACGATTTGAAAGATATTTATTACCATGGGTTTACGACTTAATGTTTCTGACTTATTGACGATTATATTAAAAACGTTTGAATATCTATTTGAATAACAAAACTATATTATCTCAATGAATAAAATATAGCACTTTTATTTTTTAATATCTTCTATTACATACTAATGATTAGTAAACTAGAAAAATCGAATAAAACAAGTAATTATTGAAAATAATAAAAATTACCATATGAATAATAAATTGACCAATAAACGCTATTGTTTCGACGATAGTTGGACATGATAAGACAAAAGTATTTGATATTCTTGCGTTCAAGGCCAACGGCGGTAATTTAAGTAGCTTTTTCTTTAAATCAAATTAAATGTGAAATATTTTTTAATTACATTATTTTTAAACGAAATTCTAAGCAAAATTTGCACTAAATTTCCAACATCAAAGTTGACCTTGATTGCAAGGATAGCAAATGTCTCTAATCACCGCTAACTATCGTAGAAACAATAGCGCTAATTTTTATTATTTCGTATACTTTTTTAATTATTAAATGATCTAGTTTACTGAACCTTACTAGGTAAAATAACAGTTTAAAAATAACAACGTTGCCTTTTATTTATTGACATATTATATGTGGTTTTAGTAAGACCTTCATATAGTAGTATATACTCACATAACTAAAACTTACTGAACTGAAACGTTCGTAAACTCATGGTATTATATTTCCGTAAAATCGTCTTTTGATGCTCTATTTAAAACTCAGATAATATACGGAGGTTACATTAAAAACAATTAGAAAACTTTCAAAACACAAAGCTTGACAACTACTGCGTCATTTTTTTTAATTAAAAAAATTAATATTTCGCTTTTACGAAGATCAACTTGTCTTGTCATATGGAGCAATCTTAACTTTGGTATTTAGGAACAAAAACAAAATATTCATTGAGGGATTTAGGAACAAAGACTGGATCAATATTATTCAATACATAATTACTATTTCATATTCGATGCTTATCAGGGCCCTGCGAAATTGTTTACACAACACTTTTATTGCTTGAAACTGTCTTGAAAAGTCTTTAATTCCAAAATATTTCCGTAACCTTAATTAGTTTGAGATGAAAATTTAATGCAACTCGTATAGCGTTGTCACGGCAGATAAAACTTATAAAGTATATCTCTAAAATCTATTGTTGTTGCCAACTACCTAAACTTTCCTTGATGCCGCCATTACGGTTTAGATCTCTGGGACGGACTGTTTATATTTCATTTTATTGAAATCGTACATTAAACAGGGCAGTATTATAGGTACCTCTTATAAAATATTAGGTAAAAGTTAAATTATATGACCGTTAATTGTTTTTATGTAAATATTTTTGAAGAATACAATGAAAGGCAAGCGATAATAATTAATTGTTTATATAACAATTTTTTAGTATATTAAATAGTAATAATAATAATAATAATAATAAACGTCTTTATTTGTTACGGGGAACAAATGCTTACAAAGTTTACATTGCATGTTTCTAAAAAAAGCTCCTTCAATAGAAAGCAGCGAAAAGGGCAATATTTCGCCAATAGGTCTATTCTTACATATCACCCTTTCACCGCTTTATCTAACATAAATAATTAAGCCTAAATAACAGTTAGATACCAACTAACTGAACAAAAAATTTTAGAAAGAAGAAATATTTTAATGTTACATTATAGACAACCTAAAGCAGCAATAAATAAATATATTAAAGAAGACTTACCTGATATATAAACAATTTCTTACCTATATATAAGAAATAAGTATAAAAGAAAACATACATATATACGACATAATATATCAACTAAAACAGAATAAATAGGAAAACTACTAACTATGCATAACA
This sequence comes from Kuschelorhynchus macadamiae, assembly GCA_030620095.1. Lineage (NCBI taxonomy): Eukaryota > Metazoa > Arthropoda > Insecta > Coleoptera > Curculionidae > Kuschelorhynchus > Kuschelorhynchus macadamiae. The sequence goes on along the minus strand of JAUTXW010002904.1, from coordinate 317,012 downwards.
CAACAAAGTACCCAGTACCCAAAAAGAACACTAAGCATTCTGTTCAACAAGAACCTTCCTACGATACTCTTTTTTGAACTGGCAGACATTTAAGTTTTTGAAAGTAGCAGGGAGTTTATTATATAAATGAGGCGCTTGATATGCGAAACACTTTTTGAACAACGAGGTGGTGTGTTTCGCAATACTTAGCAGTTCTTTGTACCATATATTCAAACTGTAAATCTGATCACGGACTACAAGCTTGTCTCTGAGATATTTAGGAGGGGCAAGAGTTATAAACTTTTGTAAAAAAAGAGCAAAATGCAACTCCCTTTGCTTATCCATCCTAAGCCACTTGACGGTTCCAAAGTGTTTCGATATGTGATCGTACTTAAGCAGCAGATAAAACGACAGCAAGAGTTTTGGACCCTCTGTATGCGACTCTGCTGTACAACACTGAGAAATGGACCAAACACAAAATCACAATAATGGAAGAAGGAAATGATTGGGATAATAAAATTTTAAGTTTTTTTGACAATATTTGACAATTGGTATGCAATAATTTCAAGTTGCAAAATGATTTTTTAAGCAGGGAGCAAAGAAGCAAATTTTAACTGGTCTTCTATAATAAGTCCCAACGACGTAACAACGCCATCACGCTTCAATGGTGTGCCCCTGATCTGCAAATCTTCGAGAAGTTTGACTTTGTTAATTTTAGAACGGCCAAAATAAATGACCAGCGATTTCATTGGGTTTAGTTTAAGGTTCTGTAACTCCGATAGGCGGCAGACGGCGTCCAATTCTTGATTCACAATGCATTTAGCAATGTGAGGTTCTTGTGGCAAAAAACTGAAATTCATTTGGATATCGTCAGCATATGCCTGGCATGAGCAAATAGTAATGCTATTTAATATTTCTGCTAAATATATCAAAAATAAAAGTGGCCCCAAAATAGATCCCTGGGGAACACCGGAGGCTGCAGGAAGTTTAGAGAAAAAAAATATTGTAGTGGATGACCCTTTGAGACCTATCGAAGAGATACGATTTTTAAAAATTTTGCTTAGCTCCACCCACACCCTAGTGTCTTAATTTGGCACATAAAAGTGGATAATGTATCGTATCAAATGCCTTAGAGATGTCAAGAAGTATCAACTCCGAGACACGACCGACATCCAGGTCTTCAATATTGGTATTTAGTATCTGACTAATTTGAAGGGATGGTATTATTGACAACACAATATTCACGAAGTTGCTCATATACCTTGTAGGGGAGGCATTATGAGATTGACCAATTTGCTTAATTGCTACAGCTTAATAGGGGTTCTGAACCACGATTCTTGGTCACTCTTGATCCCCGGCCCACACCTTACCCTCGAGCTCTCAACTCTTGTGTTACGGTGTAACCTTTGATCTTTATCAAGTGACCTATCGACTTACAAGTGTGTATGTACTTCAACAACATCTATCCATCCACATTCATCGTCAGTCAGCGTGAATGGGGTGAGGCATAAAGTAGAAACATTTTACACTTGCCTGTGTTGGACTTTATTACCACTAATATTGGCTGCAGGCTTGAAAAGTCGTGCACTCACATAGACCAATTTAGATTATACCTAAAGCTTTACGCTCTCGGACATCTGCTGGCTCAGGTCATATTCTTTTGCTAGTAATTAGGTATATTTGTCGGTCCATCTGTTTACCTACATATGAGCGTATGGTTTTTATTTTTGGTATAATGCATTTATACATACATATCAGCTAGGATTACTTGTTGTCTATAGGACTGTTTCATTACAGGCCCTTGTTTCAAAAAGGCGATGCATTGTATCAATTTTTTAATTGAATAGACCAGATGAATAAAGTTTGAGTAAATTAATATTTTACCACGTTTTTATTAGCTACATTTGGAGATAGCTAACTATGTATGTAAATAAACCTAGAAAGTCAATTTTTACCTATGTCTAATTATCAAATCGATCTGTAATTTTGGAGTGTATGTAATTCAGATGACAATAGAATAATTTGGTACCATCGAAATGATCGGAACAGTATTAAATGGTACCAGTCGATTTCAACCTACTTCTAATTAAGGTACCGATTTGAGTGTATGTAATTCGGCTGACAATAAAATAATTTGGTACTCGATAGTAACAAATGTTACCGGTCGATTTTAAGCAACTTTAAATTATGGTATCGATTTGAGATTTTGCAACTGTATGTAGTTCGGCTGACTATACAGTAATTTGGAACTCCAAAGTATCAAATGGTACCGGAGATTTTAACCCACATCTCATTGCCGTTTAGATTTGAAATTTTCCTAGTGTATGTAATTCGGATAATAATACAATAATTTGGTAGGTGATCTGATGAGTTCGATAGTACTAAATGGTACCGCTGGTACCAGCTAGTAAACCCCTCAAGTTTGGGTTCATTTGATTTATTTTAACGAATCTAATACAGATGATCTAATCAGTATATCCCTCATGTTTGGTCTCATTTAGCATGTCTTGATAAGTCCAATACATTACCAGTAATATGTTCAATATATTTAAAGACTAAACCGTAAAAAAAAATTATAATAAATTTATTTAAAATATTTTATTACAATATCTATATATATATATATATATATATATATATATATATATATATACATATATATATGATAGTATGTTTTCATTCCACTTACACCAACGTCATAACAAGAAAATGATCCTTGTTTGGAACATGTTCTGCATCACAGCAGACACAATGATCCATTTTAGTCAAACGACGATCGCGATTTCGCTCTTATTAGAGCTCATCAGGCGGCCATAGACTAGTGAGCCCCGTGTAGGGCAAAGGCACAAAATTGAATCACAAAAACAACTACTCCGCTGGCTAATACCACGACCGGCATTGAATTACATTGTGACTCCTGGCTTTCGTTGGGAGTATTAAATGATAGTATGTTTTCATTCCACTTACACCAACGTCATAACAAGAAAATGATCCTTGTTTGGAACATGTTCTGCATCACAGCAGACACAATGATCCATTTTAGTCAAACGACGATCGCGATTTCGCTCTTATTAGAGCTCATCAGGCCGCCATAGACTAGTGAGCCCCGTGTAGGGCAAAGGCACAAAATTGAATCACAAAAACAACTACTCCGCTGGCTAATACCACGACCACGATATATATATATATATATATATATATATATATATATATATATATATATATATATATATATAATGTGTTTTCATTCCGGGTGTACATCCGTTCACTACTGTCGTTCTGAAAAGAACAGTTTTGCTGACGTTTCGCCAAAATCACATTTGGCATTTTCGAAGCTTTCTTTCTCGCGTCCGAATAGAGACTGAAGTGTTGGTGACTGCGACGCTTCCTTTTATAGCCCCCCTCGGGGCCGAAGGTTATATCTGCGCAGGCGTTGGTCGTTATTTATGTTTTCTGGATGGTGCTGTTGTTGTTGCGCTAATTGCGCTTGAGTTTTTGCGATTTTAGATTTGTCTATTATTGTCTTCCATACTGTTGGTAGTTTTAATGATTCGTCCCTTTTATTTAAATCACCTTGCTTTTCAATTTCTATGGCTTCTCGGATTATTCTGGTCTTATAATGTTCTATATTGGCAATCTCCCTACACCCATCGAAATTTATTTTATGGCCGGTTTCCTGATGATGTAGGAATAAAGCTGAGGTTGTTTGTTTATTTCTGATGCTGAGTTTATGCTCTTCCACTCTTGCTGATATTCGCCTGTTAGTTTGCCCTACGTACAACTTTTCACAGTCCTGGCACGGAATACTGTACACTCCGTGGTTTTCCAGTTTGATTTTATCTTTTGGGTTTCCGAGTAGTTTACCTATAGTTGTTTGTGGCTTGTGTATTGTTTGTATGTTGTGTTTCCTCAAAAATCTTACGATTCTGTCTGTTGTGCCTTTTACATATGGTAAGACTACTCGTTGCTTTCTCGGTTCATATTTTTTGTTATTCGTTGTTCTTGTGCATTAATAGCTTTCTCTATGGTGCGATTTGAGTAGCCTTTAAAGCGATATATATATATATATATATATATATATATATATATATATATATATATATATATATATATATATATATATATATATATATATATATATATATATATATATATATATATATATAAATTCGCGACTATATATATATATATATATATATATATATATATATATATATATATATAATATATATATATTAATAGAGAATACGAAGTGACCTCCATTAAAGTAATGAGGCGTCCTGTCCTCCGCCTTTTCGCGCTTTAAAAACTAAACCGTATTTGCATATATGGAATGGGAGGCATCTTTATATTTCAAATCTCTAAAGTGGGGTAAACATTTCTTATATATATTTCTATATATAAGGTTGTAGATATATACGGTAGAGAGCCCCTCCACTTGATATATTATGATGCATAATGAAAGTGTAGTTGTCACCTCTGACAATGTTGCCAAACTTTTTGAGGCCAAATAAACTTCTATACCTATTTTGTTCTTTATATATGCAATATAACTTAGGTTACATGAGTGGATGGTCTTAGATCAGGGACTTTTACTTTTCTCCTACCTATTTTCACGTTTCAACGTGCCTGGTAATATTTTGGTAAAAATTAAATGTGGCTAGAGAAAATAGCGACCTTGTGCAATGATTAAAAAATGTATACTAAAATTGTGTTTTCAAATTTTGTGTAAGAAATTAAGTGTGATAAAATTGTGGTACGAATTCAACATGATGATGGAACAAAATTGCGTTATAGAGAAATGAAAAGGAAATTATTCGAAAAAATACTTATTCGATGTATTTTAAATTCTGCTCAAAACTCAAATATGGCCAAGGTAGAAACTGACAAAATTTTGGTTCGAATAATAATATATATTTAGAAGAAAATTAAAAGATTAAAAGGAATTACGAAAGAAGTTCTGGAAATGTTTCGATTTTTTAGAACCATTTAAATTTTGCTATCTAAACTTGAATTAGCCCATGGGGCGAACAAACAGGTCTTTGTAAATAAAATAGAGACTCGCTCTTAAGAAAATGGGGTTCAGGGCGGTGGGTGGATATATTTCGTCTCTATGTTCCGATTGTAATATATTTTTCACTAAAATACCATCTGAATTAACTATTCAGCTCCATCAAAAGCTACTTAAATCGTTTACATTTTGTTCTGAAATTAGACACTATGTTTATGTGTGTAATTTTTTTGTATAAAGGAAATAAATATTAATATAAATGTGCTTATTAAAAAAACGTCTATTAGAGGATAAAAGGAGGTACCTATTAGGTCTTTTTAGTATCAAATTATGAAATTTAATTTTTCACCAAGTAAGTCAAGATATAACGATTCCAGGAATTCGTTTAAATTATATAATGAAAATTAGCTACAATTTATTAATAATAATTGTCTGCGGTAGTATATTTTACTACCATATTTTAATATAATTAATTTAAAAGAAAAAGTAGTGAATATCTAAAAAGTGGACATTGATAGGAAATGGGTTAGGTATCGCCACGAAGTGGGAAACCTTAGTTAAAAACCTACTCACTTTTATAGTATGTTCTAAAAAGTTGCCATTTTTTAACAGATTAACAGATGATTACCCACTTATCAATAGAAGTATTTTAAATTGATAAATATTTTTAGTATTACTTAAATATTTTTGTATTGTTTCCAATTATCTTTGAATGGTAAATAAATATTATTTGGAAATATAGCTTTAAAAAATCTAAAATAAAAGAACGTTAAAATATAAATATTATTTTAATAGGTCAACTATTCAAACAACATTTTTAACGGATAATAATATTATCGAACCCTCTAACATGGGTAAATGATACATAGTATTTCTATTTCTGTAGTAGGTGTAGTTTTCGTAAATGCTGGATTTTAGCTTTTGTAACTATGATACTACGTTCAATATTTGTCTTATCGGCAAAGCCTTTTACTTCCTTTCCAGAAGGATATAATCCATTTTCTATAAATCTTTCAAAATGATTTTTAAGCAATGATATTTCTTTTTGGGTCCATGCCTTTTTCCCGGTTTTTTGTGAGATCTTCGATTCTTTTAAGACACCTGATGATGTTGGTTCTTCTTCACATTCTAAAAAAATAATATAATTACTTATAGTTACGAAAAAAGAAAATTATTTGTAAGTTTTTCGTCACAAGAAAAAATACTCAAATATAGACAAATTGAAAATTTGTACCTGTTTATTTAAAAATAGAATGCCTGAGTTCTGGGATCCACATTCTGGTACCATCACAGGGATCCCAGAACTCAGGCATTCCATTTTTCAATAAACAGCTACACATTTTTAAAATTTTTAATCTTTCTATATTTGAGTATTTTTTCTTGTGGCGAAAAACCCACAAATAATTTTCTTTAAAAAAAACAAATACATAATTACTTATAGCTTGAGAGAAAACATTTTAAACAATATCTTACCAAAATTTTCATGTTTTCTTTTACTGCTAACTGATCTATCCATATCATTTTTAAATTTGTATGTATTGGGTTCGTCTAAAAAGCAAAAGCATGTAAAATTAATAACTATTAATTATTTATTGTTTCAATTTATCAAAACATTTTAAACAATATCTTACCAAGATTTTCATGTTTTCTTTTACTGTTAACTGATCTATCAATATCATTTTCAAATTTGTATGTATTGGGTTCGTCTAAAAAGCAAAAGCATGCAAAATTAATAACTATTAATTATTTATTATTTAAATTTATCAAAATTATACCATATTCAGCATATTCCAAATTCGGGTCAAATGAGATTTCTGCCAATGATTTTCCTTTCAGCTCAATTGGTATTCCCTTTTCCATCATCAGCAATATCTTCGATATTTTTGCAGTCTGATACACATCTATTGGCAGTCTGAAATTAATAGAATTATCTTACCTTGTTAAAAAATACTCTAACAAATATATTAAGTACATTAAAATTGTTACTTATTGAGATATTTAAGAGTAATTATTCACATTATATCATTTAAAACATGTAGCATGTATGAAAAAATTATATAACGGAAATAGGTTTTTGGTAAGAATATTTTCATGAAATGGCTAATATAAAACTTACTCATAAAATTCCGCATGCGTCTTCTCTCTGTGGTCCATAAAATTAGAAAATTGTTTTGCTTCATCTTTTGAAAGATCTAAAATTTGCAGTGGCAATATGTTTACGTTATTTATTACTAGTGATTGCTGCGGGGTTTTCCAAGTTAAATTTGTTTGCTAAATATTTGATAGCTACACCGCCTTGTCCCCACTGAATCTTGCTTCCCGGAAGCGCAAATACATATTTATTATTAGGCAAAATATACTTTGGCCTATGTTTAAGCAGAATTGATATGTACTTTTGCAAAATTTCTGGAACCAAAATTACCACTGATCTGGACCCTTTTCCTGAATTTGCAATCCTTTTATATTTGGTTGCCAACATCTTTTCAGTTTCAGTTAATGTGTCTTGAAAGTCTTCGAATTTACTTTTTTGTTCTGTCATATAATGATGTATCTTTAGGTACGAACATCGCCAATTCGACGCCTGTTGAATACAATTAACAAGGCCAACGTACATTGTACTAATAATTTGTAAGTTTCCACTGAATCATTTGTTTTAAGAAAATTATTCTCGCATTCAACCGCTAATTCTAAAGTTGATCCCTGAACTTTTTTATATCACTGACCAAGGGTACAAGTAATGGCTTGCTCAATCGCTTTTCGTGTAAATCCTTATGGGCTAGAGAGGATATCTCCATAGTCCATCTAGTCTCTACCAACATTTTAAAATGTTTAATATTTTCTTGCCATTCTATGGATTCTTCTTTTGACTTGGTTAGGAATCCTTTACTTTCCTTCAGGATTAAATGCATTAATTCCTCACAACATTTTTTTAGGGATGTTCCCAGATGCATTGCTGTAGAAGGTGCTGCGAAGGACTTTTCAACCGCGTCATATCCAGATATTGTTCTAACTGCCAATAAGACATGATCAAAATGCCTTGGGTGAAACAGATCTTTTAAAGATGCGTTTTCATGGCTGGTAATTTTTCTGTAAGCGATCAATAATCTGGCAAGATCTCTCATTTTACTGCTGCAAGTATATTCTTTCTTCTCCCTTTTTTGTGATTTAAAATATGATTCTCCAAAATGGGCAATAAGGAGGTCCTTTTTTACTTCAAAGGCGATTTCATCTCCTCTCATCTTATCAAAGACCTAAAATTAGTAAAAAACAAAATTTACTGTGTGTTCGTTTTAATTTTCAACATGGTCCAGCCCGGCATCCTCAAACTCACTTAGGCATTCACCAGCGTTAAAACATACTAAAAAATTACCAAATTACAAACGCTAAGTATAGTATTATTTTAATAAGGTCAATAGAAAAAAATAAAAATCAAGGTTTTTTTCACTTTACAATTGTAAACTGTAATTTCTTTTATTAGATAATTCTGAAAGTCATTAAAAGCCTATCATTATGCCTTGTGAAATTATACGTGCGGAGCATGAAAACTTTAATAGAGGCAAAACGAAAACATAATTTTGTTTGTCTACATGGAGACCCAAAAATGTACCGCACATATTACAAGTTGTTATAGAATATCCCGCATATTTCTTAATGCAGGTTTAGGTTAAAATGAAATTCTGGAAACATTTAGAGATAATACTTTTCTAATATTACTAAACTAATTTGTGTTGATATATTTATTCTATTCACTGATTAGCTTAACAAGATGTTATAATACATTAACAGTTTATTTCGGACTATTACCTCATTTTTTATGTTAATTTGGAAATAACATTAGTTGGATCCATAGCACATGCAGCAAAAGTTTGTGACTTGGCTAAATGATATTCCCTGCCTTTGTTTTTAATTCCGCTAGTCTGACCAATACAGGATTTTAAGTGACGTTTTAAATAAATTTAATCCTTTTCAAAGAGTCCCCGTTCAAATATTATTAAGTTTACCTGATTCGGAAATTGGTCATCCTCACATTTGGAATAATAATTATCGTCATTGGATCCAACTGTACTGGTATCAGAAATGTGAGTACAGTTGCTACTACAATCTGAATAAACGTTCAGTACGTTTTCCTTGGAATTTAACTGCTGTATGGTGTCTTTTAAGTACTAAAATACGAGTAAGAAAATTAAATTAATACAGGGTGTTTGAAAATAGCTTCAGGAATCTTAAGACGGTGATCCTACCTAGTACATTATAAAAAAGTTCGTTTATCATAAAAAGTCCTTGAACAGTTCGTTTCCAATATACAGAGCGTTGTTTTTTTTATGAACCACATATATTTTTAGACATAATTTATTGAAAATGGACATACGGTACACAATGACACAGTCTTTACCTTGTAGGACCAAAAAATTAATTTGAGGATGATATTGGACATGACCTTAGTCTTATAGAAACATTGTTAAACTTTTACTTGAACTTAAACTATCACTCAATGTTCGGATATGCAAGCGTAATATGGCGATTTCTAAGAATAAAACATGGCAGCTAATAATGACAATAAGATACATCCTCTTCGAATATTACAAAATAAGGCAATTAATGGAATATTTTATAGTCTAAGACATAAACATAAATTTAAAAAAAATGGTAAAGTATATGCGACACTTACCTCATTAGTTTCACAAACCGTCACAGTTGAATCAATCCTGTTAACATTTTGATGGAGCAAATATAAACCATCACTATCATTATTAATTGCAAATTTTAAATCATCCTTAGAATCATTTACATTGGCAGCCTCTTTATCCAGTAAGTTTGAAGCATTGCTTTTAAAATGAATATAGTCTGTTCTAGCCCGAATAACTTCCCTTTGTGTTTCCACACTTACTTTAGGGCTCGATGGCCCCATTGAGCTAATAATTTCATAATTTCCTTGGTTGATATTATCCAGAATTGAATAAAGGATCATCGTGTGTATCCCCACTCGAAAATTCATCGTGATCATTCATTGAACAATTATTGGTATTAATATTATTTAGTTTTTTTACAGTGTTTTTAACTGTTGTTTCATTTGTATTAATTTCTGCAAATTGTGAATCTGGCTTGTTGGTTCTAAAGTATTTTCTATATGAATATAGCCCAGCTTGCAACTGTAAAAATTATTTTATTTGAAATATGAAATAATATGTCCCGTATTTTCCTTAAAATAAAAACAATCTGCTATATTAAAATCATTTTCAATATTCTCATTATATCAAGTACATAATTTATTATGATGTCTATTAATAATTTATTGTTTAGTGAGCTGTTATTTGATGAAATTTGACATTAATGTTTATAAGAAATAATACCAGTGTTTGTAGGTTCATACAAAGTAAATATATAATATGGTGTGAGTGTAGGAAACTGTGATTTTCAGTCATTCAAATATCATTAATTTTACCTGGTTAGGAAATTGGTTTTTCTCACATTTAAAATCATAAATGTCGTCATTCGATCCAACTGTGCTGCTGGTATCAGAAATATGAGTATAGTTGCTATTACTATCTGAATACTTTTTCTGTAAAATTTTCTCTGAATCTGACTGCTGACTGTCGTCTATTAAAGGCTAAAATGAGTGAAAAAATAAATGAAATGAATACAGGGTATTCATATTTGGAAACAGCGTTAGGAATCTAAAGACAGTGATTCTATACAGAAAACTATAGTTTGTTTGTTAAAAAAAAATCCTGAAACACGTCATTTTTAAAATACAGAGTATTGTTTAATTTTTTTACGCACCATGTGTATTTTTAAACATAATCTATTGAAATTGTACACTCCGTATACGGTAGCCAATATATAAAACGGATATTCCGTTTCAAGATCCCGTTCACCCACAAAAGTTTTTTTAAACCGCAGTAATTAGAATATTTTATTTTGATCCCCTACTAATTGAGAAACTTTCGGTTTTGTTCTTTTTTTTCTATATTTTGCTTTGAACAGAAGTTATTAATCAAAATATTCAAAAGAGCATAGCAATTTTTGCGGCTAAAATGCTTTTCTCGCAATTTTTAAGGTTTTTGACCTAAATTGGCAAAATTCCCTATGTAATATTGTATAGATACCCGTTATATATATCCCGCATCTTATCTATACATATCTTTACTTCTAAGGTGTTTCCTAATTTTTGTTTAGATAACTAAAAGCTAGACACATAAAGTGCACCTAACAATATTTTTGGTAAAATTTTAAATTATTTTCGAAAAGTAAAAGGATACTTTTAATTTCATAGCTTTAAACTATATTTTTTAGTTTCCATGGCATAACACTCCGTATAGTGTTATGTGAAACCATGATTATTTTGCAAAAGTTTGTCCTTTCCTAGAATTTGCGATATTAAATTTGTTTGGAAACTAATTATTAGTTCAGCTGTGTTTACAAAAAAAACTTACGCATAAGTGAAATCAGAAGTGATGCCACTAATATATTTATTCCGAATATACTATATAAGGTGGGGTGAAGCCAAATAATCAGCACATTAGTAACAGCGTTTTCAGACTTCATAGATTTTTTTTATACTTCCATATGTAGATAAATATTGAAACGAAATTATCGAACATCCTGTATATATATAGTTCATTAACACAACCAATCGTCGCTTGATATTACTGCTATATATGACGGAGGTATGTTTACACCTTAAGTTTATACACAGAAAACTAACGACAGCGCCAGTGGTAGGTGGTCGAACTAAAGCGATGAAATTTTTGATATATATCGTTAAAGAGACCTCTGGCAAAAAATTATGGAAAGTAATTTTAGCAACGTTTAACTACAAACTTAGATGAAATCCGAGCTAAACGTTGAGACCTCCGATTTCGGAGGAGCCAGCGTCATATATGAGGTGACAAGGTACAATATATACGTATTTTGGAGGTGTGAACGTACCGTTTTTATATATATATATATATATATATATATACAGGGTGTTTCCTAAACATTGGTAAAAAATTCGTAGGGTGATTCCTAAGGTATTTTTATGAAAAAAAGTTATTACAAACATTTGTCAAAAATGCTTCCTAAGGGAGCTACGCCCCTTCAAATGAAGCACCCTGAAGACGGTTTTTCCTCCATATTTCCGAAACAGTTCATACAAAAATCATGAAAGTTGGTAAATCGTACAAACTTTGAATGCTGAATCAGAATTTGAGCCCAGAGTATCAAAATTTTAATCAGGGGTGTACCATACCGGGGGGGTTGAGGGTAAAAACAACCCCATTTTTTATGACATGCTTACTTTACATTCTGATATCCTGATATGATACCTGGAGGCTTTTTACGTAAAAAAGGTACTCTTAGTTCATATCAATAGGGATAGTAGTTTTCGAGAAAATCGCAATTTTCTACAGTGATGCATCGGCACCCTAAAGACGGGTTTTCCTCAAAATTATTGAAACCTCTCACCGTGAAATATTGAAATTTGGGATACTGCATAAACTTTTGACGCCAAATTAGATTCTGAGCTGAGAATTCCCAAAAAAAAAATTATCGGAAGCGTAAAAATAAACCCAATTTTTTGATGATTAGACTCTTGAAGAATTTTTACGTGAAAAAGATACTCTTGATATTCATTGGGCTAATCGTTTTCGAGAAAATTGTATTTATCTGCTGAGAAATTTACAGTTAGTAAGTATGTGTTGGGTAGATCTCATCTAAATGAAAACCTAAATGTGCGTTTAAAAGATATTCATTCTAGAGATCAACGAAGAAAAGTAATTGAAGACTTGAGGTAAATAACGTGCTAAGTGCCAAAAAATCTGAAATTAGTTTTATTTGCTTAACGTCGTCTACGTACCATTGCCTTTAACGTGAATACCGGGCATTATTTCATAGTTAAGTGACTTTGACATAGTGTCATTATTTGTCAATAATAAATCAGTCGGAAATTAAAAAATAGAATGCGTTTTTATCTTTTATTAACATTCCGATAGAATAATATTTTCAAATCATAGCAGACTGGTGCAGATATCGGAAGCAAAGTTAGTTTAAATCTGAATCTTCATTCTTTTTGCTAGTGAAGTTTTTCATCATGAATCGCTATACGAACGCTGAAATGACTGATATGCATTTCTTATATGGACTTGCGAATGGTAATGCTTTAGAGGCTAGGAGGTTGTACATTGAACGATATCCTAACCGTAATGCTCCTGACAGCAGAATGTTCCAGAGAATACATCAACCACTTCATGAGACAGGCACATTGAAACAAAATAGAGGACCAGGAAGACCCGTGACAGCAAGAACGGTGGAAATCGAAGAAAATGTTCTGCATATAATAGAGGAAGATCCAGGTACTTCCACTAGAAAAATTGCAGGTGCGTTGAATATCAGTAATAAAACTGTGTGGACAATTCTCAAAGACAATTTGTTGTATCCATACCACATACAACGAATTCAGGCACTTCTCCCTACTGATTTTCCTCCACGCATCTAATTTTGTCAACGGCTTTTGCAGCTATTGGTTCAAATCCCTCAGCTGCTGTCGTTGATTCTTTTTACCGATGAAGCGCATTTCTCAAAAAATGCAATCATGAATTTTCATAACAATCATGTATGGACTGACGAAAATCCGCATGAGATACGTGAAGATCGTTTTCAGCATCAGTTTTCTTTAAACGTTTGGATGGGAATTATTGGTGACTGGCTGACTGGACCAGTATTCCTACCAGAAAGACTCACCGGCGAGGTTTATCGAAACTTCTTGGAAGAAACCCTACCTAACTTCCTTGAGGATGTACCATTGGCAACACGAGATGCAATGTGGTTTATGCACGATGGTGCGCCAGCGTATTTTAGTATGGCAGCTCGTGAGTGGTTAACAGCAACATATGGAGACCGCTGGATTGGTCGGGGTGGACCTCACTTATGGCCTGCTCGGTCTCCGGACTTAAACCCTTTAGATTATTTTCTATGGGGTCATCTAAAGTCATTAGTTTATGTCACACCAGTGGAAAATGTGGACGATTTAAGAAATCGTATAATTGCAGGTTGCAATGCGATATATATATATATATATATATATATATATATATATATATATATATATATATATAATATATATATGTATATATATATATATATATATATATATATATATATATATATATATATATATATATATATATATATATATATATATATATATATATATATATATATATATATGCCCAATTTGAAGCCAGTGCACATTGAGGACGCCATGAGAAAATATATAGCGTCGAAGCTGTTTTGTCAGCTGGGCAAGGAGATGTGGTCGAAATCGCGGGGAAATGAAGGCGCTGCCGTTCTATTTTGTAGATTCGATACTAACTTCAAAGAAAGCGAAGTAAATATTCCGGTACAAGATATGGGTTTTGATCAGGACAAGTGTTTTAAATTTTCCATCGAAAGTACATTTTTAAGATTTTAAGCTATCATATTTAGATTAGATTAAATACACTGAACATCTCTAGAAATGGTCCATGCAATTGTGAGAAAAAAATGTGAAGGAAAATATGTTTTACGAACAACTTTTTTTTAATTTTGTTGTGTTGAAAAATTGCGTTCTACTGATGAACTTGTGGCAGGTATTGTCAATACTAATTCACAGAATTTCGACACTTCGGTGTAGGCATCTTCCAGCTCCTTGTCTTTTAAAAATAGCGTTATTTTTTGCGTTAATGTCATCAGTTTCGTAAATCACTTTTAGTTCAGATCGCAGTAACACTCGGTCGAAGAACTGGTCATAATGAAGAAGAAGAGATTTAAATGCATCTTCTGTAAAAGTTTATATATATATATATATATATATATATATATATATATATATATATATATATATATATATATATATATATATATATATATATATATATATATATATATATATATATATATATATATATATATATATATATATATATATATATATATATATATATATATATATATATATATATATATATATATATATATATATATATATATATATATATATATATATATATATATATATATATATATATATATATGTATATATATATATATATATATATAGTATATATATATATATATATATATATATATATATATATATATATATATATATATATATATATATATATATATATATATATATATATATATATATATATATATATATATATATATATATATATATATATATATATATATATATATATATATATATATATATATATATATATATATATATATATATATATATATATATATATATATATATATATATATATATATATATATATATATATATATATATATATATATATATATATATATATATATATATATATATATATATATATATATATATATATATATATATATATATAATATATATATAGATATATATATATATATATATATATATATATATATATGCCCAATTTGAAGCCAGTGCACATTGAGGACGCCATGAGAAAATATATAGCGTCGAAGCTGTTTTGTCAGCTGGGCAAGGAGATGTGGTCGAAATCGCGGGGAAATGAAGGCGCTGCCGTTCTATTTTGTAGATTCGATCCTAACTTCAAAGAAAGCGAAGTGAATATTCCGGTACAAGATATGGGTTTTGATCAGGACAAGTGTTTTAAATTTTCCATCGAAAGTACATTTTTAAGATTTTAAGCTATCATATTTAGATTAGATTAAATACACTGAACATCTCTAGAAATGGTCCATGCAATTGTGAGAAAAAAATGTAAAGGAAAATATGTTTTACGAACAACTTTTTTTTAATTTTGTTGTGTTGAAAAATTGCGTTCTACTGATGAACTTGTGGCAGGTATTGTCAATACTAATTCACAGAATTTCGACACTTCGGTGTAGGCATCTTCCAGCTCCTTGTCTTTTAAAAATAGCGTTATTTTTTGCGCTAATGTTATCAGTTTCGTAAATCACTTTTAGTTCAGATCGCAGTAACACTCGGTCGAAGAACTGGTCATAATGAAGAAGAAGAGATTTAAATGCATCTTCTGTAAAAGTTTTTCCTTTTAATGCATCAAAATTGCAGAGCTCGAGGATTTTAAAATCATTTAAACCGTTAAATCTATAGTTTATTTGTTACTGAATTTGATCGATTATTTCATACAAGAGGCGTCTGTATGATGTTTGAACATCTCCCACCTTGTCTGTTCGAAGACGCTTGGCTTGTGGCTCTACATTTAACGTCATCGTTTTCTCCCAAAATATGTCAAAGTCATCTCTTTTTTGGCTTAACATGGACTTAAAATCATTCAAAAAGCAATATCATTTGTTCTAGTTTGTAATATATTAAAAACATTTTCCGAGAATGGAAATATTTCTGGAAATATGTTCAACAAATAATTAAAATTAAAATCTCGTTTCAAACAGTCCAAAAACCCCCTCGAACTATTTATTGCTTCTGAGCCCCACGTTTCATTATTTTCTTTTATATTCTCAAATAGTTCTGTAGTAGTATCTGAAAATCGTGAATCACTGTTTATTCACGATTTTCAGATACTGTTAACACAAGTCTTCCATTATAGTTCCACTTAGTAGGAGCTACTTTGGGCAATCGTTTGTGGACAATGCAGTCTAAAGCTTGTGTACGTTTTGTTGACTTGGAAAAAAAGCAGCCACGCCACTTGAAGTAACGAAAAATACTTTACACTCTTTATTGTGATTGATGGACTGGCATAAAACTAAATTAAATTTATGAGCAAAACAATGGATAAACATAGCACTTGGGAAAGTTTCTCGAACTTTAGCTTGCAGACCCCCTAATTGCTAAAGTCCTGCCATCACTGCAGCTCCATCACAGCTTTGAGCAACTAATTTTTTCTCTCCATTAATTTCTTTAGTAACGTTACAAACTACAGTATATAATGCATCTGCTGTACGATTTTCGGACATATTCTTAAAACCTAAAAATCCCTCTTGAATACTTCCGTCTATTTTAACATAGCGTATTACTATAGAAAATTGGCTAAAATTAGTGATATCAGTTGTTTCGTCCAGAACAATCGCAATGAACCGCGCCTCGCCAATCTCCTGCTTAATTCTTTTAGGAATAATGGTTGCAACAGCGGAAATTAAATCATTCTGGATTCGACGTTCGGCGAAAAACGGTAGACTGCTCTAAATTATTTTTTAAGCAATCATCATATTTAGCCATTAAACTAAGTAAATCTTGAAAATTTCCTCTATTTGAAGAAACCCTTGTTTCGTCATGATCTCTAAACCCCAATTCGAGCTGTCCGAGAAAACAAACAACATCGATAAGTCTTCTTAATATTTGTCTATTTTTATCGACTAGTTCATTGTGTTGGCGGTGACTAATTTCCAACTGTTTATTAAGGGCGTATTTAATTCTGGTTTTGCCGAAGAGTTTTTCTTTTATGACGGCCTGCAAATGCGCTTTGGACATAATGTGTTCATTTTCAAAAAGTAAACATGGCCAACAAAATAATTTACTTATATTTTCACACCCTGTTAGCTACTTAAATTGTTTGTATTGTTTTTCCGGATAAAAATGTCTAATACAGCTTATCAGCGAAGTTTAATGTTGAAAATCCCTTTATTATTAAGACACACTCCACACATTCACACAAACTCTTCTTACTAAATTCTCCAACATTTTCAACGTTATTACCGACAGCCGAAGTTGATGGTATTTGCATATCCACGTCCGTATTATTGTCTTCCATATCGCACCATGCACGTACGTATCACACAACACACGGAGAGCCGTTCAAACAAAGGATCTACTCCAACGATAGCTTCCACCCCCACTTAAAGCACGCGACCGAAATGCAGAAATTGCAAACAGCCGGTTGAAAGTTCAATAACCTCTGGCTCGATTCACAGGAAATCAAGCATACTGCAGAGAAGCTAGCGGCCCGCATAGGTTCTATTCGATTCTATTGCTCGGTCGGAGTCAAGGCCGCATAATTAAGATAATATTTTAGCATTTTTAAAATAAACTGAATTAATGGTTTCCTATTTCAAAAATTACATTTTAGAAGATGTTTTGTAATTTTTTTTGGGGAAGCGCTGCTTCCCTTACTTCCATGGACTGCACGCCCCTGCTACAAAGTCTATTTTAATCCACTGTATCGATTTAAGATTTTGCAAGTGTATGTAATTCGGATAAAAATACTATCATTTGGTACGATCCAGTTGATCTGATCAACTCGATGGTTACATTTTTTTGAGAAGCGTGTACTTTTAATTAATGTCGACAGAACGCCCCGGGCTTTTTGGCATAGTCGTAGCAAAGTATTTTAAGTAAATACACTAGTTACTGTTGATTTCTCAGGAAGTTTAACCTTGGACCATGAGTCCGGTGGTCGTGGATATGGATTGGGCCTGCAAGCGATAAACTCAGGTTGCTATCAGTGGAAAATACTTATAGTGAAAGAAAATAAAGGCAATGAAGGTAATAACTGATCCTTACGTGTCTCTATATAATATATATATATATATATATATATATATATATATATATATATATATATATATATATATATATATATATATATATATATATATATAGGATGTCCACGAACAACCCCTATAAAATGAAAGGGGTAATTCTACATAAAAAAAAACATGAAAAATTTTTCATATTAACCTAGGTTCGTAAATGTTTCGTTGCGGAGATACAGGGTGTTGAAATATAAATTTTATTTTATTTTTTATTAAATATCTGTAGCAAAATAATAAAACTTTGTCACGAAATTGTACATTCGGGGTATTTTTTGGATGAGGAATCATAATTTGGTATTAGATTTCATGTGACACTTAGAGGGCGCTACGGACGCTACTATTAAATTTGCCCTAACTTTTTTGGCGATGCACTTTTTACGAATAAATATTATTCTTGTACCTTTTCTAAGCAACAAATCTATACTTACTCAACAACGCTAGAGGTAACCGTTCTCGAGCAGTTTGCAAGTTTGTGGATGCAAGGAAAACAAATTTTTAATAATAATAAACTAAGGTGTATTTATTTCAAGACAAAACAAAATTAAAGGTATGAATTGTAATGTAACTCTTTTTTTTAGAGAATGTAGTATACTTTTTTGCTTAGGAAAGTGTAAGTATTTATTCATAAAAAAAGATATACTTACTCAACAACAACGTTCTTAACAATAATAAACGCAAGTGTAATTTTTGACAAAATTGTTAATGTCTTATTAATAATTTGATTTAATTCAAAGTAAGATTTTAATTTACATTTTTTTTTAAATTGGTTTCGTTTAGTAATGAAGAATAAGCAGATATGCATTTAATCTACGGGGAAGTCCAATGTAAGGCTCGAGCGGCACAACGTAGATATGTTGAAAAGTTTACGAATAGAATCCATCCCACTCACACAAACTTTACGGCACTTCACCAGACGCTGAGGAAAAATACAATTTTTTTTATTACTTTCACGACAATTTATAAAATTTTCAGGAAAAAAATATAAAACGAAATACATTGCTTAGACACAAACAGACAACAACATTATACTTCCATGTAGGTTAAATTAATTTTGTAGAAAGATTATTCCGTCCAGGACCAAAATTCGATGACCTAGGTACTTGTGGCGCCACAAGTACGAACAGAAAAATCAAACCGCTTTGACAAAACATGAAGCCCAAAATAACCATAAATTTAATTACAAAGAAACTTGCGTATTAGAAACGGAACAACCTAAAGAAAAAAGGGAAGTTTTAGAAATGATATTTATAAAAAAGAACTCAAATTCTGTCAACTCAAAAGCAGATATTCAAAACCTAAATAAAATTTACAACAACATACTGTAAAAAAAAAGTGATGGCTTCGGGAATGGAACCTAGGACCCCTCGAGCCTGGTCTGAGGGGCTGTCTATTGAATCACGAGGGTGTGTGTGTCTAAGCAATGTATTTCGTTTTATATCTTTTAACTGATAACTTGTTACAACTTTTGGCAACACAGACCAATTCAGCTTTGGTTTTTTCCATAGTTCAAAAGAATACATTTTATAATTGCACACTGCTGTATAGCACTATAAATATATACTCCGCCTATGAAAATTAACTGCCCGGTTTAGGCTTTATGATGCTTCTGAGCCAAAATGTCGTTTCGCGGCGAATATGGCGCGTAACGTTCCCGCCAACCAGATATATATTGCCGTCTGTTGTATTTTAGTTTCGATATATAGCTATTAGTATATTTTATATCGCACCACCTTATATTTTATATTTAGTAATTTGTTTTAAAAAAACGTACAGTGTACAAGATAACTTAAATATATTGATAATCCCGTATCTCAAAATTTGTATGACGTAGAAAAAGTGTTAAATACAAGCGTTTCTTGGTTAGGTTAGGTTGTTGAACTTTCAAATTATATTAATTTATGTATACAGGATGCTTATATTGCTCTGACTATTTATAAAATTTCTTATTTTAAATAGAGCATCCTGTATATTTATAGATATTTTAAAGACCAGCTCAACAATATATATTCGTATGGGTCTCGGATGCTACGATTTCGATATATTTGCATTATCTTCAGGATTTAACATATATTAAAAGAGAATTACGTTGTTTGCTGAGGACAAACACTTTTTAAAAATTCAATTTATTTTGAAATCGAAAATTTACAAGTTTAAAGAACTAGAGTTGACTAACAAGTGATTCAACTTCGTCCTTTGCCTCTATTTATAATATATCGTTATCTCTAAATAGAAGTGCAATGCTTAGCAGTATGGGGGATGTAACTAGGATACTTCTTTTAAATATTTACTTGCGCCGAAAATTTTTCCAGTATATGTCAATATATAATTTTAAGTATTCAATTTTGTTAAACAAAAAAACTGTGTTGGTAATTTTAATTTATTTTTTTAATTATGATAAATACATATATTAGCTCAAGTTTCAATAGAGCATTGAAAGACGATTTTAAAAATATTTAATACCATGGGTTTACGAGTCCACGTAGACTTATTGATGATTATATTAAAAACGTTTGATTTTTAATGTGAATAACACAATTATATTATCTTGATGAATAAAAGATGACAGTTAATTTTTTAATATCTTATGTTACCTATTAAGTAGGTACTACTAAACTAGAAAAATTAAATAAAACAAGTGATTATTCAAAATAATAAGAAACCTTATGAATACCGAAATTAAACAGTAAACCCTATTGTTTCGACGATAGTTGGCCGTGACAAGATAAAATTGAATTGCGTTTAAAAATTACCATATCTCTTATATCTAAATGAGATTCATTTAGTAATTGATAATTTAAAAAAAAACTCTTTTAAGAAATTTAGGTATTTACCTACTAAAAATATTAAAAACACTTCTAAAAAATTACAAAAAAAATCTAGCACCAATCGAAATTATTTCAGATGTTTGACCATATTAATGTCCATTTAATTTTTATTAACTAGCCCGATAATAGTAATTTATGTCACCAAGTGGACTAAGAATTTTCAACCGCAATCACAGAGTGAAAAAATACCTTAATTTACATGTAATATTTTGTCTAAGATCATGTTATTTTGCAAAAAAATGAGTAACTTGCGGTAGTTTTTATCCAGGATGATATCATCGCCTCCGCCAGAGTCGCATAATGGTTGTATAAAACATAAGCTAGATACTTCTTAATATTCCAATAGTGTTGTCTACGAACGATTCTTTTTGTAGCAAGTTCGCAATATAAGCTAAATTTCAGATAAAATTTGAAATGTGTTTTAAGTATATATTTAATTTAAAATATTTTCGCAAAACCTATTACATACTAACATTGTATGGGTTAAAGTGAATTATTTAGTATAATACTATGATACAACCTACTTACATGCCCAGGGTCATGATATTTATACGATACAATATTGGAAAGTGGTTTTTAAACTTATATGATTTTAGCTATCTAATAGTTTTAAATAATTTCCATATAAATAATGTTAACTCACTAAAATAAAACGCAAACACCTCTAGTTAGCCACTTGGCTTGGATGCTTTAAAGCACTGGATTAAAAAAATATTCAAATCTAAATCCTACCTTTCAATAGTGGCAAACCGTAAATAATAACCAGCCAATGAACTAAATAGTATTTTAGTTCATTGTAACTTCCTAATGCCGTTTTATATAATGATTTTATTTTTTTTTACAGTTTTCATAAAGATGTTTTAGGCATGGAAATGAATGAAATCTTGTATACTTTATTTACCGATTTAAAAAGAAATATATACTTTTTGCTTTACTGATCAAAAAACCTGGAGGGATGGACAATCATAATTTAATCGAAGAACCTTTTAAAACAAAAATCTATATTTAACTGACTGTTTATTATTTTCACAATTTTCGAGAACATACAAAAACCCAATAACACGTTACAAAAGTAATCGTTTAAGCTCTTCCCTGCAAAAGGGCCATTTATTGCGTTATTATTTATGTGATACTTGTGGCATCAGTACATACCTACTCTTTGGTATTAGTCTATATTGGATAAGATTACTTATACCCCGGGAGAAAAGTTGGGGTCAATTTATAAATGCCATTTTTTGAAATATTGAAATATTTATTATTTAACATAAAAATGCAGCTCATATAGCAAACACCACACTGTTAGAACAGGTAGCCTCGGAAGAGTTCAATCTCGTAGCAAATTTTATACCATGCTGAAGTACACACTGAACAATATGTTTGACAGAAATTCTATAGTCAGTACTGTTCTGTGTCATAAAATATTACGATTATCTTATAAAGACTGAAATTGTATAGTGATGAATTATGTATTTTCATTATTCAAACATATCAAACAAAGGGTAAGAAGACTTTTCAAACAAAAGGTTAGAAGGTATTTTCGAGGGTCTAGCATCCAGGCAGGTGCGATAGAGTGGAAATGTATAAACGCGCACAGTTCACTGATTCAGGGTGAGTGTTTATAGCTAAAATATCATCTTCAGTAACATATTTAGTTAGCATTTAACCGAATTGGGTAATATACTCAAAATCGGGACGAGATTTTTCGAGAGGAGACGAGGCAAGACCCTGGTCTAGTGCCGTCTCGACCAAAATTTCGAGACGAGACGAGACGAGAAGAATTAGCCAAAGTTTAGAGGAGACGAGATGAAGCCTTAATCTCGTCTTGTGGCCTCACTAATGCATGACGTCCGACTTAATAGCCCGGCATTATATATAAAACTGCGCATACAATTACTGTTAATTTAACCTGTATTGCTAAATAATTTGTTTGATTGAGTTGTATAGTTACTTAAATTTTCCGAAATCACTAGAATGATGTTATGCCAGTCTTGCCTTTTTTTACAAAAATATGGGTCTTCTTAACTTAAGCATACTTAAGTTAAATAACAGAGGGGGGGTCATGTATCATATACAATTAGCTATATGTTATATACCAAATAAAAGTATTTAGGAATATATCCTAGCTTTATCTTTTACTTTTATTAGTCAGGCTTTTCTGTGAAATCAATTTACTTACTTTTTTAATAGGAAATCGGAAAATTTAAGTGCCTTGCAAAGTCATTTCGATTCGATTAATCTGTATTGTAAATTTTAAATTTTATACGAACAAGCAGAATAATAATTTGTAAACATGCGCATTAATAAGGCTTAAATATGTTAATTTCCAATGTTTTCCAATGCAACAAAATTTTACTATATCATATATTTTTTTACATCTTTATGAGAAACTTTCTATTCCCAGCATATAGCACAACATAATTCATAAGATCATAAAAACACAGTCAGGTGTATTGTGTTGCGGGTAGGGAATACGGCAGTTTAATTGGGAAGTACGTCTGAAAAAGTGCTGTATCAAGTTAGGATTTACAGTCGAATAAGCTCTTTTTCTGTTTATGCTCTCATGTTATACTGTCAACCTGGGAAATTATAGCTCTCGATGAAATTTATCACTTGTATGGAATTTTTTGTCCGGTATTGTACCAGACAAAACTTCGTAATTTACAGCTAAATCAATACGGGTAATAAAATGAAAAGGGAAGGGTTTCGGATATTAGTTCCCCAAACTTCTGTTAAGCCGTGGTCCGAGTGAGACTTATTATTTGAACAATGTTGTTGAGGTTATACAGAAAAACATTGTAAATCCAGATATTGTGGCACCCGTGACGTAAGTGTCATGGTCGGATCAGGCGCAGCATGTAGAATTATAGTTTTAAAGTTAAAGACTAAAAGTATTTAAGTTTAGTTTATTTAATATTATAGAAGGTTTAAGTTTCGTAAAAAAAATGTTATAGGAAGCATGTATATGCACAAAACCTCCTTTAGCAGTTTTATGTGATACTGCCTCTTATACGTTTGCAATGCAAATTGCTTCATTTTCATTCAACACCTGAAGGAACTTAAGAAAATCACGGGGAATTCGGCCAGGAAATGTCTTTATTACCGTTTTATTTTTATTTGACTAAGCTTTCAATATTTTTATTTCTTCGTCAAGGGTCCTTAAAATTTAAACAATTAAATTTAGTTAATAATATTAGTAATATATGCATCTAGACTTACATATAATAAAAACGAAAATGCTTGTTTAAAGCAGATATTTCTATACGTAGAATTTTGATGTTATACTTCAACTTACAACAAATAATTTGTTTGAAATTTTGATGACAAACAGTTGAAAGTTTAAAATTTAAAGGTTAAGAGAATATTCATATTTGAGAAAATATGTTTAAATTTTAGGTAAAAATAGTACGAGCATGTATAGGAAAGCAAAGTTTAGAATCATTCATATAATTAATAATAATTGTTATTATTGCGACTATTACCACTATTGAAAAATTTTGTTTTATCTAAAAATAAAATATAAGAGTAAATTGAACTTAAATTTTCGATATCTGTTTTTTTATTCATTGCCAAAGGTTCTTTTTTCATTTCTGTCATTTCTAAAAATGTTCTTTTGGTAGTATTATTTTCTATGTGGAAGATTTTAGTTTTTAGGAAATTGTGTGTCCAGTATCAATAATCAATAATATGTTCTGATAGTGCGCAATATCTTTTGTTTAACCTTGCTTCACTTCTATGTAATGCATTCCATTTGATAATTGTTTGAGAAGTTTGACCAATATATTTTTTGTCACAATTATTACAAGGAGTATAGTAGACACCATTCGATTTGTTTAAAATGGGATCTTGGTCTTTTAATTTACTACAAAGTGTTCCAATAGTTTTTATGTTTTTTTGAAATATTTTAATATTTTCATTTTAATAATTTTTGGACTTAAATTATGAATATAAGGAATTGATCCAAAGACAAAATTCGATTCAGAATTTAAATTTTCTAGATTTTGAGGAATATTTGTAATATTGACTGTGTGTAGTACTTTTCTTATTATATTATCAGGATAAGAATTATCTATAAGTATTTGTTTTAATATATTGAAATTCTTTTATTTTAAAGTTGGATGGGAAACTTTTTCTATTCTGCTTTTCAAGTCTAAAATCATATTTATTTTCATTTTGTTTGATTGTTATGATATAGTGTATATATCTTCCTGATCTAGTAGGTGTTATATACCAGTCAGTGATAAGTGTATAGTTATCAAGTCTAATAACTCTTGTATCAAAGTAAGGCACGTTATAGTCATTTTCTTTTTCACGTGTAAATTGTAAATTATGATCATAATTATTCAAAACTCGTAAAATTTCGGTATAGAAGTAAGAATATCATCTACAATTTTTTTAAAAGAGGAATTTTGTTGTTTGGAATGTTGACTTTTTACTCCTTCACGGATGGAAAAATACAATGTGTTTTCATTCCGGGTGTACATCCGTTCACTACTATCGTTCTGAAAAGAACAGTCTTGCTGACGTTTCGCCAAAATAACATTTGGCATTTTCGAAGCTTTCTTTCTCGCGTCCGAATAGAGACTGAAGTGTTGGGACTGCGATGCTTCCTTTTATACCCCCACTCGGGGCCGAAGGTTATATCTGCGCAGGCGTTGCTCGATATTTATGTTTTACGGATGGTGCTGTTGTTGTTGTGCTAATTGCACTTGAGTTTTTGCGATTTTAGATTTGTCGATTATTGTCTTCCATTCTGTTGGTAGTTTTAATGAATCGTCCCTTTTATTCAAATCACCTTGTTTTTCAATTTCTATGGCTTCTCGGATTATTCTGATCTTAAAATGTTCTATATTGGTAATCTCCCTACATCCATCGAAATTTATTTTATGGCCGGTTTCCTGATGATGTAGGAATAAGGCTGAGGTTGTTTGTTTATTTCTGATGCTGAGTTTATGCTCTTCCACTCTTGCTGAGGGAAACTAACAGGCGAATATCAGCAAGAGTGGAAGAGCAAAAACTCAGCATCAGAAATAAACAAACAACCTCAGCTTTATTCCTACATCATCAGGAAACCGGCCATAAAATTAATTTCGATGGATGTAGGGAGATTGCCAATATAGAACATTATAAGATCAGAATAATCCGAGAAGCCATAGAAATTGAAAAACAAGGTGATTTGAATAAAAGGGACGATTCATTAAAACTACCAACAGGATGGAAGACAATAATTGACAAATCTAAAATCGCAAAAACTCAAGTGCAATTAGCGCAACAACACCAGCACCATCCGGAAAACATAAATATCGACCAACGCCTGCGCAGATTCAGTCTCTATTCGGACACGAGAATGTTATATTGGCGAAACATCAGCAAAACTGTTCTTTTCAGAAGGACAGTAGTGAACGGATGTATACCCGGAATGACATTATATTATATATATATATATATATATATATATATATATATATATATATATATATATATATATATATATATATATATATATATATATATATATATATATATATATATATATATATATATATATATATATATATATATATATATATATATATATATATATATATATATATATATATATATATATATATATATATATATATATATATATATATATATATATATATATATATATATATATATATATATATATATATATATATATATAATATATATATATATATATATATATATATATATATATATATATATATATATATATATATATATATATATATATATATATATATATATATATATATATATATATATATATATATATATATATATATATATATATATATATATATATATATATATATATATATATATATATATATATATATTTTAATATATATATATATTTATATATATATATATATATATATATATTTATATATATATATTTATATATATATATATTTATATATATATATATATATATATATATATATATATATATATATATATATATATATATATATATATATATATATGACCGTATTTATATATATTTATATATATATATATATATATATATATATATATATATATATATATATATATATATATATATATATATATACCGTTTTCCTGCAAAAATTAAATATTTTTGCTTTTCTACATATATGTTTTTTTAGCCCAGAAATTCTGACCAGAAATGTGTTAAAGCATATTTTTATCGTTTTCAGTTTACGCATATTACATGGTTTCGCCTAAATCCTATGCAGCTGGAATTCTCCGGAGCCTCAATAGCTGTCGCCAAGTGTTATACTTATACTTAGTTATACTACCCGAAAAGATGTTTCGTTTTCGATTGTGTCACAGCAAAGATCTCGGAGCAGTTGAGATCTCCCTGGAAACAAGCTTGCCTCATGAAGGTAAAGGCCCAGAAATCGATCGCAGGAGGATATTTGTTGATCCATCATTCTAGGCTAAAAATGCTAAAATCCCAATTGTTGTCAAGTGTATTGCCAGTTGATTGCCGTTTAAATTTTAAATCAATGAATGACCGTTTTTTTTGTTTTATCATCCCTATTTTGAATCATTCCGAGTTCCTCTTGACAACATTAATGTCACTTGGGGCAATCTAGCCAACGAAGGTTCACCACCCGAGCTGAGAAAATATTAAAAGGTAGAACGGAGGTTGTCCCAGGGGGAAGTAATTTTCTCTTCACTTTTCTGGTTACCTGCCAAACAAGAGGGCTTCAGCACAAAATGCAAGTCGACCTGGAAAATCCGTTACTGGGATTTTTCCTCAACTCAACCAATTTTCTTGGCATTTTAAGGTTCGCGATATTTATTGTTACGGGTAAGGAATTTCTCCGAGAGAGAATTTTTGCTACTGAAATTTGACCAGGCCGCCATTTTCCGCGTCCACGTGAATTGTAGCTGAAAGGTTTTTCAGTTTGGGGCGAAATAAACCCTATTAAATGGGTAAATTATATTGTTTTAATATAATTTATTTTGAATAGTGTATATTTTTTATGAATACTTTTGATTCTGTATTATGTAATTTGGCAATCTGCGTCATATTCTGAAATTATCTGTAGCGCGTATAATGTAATTTTTTTATGGGAAATGGAGCTAATTTTTATAATAAATTTTCTTTTGAATCTCTGAGCCCGACGTTGCAAAAAAAGAAAAGAGAAATAAGTTTACTGGTAGATTGTAAATTATGTTTTTGATGGTCATTATAGTTGCTAAGTATATTAATTAAGTTTTGTGTTATATTTGAGACCCATGCCGCGCCGCCTTCATTTTTAATTTAAATCAGGCAATATTTGAAGCAGCTCGCGGAGTAGTTTTAAATTAATTATTAGAGCTGTTTTTCTTTTTTAATAAATTTGCTAATAGTTAAAATAGCCTGCAGATCATGTAAGTTGGTTATATTAAAATTTAAATATATTTTTTCCGTTTTGAGAATTCATATCGTTATTTTTCTGAATTAATTTTTTAGAGCTTAATTTTTCCAACGTTTCGCTTGAATATTGGATATATATATATATATATATATATATATATATATATATATATATATATATATATATATATATATATATATATATATATATATATATATATATATATTATATATATATATATATATATATATATATATATATATATATATATATATATATATATATATATATATATATATATATATATATATATATATATATATATATATATATATATATATATATATATATATATATATATATATATATATATATATATATATATATATATATATATATATATATATATATATATATATATATACGTTTTGGATATATTATGGGTATTCATCAGGACCTTAGGTGTTCCTGTTTGGAAAAGATAATGCTAATTTCTATTTTGTTTTTCGCTTTTGATTTGAATTGTACAAATGTTGGTATTTATTTTAATGTAAACAATTATGTAATGCTGTATTTGATATTGAATTAAACATTTGTAATCGAATATATTTTTTTATTCTTTTTTTTGCGACGAGTTTTGCTGTGTTAGGTTAAACTTAAACCTTTTTGGTAACGTTTACGTAACGTTAACGTCTCAGATCCTGTCTACTGGTACACCCTCTACCGGGTGCACTTAAGGTATCATCGCATCAAGCGACATAATTAGGTGATCTTTTGTTTGCTTTACTTCAGTTCTAGTTTGAAACATAGATTTTGTGTTAAAAAATCGCTGACCGAAACTAATCTATTTGTTAATAAACTTTATTGTTTTTGACTTTGTGTGCTTTCTTCCCTTACTTTTCAAGTTCTTATATTCATTAAAAAAATATTTTAAAATAATTTTCTTTATCGTAAATTTCAATATTTTCTATAAATACATTTATATTTGATTTAAAATTTGATTGAATATATCAAGAACAAGCAAGTGCCAGTATCCAGAGCTTTCCGACCATCATAAATTGGTAGCGTTCAATTTTTCTTTTATTTTTGATTTTAAATTTTTATCCGCTCCTACTCTGCGTGCCAAAAGAGCTTAGGGCATGGATATTGCGCGCTCTGTTGACACGATCTTGTATTTTGGTACTTTTACTTTTGCCTTTTTCTTAATTTACTTTGCAGGTAATTTTATTCAGGAAATTTAGGGAATAAAATAATTTTTATTTTAATATAAAATTATATAAGAAAGTAGCAATCTTTTACTCTACGGATATAAACCAAAGCGGGGGTTAAAACTTTATGAAGTTTTTTTGTTTGTATGTTTACGCTCTTAATTCAACTCCAAAATTTTAAATTTTTGACACACTGTACATTTGTACCGAAATTCGGATAAGTCAAAAGTATTTTTAGTCTAGTTAGTTAAACATTAGAAATAAATCAAATCTCATTCACGATGTGCCCATGACTGTATAATATTATTTAAGTTTGGCTTACACTATTAATTATAATAATTTTGGTATAGTAATCAATATTTTGTATTCTGTTTACTGTATATTTTTTCTTTTGAGTTCTACTAAATAATTAGCCCAACTCTGGTATGGGTGCCACGACATTCGGGGTTTGTACTATGTAAATATATTAAGGGCTTATTGTAACATAATGATAGAACACAAAAAACGGTTTTCTTACAATATCAGGCTAAGCAAGACTATGAAAAACCGCAGTGGAGATAGTTTAGTGTTTCTTAACTACTTTAAGTATGATATTTTTGTTCGCATTTTACATTTCAAGCGACTGTTTCTCTAGAACATAACAAACCAGAACAAAGTGGCTGTTATTTCCAGTACACGTATTGTTTAATATTCGCGAAAATACTAGTTCTAATGATGAAATTGATTTTAAAAGTGATAATAGTATAATAAACAAAGATTTTATGCCAGGTAACAGTGATGGGTCATGTTTGTAGCGCCTCATGTAGCAATTTAAGTGATAAGTCGGGTGGGCTATTATTATCATACCGGCAAAATATTTTAAGAGTGTTTTTATAGACATCCGTTTGGGTAAAACAATCTGGCTTATAACCTTTTTAGCAATAACATTTTTCAACATATTTAAGCTGCCCAACAATAGACCAAAATTACGAGCCCGTGAAAAGAAGGCGTCATTCGGGAAAACCGTACAACCTGTAAAAATAAATGCAGAAAGAAGCTTAGACATACCCATGCATGAGACCATATTTATAAAGTTTTGTTATATAGCTTAATTTTATCTTTACAGCATCTTCCTCTTTGATTGTATAAGACTATAGCTTAAAAAAAGATCTTATAAGAAGAACCTTTTAGAAAATTTACTTCTCAGTATAAGATAAATTGTGAAATTTATGAACGTTCATGGCCTTTAGAAGTGACGTGGAAGGATATATAATATATACAAATATATATATATATATATATATATATATATATATATATATATATATATATATATATATATATATATATATATATATATATATATATATATATATATATATATATATATATATATATATATATATATATATATATATATATATATATATATATATATATATATATATATATATATATATATATATATATATATATATATATATATGTATATATACATTTCTTAAATTGAAACCTATAAAAGTTGTTGTGATCCTAGAAGATGACTGAAGTAAACACAATAACAAACGTACTAGAATCAAGGGAGAGAAGAAGCAAACGTTTTTAGATTACATAAATACTATTATGTTCCCTGAGCTGGTGCGAAAAAGAAAATATTCAACCGGTCAAAAAAAAGCGCTTACCAAAAAATAGGTTGTCCAAATTATAACAAAGGATTCAAATTGCCTAAGTCAGACACTAGCAAAACACGTAATGGAATGAACTGTTTAATAGACACTGAGATGCAGAACAACGATGAAAGTGATGTAAAAAAACTGGCCTACACATTAAATTTACATAAAATTAGAGCTGCAGCAATGCAAAATATTTTCAAATCTAAAGAAGAGAAGTTGGAAATAAGTTAGCAATTTCTTCCGATTTGCAACAGGCTAAGAGATTGCCAAAATTGAGCATGCGTTCTATTGTAAAAAAAAGTTTAAGCTGTAACCTTGAAGTCAATAACTGTACGAACGAGAGAGGATTCATGTTTTTATAAACCAAACGATGTGTTGATGAAGTAATATCTGTGCTTTTAAAATTCTGGGAAAATAAGGCAGGCATTTAAAAGCTAACTCTCAACCACTGTCCATGCTAAAATAAGAATTGGCAAACGGTGATGTTTCCGCTGCAATTGGTGAAAGAAAACATGTTGAAGCAAATGACATAAGTGGTCATACTCATCTACCATCAAATAAGGACTTTGCAAACATTGAAACACGGTAAGGTATATCCTGTAATATATTTCCATGATGGCTGACACAAAATTATAAAAGAAACAAACAATAAAATCTATTTTCCGGTTACAGCAGTTACCCAATTACTCAAGATAATTTTTTTGCTTTCTAGTCCTGGTTGCACAATATTAACTTTAACAGAAAAGAAGTATGCCGGGCCCGTAAAAATTACACCAAATAAAATAAATAATATTCAATTATTACTGCTATATATACCACCGATTGACCACCTCTTCGATTACCAATAAAAATGCAGGTGTTGATTTAGAAAACCCAAATGAAGATGTAGATATAATTTTAGAAGCCAAAAAACTAGCGTATTTTTAAGATGCGGTTAATACAAGTAAACTAATTTATTGGTTTTTAATATTAGGCCATTGAATGGCTATTTATATTTTTAATTAATTTTCTGTTGCACTTCGATTATAAATGATTAATATTTAGTTTTTTTCCAAATAACTTAATTATTTAGGATCTTTTTTTTAGTATTATGAAAATGTCTGTTTATTTGCATCTTGAAACCTGCTTTTTTCCCAAAAAAAATTAACAAGCTACATTATTTTCGATATTTTTTTTTGTCCACCTTAACAACTTAACTGTTAACTTAAAAAAAAATCGGCAGAACTTAATTTAGTAGGAATATGAACTATTATTATATTTTTCACAGATTTTTTAAAAAAATACTTTAAACCTTCATTGCCATTTTTTTTTAAAGATTATTATTATGTTGCAAAGATAAAGATTTTTCTTCAGTACAACACTGCTGGTGCATTAAAAAAAAGATTCACAAGTCGTATCATGGAGAAAGCAAAAGAAAATAAAATTAGAAAACCACGGAGTTTAGAACATTCCATGCAAGAACTGTCACAGATTGGGTGTTGGGTAAACTAACAGGCACACATTAGCAATCAGAAATAAAATATAAAAAAAATTGAACCGACTTAAAAAAAAACGCTACAAAATAAAAAATTATATTTTATTTATTCGTTAATAATAGAAATTTTGAATTCGACCCCCAAAGCAGCCTCATCCAGCCATTACAAAACATAGTTGATGTGTTTTATATTACATTACATATAATAGCTAGCCTTATATCTTTTAAAACTGATGCCCCTTTGTGGAACTGCGCAAGCGCAAACTGCCATTTCCATCCAATCGCTGAGCCCAAAGAGCAACATTGACTTCCTATAGGACATTTCCAAACAGACCAATAACGAATTTGCATTTCCAGACATGCGCATAAATAATTTGGGGTTTCTTGCAACTGTTGGATAGATAAGTGCATGCAGATTATAGATGCGACCATGTTATAGAAGATATACTAGGTAAAGTAAATGTAAACTGTAAAACAACTCCAACCCCAGCAGCGTCCAAATTTGCTCGGTAGTGCGACTTTAAAATAGTGACATGGCCCTCTATGAATAACATATAAAATCTGTATTATGTTAGTAAGTTTAAGGTTACTAGTGTGTATAGGTAATACGTATATATATATATTTTTTTGATATATATTATTACAGATTAATCATTATTTGGGCGCCGACTTTAAAATGTCTATATTTAAGGAATAAATAAAATATTATTTTTTACTTTTTAGCGATTTTTTTTAAGTCGGTTCTATTTTTAGTGATTTTTCTTAATTAGGCAGTCACTGGCAAAAAAATTGCCAAAAGCCAGGTATACGTTTCTCTAAGCCGCGTTAGGACCTTAGATGGCATAGCCTTATCAGATTTAGAACCAAATAAAGTTCTTAACAATCCTCAACAGAGCACTTGAAAAAATGCAACGTAAGGTATATAATAGTGAGGTCTTGCCTCTAAACTACTTTGAAAAAAAAAATTTAAATATTAATATCAGAGCTTCATGGTCACCCTGTACACATAAAATTATATAACGGGATAGCCAAAGAGAAACATTTTAGCAAATGGGGTTATATGTCTATTACAGACCTCAATGCTTTAGTTTGAAAAGGGTATTTAAAAAAACCTGTGTTTTTTATATTATTATTACAAAAAAAAAACGGGTGAACGGATTTCAAATCAAAATATATGGGATCACTAGAGAAACGTCCTCTAAAATTTGACGTTTGACTTATCAAAATCGGCCAAGCCGCTTAGACAATATGCGCGAACAAACATAAAAAATACGTACAGGTCAGAATAAGGAGAATGCCAATAGACTGAACCATAAGTCCAAAATAATTCGAGAACCTATAGAAATTGCAAAAACAACATTATTTTCATTTCTTCCAGTTATGCCTCAAAATCCTTGATTAAAAACGTTCTAATGAATTCGAACTAAATTGTATTTTTTTACTTATAATATTTATCAGAGCTACTGATACACAACATAAGGCAGCACAGTTTGCTGCTCATCATAAAGAAGTTCTAAGAAACGCAAAACGTTGTTTCTAAAATGATTAGATTATTTTTGAGTACAATTAATTAACTAGATAATGAAGACCATTCTAAGTAAACTAAAAGTAAAAATTAGATTTTGCAATAGACTCTTGTTAAATATTTGTTGTTATTCTGCTAAATCATAGAAAAAAGCTGTTAACTACGTTTTTCTATTAAGGTGTTTTGCTCGAATAATGTTTACCTCTTTCTCTCTTTATTTTCTTCTTAGAAAATAACAAGCGTTTAAATTATTTGACAACTTGAAGCGCTACGCAACAGCATATAAAAAATAATGTTGGCTCGTGAACAAACAATCTGATACGTTAACAAGACCTTTTTGAATAATTTTTTTGATCGCTAATTTTAATTGTAATTTCTGAAAAACCTTATTTAACTTACAGAGTCAGAGGAATAATATATTTAGCTTGCTTTTTTAAATTTTAAATAATAATCTTATTTTTACTTCCTCAGATAACCTCCTATTTTATAAATTATTAGACTATTTTTTATTCCTTCTAGCTCACGATGTTTTTGTAAAATCCTGGATGAAAAACGGTCTGATGAATTCCTACTTAAGGGCTTTTTTTACTTTTATAACACTTGTGACAGAGCTAATGGAAAATAATATAAGTCAACAGAATTTGCTTCTCATCATAAAATATTTCTGTTAAGTAAATATTTAGAAACATAATACGAATTATTTTAAATTATTGGTAAATTTTCTAGTAAAATTATTTAAGCACCTAATGAAGATCACTCTAGGTAAACATAAAAGTAAAAATTTTGGTTTGCAAAAGACACTTGTTAAATATATTTTCCTCTTAAAGTATTACTGCCTAAGCAATTGTTATCTCTTACTGTCTATATTTTCTTTTTAGACAAATAACAAGCATCTGAGTTATTTACTGCACATTAAAACTCAACGCAATAACCCTCAAAAATAATGTTGTCTCGTCAACAAACAACATCATACGTTAACAAGACCCTTTGGGAAATATTTCTTGTTCATTTAATTGTAACTTTTGAGAAAACCTTGTTTGCATTACAAAGTAACGAGGCTAATAATTGTAGATTGTGTTTTTAAATAAATTAAAAGTAATAGTGTTATTTTTTACTTCCTCTGATAATCGCCCATTAATTCTATTGTCAAAGATATCGAGGTACTAACATATTTGGAGCTCTATTTTGATAGGCTTTTATGTGAGCAAGCAACAGCAAAAGTTATAGTACGAGTGGGGATCGAACCCGCACCTCTGGATCTCTAGCTCATTGTTCTAACCAATTGCGCTCTCGTACCAGTGATAAGCAATTCGTTAAAAATTGTACATATTCAAACCCACCAGTATCATAACCATTGTTGATCCTGCCAAATATTCTAACCTTATGGTTCGATCCCCGATGGTAACATAACTCTTGCTGTTGAATAAATGTTTCTAAAAAAATATTTCAGAGTTTAAAAAACGAACAGATAAAGTACTTCTATGTCTTATTATGTCTGGAAGTCTTAACTTTATTTTAAGAAGACTGAAATAGACAACAACGTCAAAGGTTCTTGCGGATTTTTTGATGCCATGAACGTAGAATGTAGATCTTATTCTTTGAATCGCAAAATAATTTTAAAATATTCAACTCCTAGTGTTTTTTATATAGGGCTAATTAAATCGCAAAAGTTAACTTATTTAATAATTTGGCACTGATCGCTCGAGCTAGAGCAGAAAAAAGACAAATTAATTGTTATATGTGTCACTGTGTAATATATAAAATAAATGAGAAATAGAACACTTTATGTGCTATTTTATAACATATAGATAAATTAATGTGTTTCCAATAAACCAACCCAGTCAACCGAGCGCAAAAATAAGTTCTAAAAGTTACTTATCTTTTCCTAACACCAACTAATTGTAAATGCATCACTCCCTGTAGACTACGTTTAATCCAAAGCAGAAACTGCAACACCAACTGGAAGCGGCTACACAACACTTATCCAGCAAAATGACTACATAGTACAAATTTAAACACTAGCATTCATACAGGATATAATCAAAAACTTAATAGATTTTGAAGATTGAATCAAAATAAGAATCCACAAGGTAGACATTAAAAATTTAGATGGTACATAAAACACTTTATTTCATGGTTGATATAAGATTTAATACGTCACAATCAAGAAAAACCTATTAGGGGCAATATATCAATTTTTTCAAACATAGAAACTTTGCAGAAGAGGACTAAAGACGGTTTCAATCGCTTTTGTTATTTCTGTAGGTGCAAAAAATATAATCGGAACGTTCCGAAATGTGACATCAAAAATTTAAATTTGTTGCAGTAAAACGATACTTTTAAAAATTTGAAGATATAAAAACGGTGAAATTGCACTAAAGACAGGAAAATGCGATTTAAACATAAAGAATTAAGTTTAGATTATTTAAGTCATAGTTATGTTATAT
>JAUTXW010002904.1:275000-277500 GCA_030620095.1 Kuschelorhynchus macadamiae | reverse complement strand
TTGCTGATTTTTTAATATCATTTGTGCAATAAATGACGATGATACGGACCGAATTTAAACTCGTCTTTCTCGCGCAAGTACGTCACATTTATGTACAGCGTTTGGGAGTCAAATAGGCCGTAATGCATTGTCATTTGAAAACGTTTGTAGAATTTACGCTTCAATAAAATGTTTTTAAAATTATTAAACTAATTATTTTGAATCTAAAGATTTTATTTTCAATACAGTTTATTACGTCCTACCCGTGCAGTTGCAGGCAGTAGAAATCGAGATTGAAATTATAATTGGTAAACAAAAGTGACAGATATAAGATATTTCAAATTTCCAAAATAATACATTTTCAAAAATGTGGATTGGTGCTTACCGTCAAGCTGTTAAGATAAATTTAAAAAATGGTAATTTAGGATATATTTACTACAATAATAGAACAATATGGTTTTAGCTACCTATATAGGGCACTTTTGAACCTGGTTTGTATTTTTCAATTGCAAGTAAAAACTAAAAATGTCAATAGACGGCACTAGTGCAGCAACTCAAGTAACAAATGTTATAAAATATGAATGGAAGTTTCCCCTGCAATTATTTTACTTGCAGCATTCTTAACTTTTAATATAAATTAATTAATTATTTTAATCGAAATAAATTGTAAACTTCAATTTTATTTTCTTGTTGAATGCTGAAGAGACCGGCCGCGGCGTGGGCATACCGTTGTAAGTGTATCGTGGTGTTAATCATAATTTTATAAACAATGAGTATTAAAAGGCGACTCGCATGTTGCGTTTAGAGGCTGCTTTTCTAGAAGCAACAAGGCCGAATTAACTACTTACAATGGTTGGGGCTCATCTGGGCGAGGCAAAGTTTTGCGATGACAAAAAACGGTCAATGGGTTTTACGTATTTGGGGGCCCTTCGGCAGCAACTCAAAATTTACATGATGACAAAAAAAAGAAAAGATCCTCAGTTTTGTATTTCGCTCGCTGATGTCTCTCGGGGCCCCCCCCCACAACATTTCAATCATTAAATCCCCGCAAAAGAAGACGCGCAAGCTCTGTGCTGGGGCCACTGCCGACGCGACGGCGCCGGCGGGGCCTGAGTCATTGGCGGGCCGTTAGTATATGAAGTGGGAGGGCGAAGGTAAAACATAGTATTCGCATGACGTGCGACGCGCCGACGGTTCGGCAAACTACTTTCAACACTTCGAGATTTTAGTTTTAAATAAATTTGTACAAGCTATATTATCACAGATTACAAAATAATCTGTGAAGTAAAACTTATTTTCTCGGTTAGTGATAGTGTCTGATTCTGTTGTTAATGAAAGGTTTATAATTTGAATCGGCCATTGAATTCGGATTTATTTTTTAATTTATCAAATATATATATATATATATATATATATATATATATATATATATATATATATATATATATATATACAACCATTATTGTTAAGCCCCCGTTTATACAATGATATAGCAATTTCAATCAAACAACACAACCTTTATTTTATTGGTAGGTGTAAAATAAAGCAATCAATGTTCTTCCAGCAAAAGCTGAATCTGATTTTTTATCCAAAAAGCTATTTTTATGTTTTGAAATCTGAAATGCGTGTTTAAACGTTCTATCTGTAGCACCTCCACTTTGGGTTTTTATCTATTTTGTTTTATATCTTACTGTAACAGTGTTGCCGTATCTTCTTTTAGTTCCGAATTTCTGCTATTAACTTTTGTTTTTTAAATTATATTTGTTTGTTATTTTGATTTACTATGATATTGTAACTTCAACCATGACGTGTCAAACCAGAACCTTCGTATATCAGGGTGACTAGAAATTGCTTAGGCTTAAATGCATATTATGCCTTTATTTGCCGATTTTTTAAAATACTGCATATTGTTGTGGGGGGTATCATTATATATTACTCGCAAAGGCTAACCCGAACAGCGACATTAAAAAAAATGATTTTTTAGAAAAAATCGTTTAATATTTAAATGGGCGTAAAAGATGTTTAGTGAATAGACAGATAATTTTATTTTTCTCAGAGTTCTTGGAGGTAAGTTAATAGTTTTTGCCAAATCACAGCACTCTAGATTGAGAAATAAAAATTAGTTAAAAAATAGCATTCAATGTAAGAATTACATATGGTTGTACTTGGAATATCTCAACCATTGAGGTAGTATACCGGAATGGTCCCAACGAATGAAAACACGCAAACATATACAGGGTCTTACAAATTCGATACAATGTCGGTTAAAATAGAGCAAAGTTGCGCAATTTAACATCGAATAATAAGTAGTTGACAGAGTTAGACAATTATGACTACCTCCGAGGATATAGGTACGTAAAATACCGAAAAATCAGCTATACATATTTTATTTTTTTCAGGCTGCATTTGAAGAGATATCACAAAATAAATTTTATATCTTTATAGCTACTTTCCATTATCAACAAGATGGTGCACATAGATTTGAAATCCGACGTTTCTTTTTCGCGGTCAGATCAACTAA
>JAUTXW010002904.1:0-270000 GCA_030620095.1 Kuschelorhynchus macadamiae | reverse complement strand
ATATGAATTACGACAGTTTAAAAACCCTCGTGCTTAAACTAAGCGAGATTAGGGAAAGGGCCTTAGCAAAACAAATGTCGCTTCTCACAATCGGAGAAAAACAGGAGAGTGGGCAAATAGGGCCTACACAACAAACGGAGAGAACACAATACAGGCATAACAATAACCAAAATAGGTTTGGCTATGGCTACCCACATAGACATAATAATGATGGATACAAAAATTCAAATAGGGAAAACAGATACAACCCTAGAGAGGCACAAAGAAGTTTTTACAATAGGCAAACAAGACAAAATCCCCAAAGATTCAACAACTATCAGGGGAACGCAAGGACACAGTACTAACAATACATTGCCCAATATAAACAATCCGTGTATATATATTATCACTTTACCTTATATAATATTTAATTCTATCTAACTTATTCTGCTAATTAAAAACAGATGTTTAATATAAGTATATCGGTCCCGAGAAAACTACCGGTTTTGGCCTTGATTTTCAGTGGGTCAGGAAAACATACGGGCCGTGTAATGACCCACTCATATGCAGTTTTGATGAAGTTGCAAAATATGGTATTTAACATAATATGCTATAATTCTTACCATAAAATGTTTATATCTTTTTCGCGAGACAATACAAACATAAAATAAGTATTTAGTGTACATAGTGAGAAAACAATTTCTGCCAATATTTTAATTTATTTATATTTACAGCACAATTAATATAAATATTTTAGCAAAAATTATATTCATTATTAGATATAGAAAAAAAAAATTATGCTTTTGAGCAACAAGATATTATTAGTTTTATTACACATGGGAAATTTTTTTTAATTAGGATTGGATTAATAGTAGAAATAATATTACATGATTCAATAAAATAATCAGTATCGAGATGATTATTATCTTACTAAGTAACAAAATATTACTTTATAAAGTAATTTTAAGTCTAGCAAGAGAACATAATATATTAACGCTCGTAAATGCAAGTAATGACTAAGAATATAATATAAGCGGTATAGCATTTTAAATACATAGTTATAGCACGGTCATAGAATACCGGGTAATTAAAAAGAAACTTATTTAATTGTATAAACAATTTTTTTCTTAGGTTTACAACTATACTACTGACGAAAATTATGTCAGAGGCACATGATGAAGGATACAATATCGAGATTAGTGCAGGGGCATATTGGAAGCCTTTACCAAAGACCAAGGTCTACGAGGCAACAATACCAATAAATTACGAAACAAGTTGGTCAGAGGACAAGGGAAAGAATATAGAACCAATTAGAAATCAATGTCAAGGCTTCAATACCTCCACTACCGAATGTTTGATACTACATAACATCAACTTATTATCAAAATCATTTTCAAAGGAATTTCAGTTGTTAAATGATAATTGGGGTGCCGAGTCTATGAAGCAACCAATAAAAGGGAACGCCAGAGAAAAAAGAGCCTTAGACTTCATAGGCTCAGGATTATCTTGGTGTTGTGGAGTAGCCACGATGGAAAAATTAAAATTAGTGGAAGAAAGAGAAGGTAATGTCGTGGAGACACTAAACAGGTTGAGCGAAGGGCTCTCTGGAACAATCAAAACTATAAGCGAAAGCTCTAATCACTTTAAAGAATATGAAAAGTCAGTGGAACAAACCTTCAAGGAAACGGAGACACGAATTAAACACATAGAGAAATACACTATAGATCTGGAAGAAAAAATTGCCAACTCGGCAAGCAGGCAAGAGAATACTGTTTTAAACCTACTATACAACCAATACCTTGGATTGAAACGAATCACAATAATAACGAGAGCACTACGAAGGCAATTCATAATGAATTCATGCAAGCAGCATAAGATTCCCGCCGACCTAATCCACCCACAAATTCTGTTAAAAGACCTATATATTTTAGAGGAAGAACTTACGAGATCAGGTCATAGACTAGCAATTCAAATTGCAGACGTATCGAAATATTTCGAAATCAAAATCTGTGATTGTTCAATCACTGACAAAAAGATATTTATTCAGGTAAAAATACCAATTATCCAGAGAACCCTAAACTGGCAACTTTACGAGCTGATTACAACACCCTTCGCTTGGTTCAACCAAACATGCTCTATACCACATCAACCACTTTTTCTGGCAGTCTCAACTACAGAAGACAATAAAGATGAAATAAGGCAAATATCGGGGACTGGCTTACACCAATGCAAGCCATATCATGACCAACTATGTTACATACCCAGATTTTCTGCGGACATTATACAAGGACCGCAATGCGCCAAGAAACTTTATGAAGGCACAACTGTCCAGGAATTAAGCCAG
This sequence comes from Kuschelorhynchus macadamiae, assembly GCA_030620095.1. Lineage (NCBI taxonomy): Eukaryota > Metazoa > Arthropoda > Insecta > Coleoptera > Curculionidae > Kuschelorhynchus > Kuschelorhynchus macadamiae. The sequence continues at coordinate 267,677 of JAUTXW010002904.1, read as the reverse complement.
TACTGTCCAATGAGCTGCCACATAGCAACATCAATGGTAATCTCAGAAATATATGAAGAAACTTACATATTAACACACCCCAAAGAACATCTGACAATTTCCTGTAGCCCAAATAAAACGTTGAAAATTAACGTTCGACATTCTTTCCAGGGGGCAACTAAAATTAATCTACCATGCAGTTGTCAGCTGCAAACGCAGACTGATGTCCTCATACCCAAGAGATTCCCATGCCCTAATATTTTCACAACATATGCTAACCCCATAACCCATATAATACCAGCAACATGGTCAAATTTAAAATCATTTGTCTTAAACCCTAAGACAAATCACGTTGCACCTACATATAAAAACATAAAAGAGTGCCTAAATAGTAACTGGACTCTTCACATACCTCATCTCAATCTAACTTCCACCGAATCAACCATTAGGAACATAATAAGTTCCATCCAACAATCAAAGTCATTAGAACCGTACGAACATCCTTATGGCTTCCATAATGATTCACTATTTTTATTTTGGAACATTTCCCTGTCAGTCCTAGTAGTATCTCCTTTACAGAACAAACAGATTTGCAATAGGTATCCCTCTCATACCGGAAGTACATGGCCAGTCGTCAATCCCGAGTTACACCCGTGATTTGTTATTTGGTCTTATATCATTCTGTATCTCAACACTAGCCATAACAATAATTATTTATCTAACCTATATAATTTGTATCAAACGAAAGAAGCAAAAGGATGGTCAAAAAATGAAACCTTCAATAAAAGACAGTAATCAAGCAATTTTAAAAGAGAGAATTCAATTATCCCACGTAACTAAAGAAAATCGTAATATGCGATACAGCCTTGAAGGCGTTAATAAAAGTTTGCTATCATTATCCCCAGGAGAAAAAGTACTTGCAGAAGTAGAATGCATAGAAATGAATTAGCCCAATGCGTACTATTACGTAATTATAGAAATAATTATTTAAGATAAATTCTTACGTCCTAATTTATCTAGTTTTGTGTGCGGATTATGCCAAAATAATGAGAATAATTTGAAGTATACGGGTACCCAAATTCTAACGTAGGTAGGGGATAAGGCCTTACAATTCAGACAGAAAGGTTATAAATTAAATCCTACGTGTGACGTTTATGAATATATTGACATTTACCTTTCTTTCTCTATCCCCCTTTTTTTGGTGTCAGTCAGTTAGTGTATGTAATTCTGTATGGCCTAATTTCTACACAGTTCTACTTATTTTCCTCAGAATATGAAGTAAGGCATGTTTTATACGCGTATTTAAATTCATCTTAACTTGCCCACTTTTTCGAGAAAAAAAAAAAAAAAAAAAAAAACTGACGAGACCAAATGTATTTAAAAATATGATGAAAACAAATGAAGTTTTTTACCTCGAGGTGGACCCCCAATCTACTTTTTACCTTGTTATTTAAGCCTAACCCATAGCGCAACTAAAAAAAAAAAGGGCCTCAGGATAAATATCATTGTAAATAAAAAGAAGGGTCATCAAAAAGAAAATATATGACGAATAACATACTTGCAAATGAAAGAATTATTCTCGAGATTATTTATTTTAATTTTATGGGCAAGGACGTAAACATTAAAAACAAAAATATGATTTTATATGTATTTTATGTTTTAAAGTAAATATTAAGTTAAGTTTTTAAGTAAATATTAAGAACAAAAAAAAAATAATAATAATGGCCGCATAATAATAGTAAAATCGATAGCATTTCCTATTTACACTAGTTAATTTTTAAACCAAGATTCAAAGTCATTCTCTAAGGTACTAAATACCTGAGACTATACCGTATTCACTAATATTTTCTAATTATTCGGTTTAGAAATAGTATTTTTTATATATAAATATATTTAATTTTATGAAAGATATTAGCATATATAGGAGCACATACTCACACTTTGTTTTTTTTTCATGCATTGTGAAACCTGCCGACTGCCACTAACCAAATACAACAAACTGGAACAAATGGAAAGCCCAAATTGTCGATGCTGGAGGGAAGTAGCAGCACCAGGGTCTATGCTTGATGCAGATCGTCTCCGTATTTTAAGGGATATCAGGGAGCTCATGGCACTTAGAGGCAACCTAGACTTTTGTCAACCAATCCCATACACGAATCAAAAACTATCACTTCACAAGCATTCTTAACAGATAAAAGCAACAAGTGGCACTCACGAGGCAAAACTAGCGTACAACAGAGCCCATGGTTTGCGTAAAGCCACACTCACGAACTACAACCGTCATAGAACGTAGACATAAGGAAGACAGAAAAATGGACGTTAGGTGTAAAACATTCACAACGGCAATCAAGAAAATAAATCGCGTGCCTAAGCTAAAGCTTCATCCTGAACCTGATATGGTCACTTGAGGTTATGTCCCACGTGTTGTTATACATCAAAAACACTGGGTTCAAGTAGTATTCATGCCGCCATCTACGATTCCCATTAAAAACAACCGAGACGACGCAGACGGACCACAGTCAGTGCATGTTACCTGCATTATTACCGACGCCAGCGGTGCATACCACACTCAACAAGGGACCAGCGCGAATGGGCAGACAGATCCGGACTCCAATGGGATATCAGGAAGATAAATTTCAGTTTTGTTGTTCTTTTTACAATGGTAAAACAGACTTAAGTGCAGTGGCAATAAGGTTAAATTTATTTTATAACAAACATTTTTATTGTATGTGTTAATATTATTTTACAGTTTTAATTCTATACAACGATATTAAATCTACACAAATACTTACCGAAATATTATTTACTTGGGAACTTAAACATTTTATGATCGCTGGAGCCCAGCTTTTTGTAAACCAGGGGAAATGTCAAGCACAGAATTATATGCATAAAATATTACTTTCAAATATCAAGTACAAGAATAATATCTCTTATATCTCAAATAAAATAAATGCTAAAAGACGATCAATATACCATACATAAAAAACAAGTAATTCTAAGATATTTTGCAATGGCCTAAATTACACATCTATTGTTTTAAAGTCAATACTCTGCAAACCGCAACTCGCCCAGAATTGTTTATAATATTGGCCGTTTTAATAACGATTAATAAAACAATTAACTAATTGCTCTACATAAGAGATAAACACGAAAATCGCTGACCAGCTGAGGTTTACTATAAAAAGATTTTAGAATCCTCGAGAGGGGGATTATTAAAAATGAGAATCAATTAGCGAGTCAGTGAAATCGGTCAACGAGAATCAAAAAGTGAACTATATATATATATATATATATATATATATATATATATATATATATATATATATATATATGTATATATATATATATATATATTATGTAAATATATATATGTATATGTATATATATATATATATATATATATATATATATATATATATATATATATATATATATATATATATATATATATATATATATATATATATATATATATATATATATATATATATATATATATATATATATATATATATTATTGATTTTATACAATAAATCAAAGTAGATTTAGAACATAAATATTTTAGATGCATTTGATATCTTTGTAATAAACCTTTTTAAGTACATAACAAGTACATAACCATTCACCGTACTTATTCAGTAACGAAATATCTTCTGTCGTTTTTAGAATAAAAACGTTTATTATTAACTTCCGCATCCATCGCAATAGATTCAGCGCGTCATCGGCAGAGGACACGTGAAATCGGCATCGCTGATTAACCACATTTACAAATGATTTATTCAGCAAATAAAACGAGTCTAAATTTATCCATTCACTGAAAGAAGTCGATGAGGCCAAGATATTACATTTTTGTTCGGTGAACAACACAACATCTTCAAAATCATACTTTCCATACACATACACTTCCTCAAACATACCTACCATGTTTCCAAACGGAAGTACCTTTCTCACGAATGGGACAGTTATTTCGCGGAATGTACGGTTCTGGACTATCGAAAATCCAATTTTCGTATTAAGAGAAGGAGGCAACACTCAACAGTTAATGTTTGGAGTGGTATTGCTCTAGAGCAATTGTTCGGGAATGGCTAAATATATATTTTCCTGAGTGTTGGATCGGTCGATACAGTCCAATCTCTTGGCCAAAACGGAGTCCTGATATCATTATAATGGATTTTTATTTTTTGGGATATTTAATGCAGAAAGTTTGCACGATTCCCCTAGATCAGGGGTGCTCAAACTTGAACTGCTGGCGATCTACCTCAATATTTTTAGACTACTTACGATCGACGAGAGGCTGCAAGTATGTGTGATGCAGGGTTGTCGTACATACACTCTACCTACCTACCTACCTACCTAGGTAGGGTGTACCGTAGCATATATAGATATTAGCTTTCCGCACAATATACACTATTTTAGTCAAGGTTTGGGTTAGGTTTAGTTAGGTTCTTCTCTACAATATTACAAAACAAAAGAGTTACATATGGTGTTAAACTTAACTAAGGAGTTCCTTTGGATGTTGAAGCGTGGCACTGCATATCCTCAGCATACTTTCCATAAGATAGTACGTAACCACTGAGTGCTAATCGCAAGCATTAGCTCGACACAATGCCACAAAACCGTTTGTGTTTCCAGTCATTGCTGGTGCTCCATCGGTTGTAATGCAAACTAATTTATATATTGGTAGCTTGTAGTTTTTTATAAAATTGAAGAAAACGGCATATATATCTTCGCCACGGGTCTTCCCCTTCAGAGGAATGATTGTCAAAAATTCTTCCTTAGCCAACATGTCATTGAATACCATCCGAATAAAAATACACAGCTGGGCAGTGTCTGTCATATCGGTGGATTCGTCGAACTGTAAACAGAAGTATGTACATTCCATGATATCATTTTTTAGTTTATCTGCCATGTCCTGACTCATGACTTCAATACGCCTTGTGACAGTCGGACAAAATAACTGAAGTTCTCTAATAGCAGACATGATTTCTGTTTTATTTTTAAAATCTCCAAATAAAGTCTTACCCGCTTCAATAAATGCTTCCTTAACAACCGGTCCATCTTCGAATGGTTTCTTGTGTTTCGCCAATATATGAGATATTTTAAATGACGCGATCGTAGCAGCTTTTGATTGTTTGGCTGGTCTTGGTGAACATGGTTTGTTCTTTTTTCAAACAAGATATCAAACCACGTACTTTTCGTTTTCTTAATTCACTCTGTGGCGGAAAATCCTTTTTATAGTTTTTATGAGCCGTTTTATGATGTCTCTCTAAGTTACCACGCTTAGGTATTGCAAATGATGCACGACAAATAAGACAAATGCACTTATCCTTTACCATACAAAACAAAAATTTTTCCTCCCAATCGCTGTTAAAATGATACGTTTTCGATTTCTTCGCTGCACTCACTTTGTACTATTTAATAATAAACTTTGTATCGACGTAGTATTGCCTTCAAGATGCAATTCAGAATGACTCCAATTCCTGCAGGCGCAACTTTTATATCGGCGTGAACGAAAGTCTCGAATGTTCCCGTCAAACGCGCCGCCCGAAATTTCTAGAAAAGCGCCAAGGATAAAAAACGCGGCTTTTCTATGACAAGTACCGCGCGTTCCTTTGATAAAGCTGCCTTTTGCCGCTAGCAGAGTGTTATTTTATTACGTAATAAATTTTTGTAGTTTAGTTAAGTACCTACTTATTAAAAAAAATTTTCTTCTCGAGATCTACTCAAAAAGCACTCGCCATCGACTGTTTGGGCACCCCTGTCCTAGATAATAACGATGTTTTAAAATTTCCAGATATATAATACTCCGAGGGAGAGTCTCTATTCGAACGCCTGAAAAATGCCATATGTGATTTTGGCGAAACGTCAGCAAAACTGTTCTTTTAAGTAGTGAACGGATGTACGGGGTGTCCCAAATTCGAAGGTGACCATTGGGATCTTGGAAACCGTAAGAGATACGAAAAAGTTTAAATTATGGCAAAGTTGCGTATTTTGGTGCTCAATAAAATGCCGTTTGGAAATTGAAAAAATTCCGACTAATTTCGGAGATAACCGAAAAAAACCGAAAGTTCAAATTTTTTTATTTATTTTCTGGTGACTTTATTTAAAGAGATATTACAAAACAAATTGCACTTTTTCATTGCCACTTTTTTAGTTTTTTAAAGTGGCGTTATTACTTTTTTGATTTGACGTTTCGGTTTTTCGGATCCATCATCAAGTTCATTTTTTTAAATACGGACCTGGATTTTTTATTTCAAATTTCGAAAGAGCTCGAAATTCTAAGCACAACAATATATCGCACATATTATTTTAATCAATTATAATACTCTAAAATTGGTAAAAACATAATTTATATTTAAAATACGTTAAGGTGGCTATGAAACAATAATAAATCCATGAAATTATTATTTTAAGTTACCATGGAGATTTATACTGACGTTTACTAATATAATACTCATTGTAATGTTTTTTTTTAACTGTAACACACAGCTATAACGCGCCAACGTTGTAGCAACCGTTTAATAGAACAACACAAAAATTGTTTGTAACCTTTATTTAGAAAAAACTAAAGCTAGGTATATCAGAAGTGACAACATAAATAAACAAACTTATCGAATTTTTAAAACTAAAGTATACAAAAATAATTACATAATATTAAAGGTATTCAAACTGAAAACCCTGTGCTTCAATGCATTTTGCTGCAAGTCTACGAATTTTTAATATCGCCCGTTGTATGGTTCTAGCAGGAATGGCTCTAACCTCCCTAATTAAATTTTCTTGAAGTTGGTTAATGTTATCGGGTATATTGCGATATAAACGATTTTGTAGAAACCCCCATAAGAAGTAATCCAACGGATTAAGATCAGGACTTCTCGCAGGCCATCGCACAGGTCCAGTATTTCCGATCCATTTATTTGGAAATAAGGCATCTAAAAATTGTGCAACTTCACGTCCATTATGCGGTGGTGCACCATCCTGCTGCCACCACAACTGTCGCAAAATATTTAGTGGCTCGTTTTCGAGCAGTTCAACAACGTTTTCTAATATTAATTCGCGATATCTATTTGACATTAGGGTACCTTCATATATTATTGGACCTAGAATTTTATTGCGCCACATCCCGACCCATACATTGAAAGATACTCTTCCTTGTGCTCTTACTTCCTGATGTTGATGAGGGTTATCTACCGACCAATAATGCTCATTATGTCGGTTAAAGATTCCATAGGTTGTAAAATTACACTCGTCAGTCCAAATTACCTTAGATAAAAAATTGTTATCTTCCTCACATTTATTTTGAAACCAGTTACAAAAATCCATTCGTCGGATATCGTCACCTGGTCTAAGTTTTTGACTAAGGTGAATTTTGTATGGTCGATACTTATTGGCTTGTAATGTGCGCCATATTCGCATTCTAGGTATTTGCAACTCATTTTCGTAAAACCTAGTTGACCCCCTAGGAGCATTATTGACCTTAAATGAAAAAAAAGTATAAGATATGAATTTAAATTAAAACTTTATTATTTTACCGTATTAATGATGTTTTCCTCTTCATTTTCATCAACTCTACGACCATATTTATTTCTAGGTTTGTTAAAGCTTCCAAATTGTAACAAGTTGGTATCAAGTTTAGCAAAATAATTTTCATGAGGCTGTCTTCGCTCGGGATATTGAATAAAATATTCTTGACTTGAAAGTCTAGAGTTTCGATTTAATTTGTAATAAATTCGTAGCATATCACGTTTTTCTAATTTGGTAAACATTTTTTATTAGTTATAACGCACAATAAATAATAAAAACGATAAAAGAAAATGTCACTGTAAATCACCATAGTAACGTAACTCAAAATAATAATCAGATGTTTTTTTTTTGTTTCATAGCCACCTAACGTTTTTTACCATTAAATTTTGTTTTTATTAATTTTAAAGCCTTATAATTTATTCAAATAATATGTGTGATATATTGTTGTGCTTAGAATTTCGAGCTCTTTCGAAATTTGAAATAAAAAATCCAGGTCCGTATTTAAAAAAATGAACTTGATGATGGATCCGAAAAACCGAAACGTCAAATCAAAAAAGTAATAACGCCACTTTAAAAAACTAAAAAAGTGGCAATGAAAAAGTGCAATTTGTTTTGAAATATCTCTTTAAATAAAGTCAGCAGAAAATAAATAAAAAAATTTGAACTTTCGGTTTTTTTTCGGTTATCTCCGAAATTAGTCGGAATTTTTTCAATTTCCAAACGGCATTTTATTGAGCACCAAAATACGCAACTTTGCCATAATTTAAACTTTTTCGTATCTCTTACGGTTTCCAAGATCCCAATGGTCACCTTCGAATTTGGAACACCCTGTACACCCGGGATGAATCACTAATCGATACTGTGTAGAAGATAAAAGTAATATTAGACATGTTAATCATAATAACGACAGGCAAACATGATAACATATATGGTTCGACACTAATTTAATTAATAATCTTTTTAATGTTGGTTACCTTTAGAGGAACTAGAATGGATGAGACATCATGGATAATATAAGCAATAACCGCGTTATTATGTAAACCTTATTCCAATAGCGTAAATGAGCAGCATGTAGTTTAGTTGAACTAACAAATGCAGTCGAGCGCAACGTTGCCATCTTATTCAATTTAAAGGTTATTTGCCAAGACTTAAGGGCAAATGGAGTCAAGTAGAAGCTCTGGACGAAACAGAAAAAAGAATCGCTTTGTGTTTTAGTTACTGTTATTAATATTAAAATTCCCAACGTTGTAAGTAGCCTTCTGGTAATTCCAAAAGTCTTTTTAACCAAACTGTTTTCAGACATTTCAAAAGAAGCCATTTTAGTCTTATTTAGTGTATACCGTAATTTATGACTGTTATAGTCATATTTTATATTTATAGCTTTCTTTAACATAAAATTTTGTGTTTAATTAATTTTTTTGTTTTGCAAAAGAAATCTTTTTCCTGGACGAATTTTTACATAAATATCTATTATGTTTTGTTTATATAACGTTTATTAAACACATGAGTAACCAAATAAAAAACTTTACCTCGAATAAATCTCGAAGTGATATATAGCGGTCTTTTTTTGCCGACATTTTGGGATAAAATTGCAACTTCTCTCACGTATCGCGCCTTCCCTTCCCCTAATAAATTTTGTTAGCTCACTCCGCTAGCCGCAATAAAAACATTCTAGCTAGAGAACGTGGATCAACTACTACAAATGTTTTGGTAAGTGCGAACTCAGACAGTGTCAAATTACTTTTATTGTATTGTTGTGGACTTTCTGACACTTTTAGGAGAGTTTTTCTTTATAGCGGGCGAGCCAAAGTTCTAAGAGTTATAGTTTTATTATATTTCGAGCCCTGGGGAACGAGACTGGGAGTTTTTGTAGCTAACAACAAAAACATTTTTATTGTGTGTTTTTTTGCCTTGCGTTTTCCTTGCTTATAAAATATTAATCTAATTTCCAATCCAATATACTTTAAACTATCTAGGGCATATAAATAAAACCAATTTATCAGTCTACATAAAATAAAATTTTATGTAGACTGTATAAAGCGGTTTTGAAAAAAAAAATAAGTTCTATATAAAAGTTGTCAATATGGGCTTGAACAGAAAGATCGAAACACTACTTGCATGCTGTTCTGGGCTTCTTTCACTTCAACGGTTCAAAGAGGTCTCCTTTCTTGTTCTATATTACAGATAATACAACAAATGGGAAAAAATGGGGTTAATTTGAAAATCCAAAAACAAGTTTTTAAAAATGCTACCAAATGTGCATTGGAGTGCTCACCACTCTTGGCTCTAGACCCGTCATTTCCTTCTTCGATAGCCTTGTGGAGTTTTTGATATATGCGGAAAAGAGATTTTATAATTTACTTTTTATCTTTATATTTAATTTGTCTATTCTAAGTAAAATAAAATCATCTAAGGATTATATGTTATTCAGATTATTTTAATACGTCGTACCCTTAGTTGCACTATCGGTTTTGCTGTTTTGTCTTAGGATATTATGTTCCATTGGCCAGCTTATAAGAAATATCAACAAGAGTTTCTACGAACCAAAGTCTGCTGGATGCTCAAGGTAACTACTACTTGAGTCGAAATTCGATGGGTTCCATTCATACCATTCCTAGTTTTAATTTGGATTCAATTATTGTTATTGTTTTTACTTTAAAGGGGTTGGTCGGCAACATTGATGCTATGTCAATTTTTTTTGGATTGTTCCTGTGTCTGTGGGTAGCTTTAAGTTCAACCGAAGTTAAAAGAAATAAACTGTGGGCAGAAAAACTTTTTAGAATTTGGTTCGTGTCCAATTCCGATATCTGAAAAGACAGCGGAAGAAAACCCAATTTCAGGGGAAAACATTTCTAGGATATACGGGAGGACGACAACCCATTTATTTTATATAAAGGCAAAATACCGAGATACCGTATAAATCAACTTAGAGGAAATTTTAAGCTCTCCACGATTGTGAAATGATCTTTGAAGTAGTTCAAAGCTACCTCGCGCCTCCAAGAGAAGTTTGGTAACAGCTCCAAAAACAGCCATTCTAATTTTAGCTGCGCCCGAACAGCGGGCGGTTGCAGAAAGTTAGGTGGATTGCTGCCTTGTAGAAATCTTCTGGAAAAATGGAAAATGGTTAAACAAAACTAAAGTTAGTCAAACCGGATACCTGCACCATGTTCACCCCTGTCCTGTTTCTAGGATCCGTGTTGGGGTCCTAACAGCTTCCCCAGTTCAAGGAATTAAGGTCATAAACTAATTATAGCATACAAATTTGTCCACAGAAATGTTAAGTGTGTGGTGTCGAAAATTTCAAGAGAAAAGCCCCGTGTACGATGCAGTTTTGCATCGTATCGTGTATCGTGGTATATAACTGATTTCTAAGAACAAATATATTTGAAATCTTGTAAATTCATATTATTACCCTTAAGTATGAAAAAACGGCCCAAAGCTATGGATAATTAACATCATAAAAAAGTAAAAAAAAATAGCTATTTATATATATATATATATATATATATATATATATATATATATATATATATATATATTTCGCCTACGGCGCTATTTTTACCTGCGGGGCTTTGCACGTAGCTACGCTGCGCTTCACCCGCTTAAATCCACGAGCCGCTACTGAATCGCCGCGATCTACTTTACGTACAATACCAACGGAAGCGTTAAACTGCGGCTCTTCCCTAGAGGCTTCGGTCTTCGTACATGCCATACTCTCGTTGCCATAGCAACGCATTATTTTCAGGCATTGTTTTCGTTTCTCGCGCTTCCCCTACTTCCTCCGAATAGCCGCCCCTGGATTATATGTGAAATATCTTTAATAAACCACGGCCGCAAATGGTCCGGTAAGTCGGTCTTTACCGCATTCGTGTGATTTTTAATTAGTCGAAAGGCAAGGAAAAAAATCTCGCATATGCGATAAAGACACCCTATCGTACTTACCTACAATACACTATTATTCGCAAAAAAGTGTAAGCGTGATTCTAAATTATTTTGTTACTAGCTCAATTAATTGTCTAATAACTTAATGGTTCGGTAAACAAAGTTTCAAGTTCAATTAATTTTAAAATCTCTGCAGTTTTGGAGAAATGTGAAAACTACATCTCAGGATGACTTATTTTTCAAAAGGAAACTCAATTTTTTAAGGTGTTTTTAAGAATATATGAACCCTCAAAGCGTAAAAAGTGAACGAACCTCTCAATCTTCTATTAAAATAAACGTAATAATTTAAAATATTTAGGTTGGTTATAGCTTCAAAGGCCAAAAGAAATATAAGAAATTGCGTTTTTATTTGCTGTAGTTGCAATAGGATAAATATGCCACCAACGAATATATTGCATCGAACAATGTAATAAACGAGTCACAAATATTTCTTCCCTGTAGAATAGGATAGCCTAATTAGCTTGGTAAATATACAAACATATGATAACTTTGAAAGTGAGTTATCTCCTCTTGAAATTCAAGTTGTATTATTTGAGGTAAATTGCAAAAGCACTTTGCGCACCTGTACGCTGTTTATTCTGCCGACTAACCCAGAGCTAAGAAAAAAGTTTTGTTTTATTTGTTTTAGTCATTCACTTCAAAAGTATCTATTTTATTAGGTATAAGATTTCAGTTTAAAAACTTGAGAAATATAATAGTCACCAATTGCATTTAGATGCACAAGAATGTTTACTTTCCTCGTAAAAGGGAGAGATTTTTTTGTATCTTTACGTTTCAGGGTCCTTAGATGCCGAAAAATATCTTTTCTCAATTCCGTCGGTCTGTCTGTCTGTCGGTTTATCTATTCGCGGCATGACTAAAGCTACTACTTACCCGATTGACTTTAAATTCTGGACCAAAATTAAAAGTCATATGGGGGGTGACTTGATAACATTTTGGTAAAAATTCAATATGCAAAACAGAATAGCGGCCTAGTCAAATGTTAAAAAAATTATTACTAAAAACTACTAATCTAAGTTTCCCCAAATTTTGCACAAAAATCAAGTGTTACGTTGCAACCAACTGGTGAAATGTTGGTACGAATCTAAGATGGCGAAACAAAATGGCGATTAATTAAAATATTAAAAAATTCAGCCTGAAAAACTATATCATATTAATTTCAAATTTTGTGCAAGATTATTTGTAGTATAGAGATGAACTGGCAAAACTCTGATTTCAAAATGGCGAAACAAAGTGGCGGCCAAATGAAATATTTGTAATCGCGAAAAAATTGTAGGTTTGACATATGTTTACGTTCTAGCATCCCTAGATGCCAAACAATATGTTTTCTCAATTCCATTGGTCTGTCTTTCAATTCGCGTCGAGCTATAAACTATTTATCTGATTTCAAATTTTGGTAAAAAATTAAAAGTTGACCTGGAAACATTTTGGTAAAAATCCAATATGGCCGGACAAAATGTTGGCCTAGTGAAATGTCAAAAAAATTATTACTACAGAAACAAATTATCCAATTTACCTGAAATTTTGCCGACCTAATAAATTATTTAAAAAATCAGCCTAAAAACTACTTATTATATTATTTAAACATTTTGGGAAAGCATTAAGTGTAAGATAAACTCGTAAAAGTGTATTACGAATTCAAGACCGCGAAACTAAATCGAGGCCAAATAAAATGTCTAAAAAAATCAACTTAAATAATTTTCTTATTCAGTTGCCTTCAAATCTTTTTGTGTGATACGTGGATTAACTAGTACGAATTCAACATGACGGTACAAAATGGCGGTCTTAAGAAATGCGTGAAAACTACTTATTCAATTTATTTTAAATCATGCCCAAACTTTAAATATGACATAGTAGAATCTGGTAAAATATTGGTACGCATCCAATATGATGGAGCAAAAGACGGGCCAATAAAAAGTTTGGAAAGACAATATTCTAAATGACTATGTGCGGAACTAAATTGGGTTACACTTTACTATTCCTAATAAAAGGAAAGATTTATAGCAATGGATGTACCGGGTAAAAGAAATTTACCGATTTCCACATAAAATTTTTGTCGTTTGCAAAAACTAAATTGATGGGAATGTACATTTCTTACATAGTGCGGTATTTAATTTCTTTACCAACCACACTTGTATGTATAGAGATTTCATTTCGGTATAATATTTAATATCAGATCAAGAGTTGGTGGTCAATTTATTTAAGGAAGCATTAAAAATTGTTCCTTCTGTGCTTTTATTAGAAAATGAAAGTCTGGCACGCCTCTTGGACACTTTGGTTAGTTATTAATATGATAGCTTAGTTTATCAAAAATTAAACACATTGTAGTATAATATAGTACGAAAGCTTTTTCAGCTGGATTCTAATAAAAATCATGGCTCTGAGTTTAAAACATGCGAAATTGTAATCACTTTTCAATGTTTAGTCTGCGATTGCGCAAGATATCTTCAGAGTTCTTCACTGCACAAAATCAGTGTTTTGATCCTATTCATTAAAGCCCCTGAAGATGCCTTGTGCAATCGAATGTGAAATGTCGATAAAGTAATTATTAATTGGTCACGTTCTAAACCCACAAACCATGACTTTTACAGTTTTGCTAAGAATTGATTTATGTAATCATTAAACTAAACTAAAAAATATAATAATCCTATATTCACGGTTAACCGTTAATAACAAGATAGCATAAGGACAAATTTCTTAAACCAGCAAGATCCATTTATGGAGATAGTAATATAAGCTGGTCAGAAATACACCATTAAACTTTGCAGAAGGAATAAAAAATCGCAGTTTAAGAACAAACAGCGAAATGCGCACTGAGTGGACCTAGAAAGTCTTGCATGGGAAATAACCAACACTACTCTCTGTCGATAAAGCTGGCTTGGATTAGCTAAATATGGGGCAACTATATTCAGAGACAGAAGAATGTATCTTAGCATGGGGTAATAAAAACAATGAACTATGAGAAATTCGTATTAAAAATCATTTGAAGTTAATCCTAAAAACCAACTCAGTAAAAAACCCACCTCCATTTTGCGAATACTCACCTGAACCAGTTCTCGAATCTAAAGTCCATTTGCTTTATTGAGACCAACCAATGAGAACGAATAGGCCTATCGATTTTGATAAGCCAGATATTGTACTGATTAACAAACAAACTAAGAAGGCAATTGGAATTGATATTGCCTGTCCACTCACTCATAATGTTTTAAAAACAGAAATAGAGGAGGTCACAAAATACCAGAACTTAGCGACAGACGGTGTTGGGGATTAGAGGAAGTAAAATTAATACCGATTATCATCTTAGCCACCCCAACTATGTTCAACAACTTGCCCAAAACTGTAAAGAAGTTAGAAAAAAAAAGGACATTCTACGTAGCCGGCATGTATTTTATACCCATAACTTTTACAAGGTACTAAATATCTCTATCTCGGTTTCAGAGGGTAGCAGTTCATTGCTGCACTTAAATTTTTTCATATAATCCTCTCGTGGCAAGTTCAAGATCAAGCAAGAATCAAGACATTTCTGCTTGTTTTTAATGTCGTTCAAGTTTCGCTTTTTATGTCTTCTTCGAAAACTTTTTTTCCTCAGTCTTCAATGTATTCGTTTATAGGTCCATATATCAGAATTTTCCCTTGTCTCATGTTCTACCCATTGATATCTAGGTTTAACCATACATTCGATGATATCCATTCTTTTTCTTCATATTCATATTTTTTCGTATCGGATATCCTTCTTTCTATAACTTTTTGTATTCTAAAGGTAATGGTTTTCAATTCATACGGGCCCACAGGTAGACCTCATGTTTTGAGTACTTTTCTTTAACACATTTAGATATTGTAGAATCATCAAATGCATAATGCAAACTATCAAAAGCTGGTGATGACAGTCCAATTATTCTCGTGATTTCTGCAATATCATTTTTTACGTAATACACATAGTGATCGGCATTCTCTGTTTCATGATGGTCTAAAGTTACTATTTAATATGGCTCGATATTTTTGTCTAGTTTATGTTTATTTCAATGCCGATCCGATTAGAGAAGACTTTCAATTCTCGGAGCATTTTCTCGAGCTTAGTTATGTTTGTGCTAATAAGAGCTATATCATCCTCGAATCTCAGTAATTTAGCAACCATCAATCCTGTTACTAAGAAATATCATTTTTTCATTTTTAAAGCCAGGATGAAGACATTTGGTGATATCCGAAATATACAAAATGTTGGTTGATTTTAACATTAAGGGAAAGGTGTTCATACATAATTTTAATAAGAGTGGAATATCTGAAGTCAATCCGTGCCTTCACCATCGGTTTTAAACATCTTCATGTTTCGATAGTGTCGGGTGCCTTGTAAAAATCGATTAAAGCTAAGTATATTAAACTGTTACATTCAGGCGTTTTTTTCTATTATGAGTTACACTGTCTTGAGGTGATCTAATATGGTGAATTTACCACGTATCATTACTTGTCATTTAAAATCTACTTTTATGTTTACCTCGAAAAGCCATATTTTGATTTACATCAATTATGTAATCATTTTAATCACAAATTTATTGTTCAATACATTCTTTTAGGATTTTCAAGATCATGGTTAATATTGAGCTCAATGTTGATTGTTTTTTTTCTGCAAATAAAGGACCCGGAACTTTCCTCATTACGAACATTTCCTCTTATTAGGAATAGTGTATGAAGTATGAAACTATTTAGTTTCGTACATATTCATAAACACATACATACATTTTGTTTTCTATCATTTTTTTAGAAAAAATGAAGGATATGGAAGGGAATTTCCGGCTAAGAGTTTTTACCGATTGGTTTTTACCCATGTACCCTGAAATTTCCTCCTAAGGAATTATTTCTTGTCTAGAAACGTGAAAAATAACATAATTTATGAATGTAATGGCTAAATGCGAAAGTAAATAGGATCTTATTTTACTACTCGCAATAAAAAGAATGATTAATACCAAGGGAAGTTCCTGGTAAAGAAAATTACCGATTTCTTATATTGTATTTTCAACATTTTAATAGGCAGCCACTTGATTTCAGAATATTGAACTAGTAATATTTTACTAGTTTTACACCTATGCCACACAACATTTCGGGCAAAATGTAAAATCAATAAAAAAAACTGATTTTTTAAAATTGTATTAGGCCGCCATATTTTATTTGTATAAAAATTTACTAGTTTATACTTATATCACATCTTATTTTTGTGCAAAATTCAAATGTAATATGAAAAAGGTTTTTTCACGATAATTTTGTTAATATGTTTAACAACATTCGGCTGCCAGTTCATTTCCATATCAAACCTACTTTTTCCGGAAATTTTCCGGAAAAAATGGAGACATACGAAACATTGGACTATGTTTCCTATGTCTCGAATTATTGTAACATCGTTCAAAAAAGATAGAAAAAGACGAAACTTCACATCCAAATGTGACTTTTTAACATTAATCTACAATCAAATATCTTAAAATGCTGCTGCTCGCCTATCGAGTTTCTTTTTATAAGGGGAGCGAAATCTTGAACTTATCTTTTTTTTAATTTTTACAGTTCACCTTGCTTGCTGTACTTATCGATTAATAACTCCGAACCTATAACCACCAAACCGATTGCACTTTGAAACAATATTAATCCATATTTTGACTAAAACCCTAAAAATGTCAAATTATAGGCTTAAACGGATAAATTTTTTTTTATAGAAAGACAAGTTGCGACTTTTGTCCAAGATTATCTGCGTCCCCGCATAAATTCTATTATGAAGAGAAGCAAATTTTAAGGAAATAACTAAAAAAAAAACCGTAAAATATAAATTATTTCCAAAAATTGAGGTTTTTCATTTACATAATTAGAATTAATTTTTCCTAGTTTATGAATTATAAATTGTAATATTATTTAACTTAATTTTAGTTTACATCGTAGACATATTATAAGTATTTAAAATTGTTGACCAAATGCAGTTATCTTATGGTACAACAACAAAATAAGAAAAAATGCTCATGCTACTAACGAAAATACCAGTAAACTCAAAATGCGGAATTTTTAAACAATCAGTGATGGCATGCGATCTCATTTGTACTGTACACCCTCTTGTACAGAAAATTTGTCTGTTATTTTCTTGTTTCTTCTTGAGATATAATCATTCTTGTGGTTCTTTGTTTGTTTCGTAGTATTACTCGCCTTTTTGGGAAATATAATTATAGTGTATGCAGATATGTTATTGATTGGTTACGTTAGTCGTAGAGCTTTGGTAACCAACAGTCTGCCGAATAAACTAGAAGATATTGCCTTCCTGTGGCGAGTATACATATACATATATAGTCAACAATCTAGAAATAGAAAATAATAGCAGATCCATGTTCCATTGTAAAAGTACGATGTCATTGGTCCGTCAGCTTTTCATCTATAGCACCATCCTCTAAATATATTGTTAAAATTTTTGCGAATGCTCAAAATGATTTATAAATCTTCAAGAAAAAATCGGTAAAGGATACCAAGGCTAAAACATTTTCTGTGATACAGTTTTCAATTTTCCACTTAAGAAAATCCGGTAAAGGATGCCAAACATATTACTTATCAAAATAAAGAGAACTGATAATGTAAACAAAATAAATAAAAATATTTTAAGTATTAAATATTCGTATAATATCAATAACTTATTTTCTGTTGCAAAATCAGTTTTATGGCGCCTCCTTGTGACCTGTGACTTTATTATTTCTGTTGATGGGAAAGCTAACGAATTAATTTCTATTTCTGTGTGTTGCATAATACTGCACTTTATAAAATTTTCCAAGTTTGGCCCTGATTTTCAAAACATGTGAGATTAAATTGAACATATTTTTTACAGAACACAAGATTTTCTATTGCCGGCGAATCGTAACAATCACAACGCAAATTGGGCAGTGTGCTTCCTATTGGTTCGTCGTTTATTTCCGCGAAGTATAAACAAGTTTTTGTTGAACGTTCAGCATAAGAATTGGCTTTATATAGGAATAAAGTTAATAGCACCGGCTTCCTGGCTTAGTGGTAGGATACTCGGCTTAAGATGTGGTGCTTATGTGTCTGGATTCCTGTTCAGACGGATGCAGTCATAAAGTTTTTTTACTAAACCCCATGGACTTCTGCTCGGATCACCGCGCTGAACACACGTGCTCGGTAAGGCTCTCTAACGGAAAGTAGTGTAGTTTTTTGCGGTGTTTCGAGGGGCAGTGCGACTAACATTGTGGAGATATCACTGGGGAAATATTCTACATAACGAGCCATTCGCTATAAGATAAAGATTCCTAGAGGACGTAGGAATTAAGAATTCTTCCTCTGAACAGGCTTGCCTAATAAGTGCAAAGGCCGCGCGGTGACCAGAACGTTTCACGGGAGTGCGCAAGTCTGATTCTCTGATAGCGGAAACAATGTGCTTTTACCAGAAACACAAATAGTTGTTACCTCATTAAATAATTGATATGACACTTTCCAGACGCACGGTAGTGCGGGAATAATAAATATATAAATAAACCAATTAATTTAAAGTCAAATATTTTTATTCAGTTGCGAAAAAGCCAAAAACGGATTTTTGTTTGTCAAAAGCTATACCGTCTTGTATCTTTACCGTTTGTTCTAGGTTAGCCCAGGTTCGTAGACAAAACTATCATTAAAGCCATAAAATCACCTCAAAACTTCAAAAATCAGATGTGAAATACGCGTTGTGATTGGTATGAGCCGCTGGCGATTGAAGGTCTTGTTTACAGAACTACTTGCAACAGAAACAATAAAGAATTGCCATCAATCAGAATTGTACACAATCAGTATTATGCTTTGATAATCCTTACAACGAAAATCTAGCATAATGAAACCGCATGTAACATTATCTACACAGAGGAAGTAAAAACAAACACAGTTTTAATTTTATCTCAAATATTACGCTGAAGGTGGGCTTTGATATAATAAACTGTGTTGAAATCCTTTATATGTAGTATTTTTATTACCTGTTATGTCAGCTTTATTAGAAATAATCTCAAGAATTAGTCTTTTGAAATATCTATTTTATCATTTATCATGATTTATCTGTCACAAGCAGTTTCGAATTAGTAAACAACAAGAAGTTTTACAATATATTGAATGAAGAAACTATTAATAATTTTCCTAACGATATTTCAAAAGACTAATTCTTGAGATGATTTCTAATAAAACTGACATAACAGGTAAACCAATCACAACGCCTATTTCACATCTGATTTTTGAAGTTTTGAGGTGTGATTTTATGGCTTTAATGATAGTTTTGTCTACGAACCTGGGCTAACGCACAAAACGGCACAAACGGGAAAGATACACCACGGTATAGCTTTTGACACACAAATTCTGTTTTTGGCTTTTTCGCAACTGAATAAAAATATTTCACTTTAAATTAATTGGTTTATTTATATATTTATAAATATATTGAATGAAGAAATTATTAATAATTTTCCTAGCGATATTTCAAAAGACTAATTCTTGAGATTATTTCTAATAAAGCTGACATAACAGGTAATAAAAATACTACATATAAAGGATTTCAACACAGTTTATTATATCAAAGAGATTCCTTTGTTTTACAGAAAAATAGTATTACCTTTAGCGTATTATTTGAGATAAAATGAAAACTGTGTTTGTATTTACTTCCTCTGTGTAGATAATGTTACACGCGGTTTTATTATGCTAGATTTTCGTTGTAAGGATTATCAAAGCATAAAACTGATTGTGTGCAATTCTGATTGATGGTAATTCTTCATTGTTTCTGTTGCAAGTAGTTCTGTAAACGAGACCTTCAATCGCCAGCGGCTCATACCAATGACAACGCGTATTTCACATCTGATTTTTGAAGTTTTGAGGTGATTTTATGGCTTTAATGATAGTTTTGTCTACGAACCTGGGCTAACCTAGAACAAACGGGAAAGATACACCGCGGTATAGATTTTGACAAACAAAAATCTGTTTTTGGCTTTCTCGCAACTGAATAAAAATATTTGACTTTAAATTAATTAGTTTATTTATATATTTATTATTCCTGCACTACCGTGCGCTTTCATTATAGCAAACCTAATCAATATTAGCAGAACCTGATTCGTCATTTTATTAATTATAAGTTTTATTGTTTGATTGACTGAACTTGTTGGTCTTCCGCCATTTTCTCGCAATAACTAATCGGAAGCACTTTCGTGTGTCTGGAAAGTTCTCATAACCATTATTTAATGAGGTAACAACTATTTGTGTTTCTGGTAAAAGCACATTGTTTCCGCTATCAGAGAATCAGACTTGCGCACTCCCATGGAACGTTAAGGTCACCGCGCGACCTTTGCACTTATTAGGCAAGCCTGTCCAGAGGAAGAATTCTTAATTCCTACGTCCCCTAGGAATCTTTATCCTACAGCGAATGGCTCGTTATGATATCTCCACAATGTTAGTTGCACTGCCCTCGAAACACAGCGAAAAACTACACCATTTCCGTTAGGGAGCCTTACTGAGCACGCGTGTTTAGCGGGGTGATCCGAGCAGAAGTCCATGGGGTTTAGTAAAAAAAAACTTTAAACCAGTTATCCGTCTGAACAGGAATCCAGACACATACGCACCACATTTTAAGCCGAGTATCCTACCACTAAGCCAGGAAGCCCATGCTATTAACTTTATTCCTATATAAAGCCAATTCTTATGCTGAACGTTCAACAAAACTTGTTTATACTTCGCGGAAATAAACGACGAACCAATAGGAAGCACACTGCCTAATTTGCGTTGTGATTGTTATGATCCGCCGGCAATAGAAAATCTTGTGATCTGTAAAAAATATGTTCAATTTAATCTCACATGTTTTGAAAATCAGGGGCAAACTTGGAAAATTATTAAAGTGCAGTATTATGCAACACACAGAAATAGAAATTAATTCGTTAGCTTTCCTATCAACAGAAATAATAAAGTCACAGTTCACAAGGAGGCGCCATAAAACTGATATTGCAACAGAAAGTAAGTTATTGATATTATACGAATATTTAATACTTAAAATATTTTTATTTATTTTGTTTACATTATCAATTCTCTTTATTTTGATAAGTAATATGTTTGGCATCCTTAACCGGATTTTCTTAAGTGGAAAATTGAAAACTGTATTACAGAAAATGTTTTAACCTTGGTATCCTTTACCGATTTTTTCTTGAAGATTTATAAATCATTTGGAGCATTCGCAAAAATTTTAACAATATATTTAGATGATGGTGCTATAGATGAAAAGCTGACGGACCAATGACATCGTACTTTTACAATGGAATATGGATCTGCTATTATTTTCTATTTCTAGATTGTTGACATGTAATACAATATTTTCGATTTTAAGAGAGGTAGACATCGGATTCTTAAAAATCAAAATATTTGGTGCCCACATAGATTCACGCATGTTTTTTAAATTTTGTTGACTTTGTCTTAGATGAAAATTTTATAAAATTTAGGGTCGGATTAATTCCAACTAATCGAAAATGAATTTGGCAAATTGAAATTTGCATTAAATATTTATTTGCGTTTCGTGTTTCGTACACTGCCATAAAACTATCTTGTGTCGTATACTCGCCACAGGAAGGCAATATCTTCTCGTTTATTCGGCAGACTCTTGATTTCCGAAGCTCTACGACTAACGTAACCAATCAATAACATATCTGCATACACTATAATTATATTTGATATTATGATAAAATAGGTGGAATTAAAGCATGACATAAGAAATACATCAATAAAAAGTTCAAAATTACAATAATAAAGTTTTAACGCTATACTTGTTATGTATGTTATATATTCGTAATGAAAACCTATAATATTTAGCCAAACACTACACCACTTGAAAAATTTGCTCTAACAATTCGAATATTAAAAGAAATCGCAGATTATCTATATATATATATATATATATATATATATATATATATATATATATATATATATATATATATATATATATATATATATATATATATATATATATATATATATATATATATATATATATATATATATATATATATATATATATATATATATATATATATATATATATATATATATATATATATATATATATATATACTCAAAAATATAAATGCCAATTTTCTCTTAGTTTTTCCATATTAAGATTTATCGAAAATATAAGCATTGTATTCCTCAGGCAATTATGCTATTTATCATTTTTTTTCTATTTTCAATAATAATCTTGGTTTTAGAAAAAAGAGCTTTTTTTGCTTTACACTTAGAGCTATTAACTGTGCGGTAATGATTCTATTAATGGTCACTAGATGGCGTTTTTTCGTAATTCTTCAAATAATACGGAGTTTCTCAAAAAAATCAAATGGGATGATATAACTTTTATATCATAATTTAATTTAAAGTTATAAAAGGTATCAAACAGTCAAATAAAAAATCCAGGTCCGTATTTAAATTAAAAAAGTTGTTGGTAGTCGCTCGAATCAGAAACGTCGGATTGAAAAACTAACCCCACTAATCTGTTGAGAAGATAAAGTGACAGTGATAAAGTCAAAATTATTTTTATCTGTCATTTCAACTAACACTACAATTATAGAAAAGCTAAAAAATAATACAAAAATTAACTTTTATGGTTTTTTCTATAATTATAGGCTTAGTGAAAATGACAGATGAAAATAATTTTCTCTTCATCATTGTTTCTCTCCTCTACAAATTGGTGAGGTTAGTTTTTCAATTCGACGTTTCGGATTCGAGCGACCATTAACAACCTTTTTAATTTAAATACGATCTGGATTTTTTATTTCACTATTCGATACCTTTTATAACTTTAAATTTATTTGTCGCAAAAAAGTCATACCATACCATTTTATTTTTTTGAGAAAATCCGTATTATTTGAAAAATTACGAAAAAAAGCCATCTAGTTACCACTAATAGAATCATTACGGCACAGTTAATAACTCTAAGTGAAGAGTAAAAAAAGCTCTTTTTTCTAACACCAGGTTCACAGTAATCGGTTCACCCAAAAAAGAGATATAGATGTTTGAAAGAAAAAAAGTTTAACCAGCCCCACACCACTTTATTATTGAAAGTAGAAATAACATGATAAATAGCAAAAAGTTGCATAACTGCGTGAATAATACGATGCTTATATTTCCGACAAACCTTAATTAGGAAAATTCAAGAGAAAATCGGCATTTCTATTTTCGAGTTGCTGTTACGCCTCCTAACGCAATTTCCACTTCTTTCCTTTGGCCGATTTACCCACAAATGTTATTTCCCCATGATTTTATGATAACAGTTATCGAGTTATGGCTGAAGGCCATCCTTAATGGATCACCCTATATATACCCTATATATATATATATATATATATATATATATATATATATATATATATATATATATATATATATATATTATATAATAGTGTTTAGTTTTCTTAGGTATAGGTTTACGTTTTATAATGAAACTTACTATTTCCTTGACGTTTCGCCCGTCTTAGTAGGCTGTCTCAAAAAGTCTTATTTATTATTTAAGTTTTTTTTTTCCCATTTTGAATTACATGTCAAACCTAAAAAAAATTTAAAATTTTACAAATTGTTAACAATGATATAAAACTTACACTTAAAATATCGTAGGTCTTAGAATAAAAAAGTAGAATACATTTTAAATTTTAAACGAAAATAGGACATGTTTTTTGTTTACTTATATGTATATATATATATATATATATATATATATATATATATATATATATATATATATATATATATATATATATATATATATATATAAACTCACATAGACATAATAATGGCGCTTAAATAAATTTAGGTAGTTATTTGTTGCCATTTAATAAATATGTCATCCACATAACGAATCCATAATTTGGGCTTCAAACTTGCTTTCTCAAGAGCTTCTTTCTTGAAGTATATCATAAATAAATTCGCGACTACTAGTGATAGCGAGGACCCCAATGGAGCAGCATATATTTGTTTCTACATTTGCCCGTTAAATGAAAAATAAGTATTTTTAAGGAAATCCTCGTTCTTAGCAATCCTGCCCAATGCTTCGTCGATGGGAATACTGGGATACAACGACTTGACATCTTGGCTTGCTATAATATCGTCTTTTTCAACAGCGATATCTCGTATAATTCGAGTGAAATGCTCTGAGTTTTTACAAATGAATTAGCGCCTTCGACAGCTGGGTACATAATTTCAGCAAGATGTTTTTCCAGTTTTTGTAGCGGCGAATTAACAGCACTACCACTAGGTCTGTTAGGCGCCCCTGCTTTGTCTTTTTTGGTAAACTATAGAAATTGAGTTGTTTGAGTGCCCCGCGGATCCCCGAGAAGTACAGAAAAACCATCAAGCACTGAACAGTTCCTTATTCACGAAAATTTTCTCCAATAGATTTACTCCACAAAAACGTAAATATTAAAATACAACTAATATGTCTAATATTCATTTATCGGTATTGGAGGTGTTACAAAGAAGATGTATTAAGATAATATTAGATAAAGACATACAATACTGTACTGAACTTTTAGTTAAAGAGTCAAAATTCTTTAGTATCAGACAAATGTATTGCTGCAGTTCATTGGTGCAATTTGTTAAACATAAACAGAGTAATAATTTTGCTAAACCATGGCTATGACACAAGGGGTAGGACAGAGTTCAAAGATTGCGAAATATCGAAAAGTATTAAGAGATAAAGATTACACAAAGTTTTAAAGTAAAAACTAATAAATTGATCCAAGAGCTAGGGATTTATTTATACAGAACAATTTTTTATACACTCTAAATCGAAACATAAATTTAATAGGTTTTACAGGATGACAGAAAATCCATTCTGCAGGGCATGTACGGTAAATTCTATTTGAATCTTATCTAGAATATATGAATATAAAACTTAAATATTAGAGATTAGAACAAGAGAATAAATAAATGGTTTTAATTGTAACTCTATGAAGAAGTATATATGTATATGTAAACATGTTGTGTGCTTAAAAATTTGTAAATTTATGTAGGGTTTTATTTTATTGGAGTATTTAGCATTTGAAATATTTATTATCTATTTCATTACCGCGGTCAAGCTCTAACTTATGGGGAGTCTTTTTTATATATTCTACTAACTAAATTGTAAAATGTAATTTGTATGACGTTTCCATATGTCAGACAGAAAGCCCTTTTAACGAATTAAGTTTATGTTGTTTCTTTAATGAGCGGATATCACAGATAATTGCTGTGATAATATAATAAAATTGGGGGTCACAGCCATTTGGGCATGACTGTAATGTAATGTGAGTTAATTTGGGCTACTATGACGAAAACAGTTTACTTTTAATAACTTAATTTTACCAGTTTATTATGGATATTTTGTTATATATTGCATCAGTACGTTTCGGGTTAATTTTGAAGCTTCCCTAAAAAAAAATATTTTAGAATGTACTTCATTTTTTTTAGTTAAGTTAGATCAAAATACAAGAGTTCTAACCACACTACACCACAACTTGTCACGTTCTGGACGCGCGTTTCGCTAACCAAGTTAGCATCATCAGCAGATGATATAAACTAAAGTAACTTATCCTAATCGAGACTATTTATAGGTAAATGTCGTTACACTTGGTTGCACCCGACTGCACCGTTGTTAAGTAAACAATAGAGGGGCTATAGGGAATAGGCCCTCTATCTTTATTTAGTGCTTTCTTACCACATTTAACTATTTCTATACTCTCAAATGTATCCAATAATCTATTATTAGATACATTTTTAATCAACTTAAGATTTATTCCTATTCGGTGATTGTTTTCCAAAGCATGCTGGGCAACGCTTGACTTTTCTGTTCTTCCGTATCTTAAATGTGCCATGTGTTCTTTAAAACGAATTTTTATGGAGCGTTTAGTTTGCCCAACATATTTTAGATCGCGGTCATTACAGCTAATTTCATAGATGCCACTTCTCTCCCTCAAGTCGACTTTGTCTTTGGGGTTTCCAAGGAGATTTTTCAAACTGTTCTCCGTTTTGTAGGCTACTCTAAAACCTACGTTTTTAAATACTTTTTCTAGACCTCTCGTATATCTGGGATCATATGGGATTACTATGAATTTATTGGAAGCCTCAGCTGTTTAAAGAGTAGTGGCATCTTTTAACATTTTCTTATGCTTATGTCTATTTACTAATTTATGTACAAAATTATCATTATATCCATTACTTTTAGCTATATTTTTAATCCGATTTATTTCATTGTTAAAACGTTCTTTACTTAATAGAAAATTGACTAACCTGTGAGTTAAGAAATGGAATGCCATTTTGTGTTGACGGCAATGAAATGAGTCGGATGTTATATACCTATCAGTATTAGTAAATTTCCTATAAATATCAAATTCTAATTTATCGTTATTTCTAATAACTAACGTGTCGAGAAAAGGTAATTGCCCATTGCTCTCCTTTTCGTACGTAAAATTAATGGAAGGATACTTATTGTTTAATGTTTCTAAGAAAGTGACCAAATTTTCTGTTTTAGTATCAAAAATAGCAAATATATCGTCTACGTATCTATACCACACCCTTGAGAAATACTTGAGTTCTTTTTTGAATTGGGTTTCTAATCTGCCTATAAACAAATCTGCAAGGAACGGAGATAAGCAATTTCCCATCGCAGTTCCCTCAAGTTGTTTATAATATTTATTGATGAACTGAAAAAAATTTTCATTCATACATAATTTTGTGAGAAGTAAATATTCATCAATAATTTCTTTCTTCAAATTATTGATTTCAGGTAGTTCCTTTAGGTACTCTAAAGCTAGTGGTATGGGTACACAAGGAAACAATTAGCTGTAATGACTGCGATCTAAAATATGTTGGGCAAACTAAACGCTCCATAAACATTCGTTTTAAAGAACACATGGCACATTTAAGATACGGAAGAACAGAAAAGTCAAGCGTTGCCCAACATGCTTTGGAAAACAATCACCGAATAGGAATAAATAATCTTAAGTTGATTAAAAATGTATCTAATAACAGATTATTGGATGCATTTGAGAGTATAGAAATAGTTAAATGTGGTAAGAAAGCACTAAATAAAGATAGAGGGCCTATTCCCTATAGTCCCCTCTATTGTTTACTTCACAACGGTGCAGTCGGGTGCAACGAAGTGTGACCACATTTACCTATAAATAGTCTCGATTAGGATAAGTTACTTTAGTTTATATCATCTGCTGATGATGCTAACTTGGTTAGCGAAACGCGCGTCCAGAACGTAACAAGTTGTGGTGTAGTGTGGTTCAAACTCTTGTATTTTGATCTATCTTCCACCACAGGTCCAGTGTTAGTACTTAAGTTAGGTTGGTTAAATTTTCATTGACCAAAATTTTAGGTTAGGAACAAGATATCCAAATGCGGTTTGCTTGTGCTTAATTATGGTTCACTTTGATATTTTTTCATGTCAAAAAAAAAACATATCGATACATTTATGTTCTTTTAGTATTACGTCCCTCATATAAGGGAAGTATTGTAAAATCACTCTCCGAGATATTTCCAGATCTTCACGTTTCAGGGTTCCTAGATGACGAAAAACATGTTTTCTCGATTCCGTGTGTTTGTCTGTCGGACTATCGGTCTCTCTGTTCACGCATAGCTAAAAAACTGCTTACCCGAATGACTCCTAATTTTGGTCAAAAATTAAGGGTCAAATGGGGATGATCTGGTAATATTTCCAACATGGCAAAACAAAATGGCGGCCTGTGAAATGTTAAAAATATTATTACTAAACAAGTGATTATCCAATGTATCTCAAATTTTGTACAAAAATCAAGTATTATGTAGGAATCAACTGGTAAAATTTTGGTGTAAATCCAGGAAGGCGCAACAAAATGGCGGCCAAATGAAATTTTTGTGATCTGAAAAAATCACCCTCTCAGGTTTTACTTATATTCGCGTTTTACCGTCCCTAGATGTCAAAAATATATTTTGTCGGTCCGTCTGTCGGTTTGCCTGCGGCATAGCTTAAATACTAGACATCAGATTGACTTCAAATTTTAATAAAAAATTAAGGCTTAAATGGGGATCACCTGGTAATATATTGGTTAAAATCCAATATGCCGGAACAAGATGAAGAAATTATTACTAAAAAACCTAATTTTCCGATTTATCTCAAATTTTGTACATTACCTATTATATAGGAATCAACTTGGTAAAATTTTTGTATGAATCGAAGATGCCGGAAAAAAATGGCAGTTCAATAAGATATTTAAACATTCAACCTGGAAAAACTATGAAGTGTGCAAAAATTAGTCCTAAGGAAGTTTATGGAACTAATGGCAACCCTGCCGCGCAGGTGACGTAACTGTGGCACCGAAGTGGAGAAACGGGAACCTTGGAAGAGAACGGCCGGTAAGGCAGATTGGCGGCAGCCGTTAAAGAGTTAACATCGCGATTGTGTCGTTTTTCTCAGCGGCTGTCTCCGTGGTTTTTTTTAGTAAAGTACCTAGGCCTAGGCTAATTATTTTATATAGATCATAGACACTAATAAGCAGCACTGTTTAGTGTCTCTTATATTTGACCATTGGGTTTGATTTACCTGCTAAATAAATTGATCAGTTTATCTATTTATTGTTATTGCCGTTTATAGATTCTCACTCTGCTCCAAGGACGATCGTCCCGACCGAACTTTATTTACACTTCATTCTACAGTGTTTGGTGGGGTTAATTTTAAAGACTATTAACTTTAAGATGTCTTAGGTTTAAATGATTTTTAGATATAGCTGATTAAGCATAGATTTTGTCTAACTTTATAGTAATAGATTCAAACATTGGAGATATGTTGATACTTTTCTTTTGTTTCCCTAAAGAACCCACGAATATTTAAGGTATGTATCTAAATTTTCTTTAGGCACATTATATAAATTGGCGTCCAACTTGAGGCTTGATTATTTTGCTATTTTAGTGTAATAAAATAATTTAGAACCGTGGCTAAGTGGAAACAAAAGGAACAGTTTTTCTTGGCAAATATTCTTTGTTACAGGGGACTGTTTAAAAGTTATTGTACGTACCTAATGTTTTTATAAATTGAGTTAATTGTACAATATATCGAAAGTGTGGTAGTGGCCATAAGTAAAATGCCACCTAACCACCTGTAAGTGAAGCAAAATTTTTAACTCAAATATATTTTAACGATACGGATATTATTAAAATGGCTATCCAACATTTTCCTGTGGACATAAGACGTAACTTATTACTGAATAATTTAAACAGCTTCCATGCGGTGGAAAGGTACCTACGCGATATTGATTTAAATTTGGAGACAGAACCCCATACTTTAGGGGCACATAATAACAATAGAAATTGGCGCGATAGAAATAAAAACGCTAACCCTAGGGAGGCAAATCCAAGCTCTAACGCTGTTTTTGATATTTCTGAAGAGCTTTTGGAAGAACCGTTATCCGAAACAAAAAACTTACCCATTTTACCTACGGTTTTGCTAAGCTTCGGTGAGATCAAATCAACTGCATTAGTTGATTCTGGCAGCCAGATTTCTTGTATGTCACAATCATTTTTCAATACTCTGGCTCAAACACAGTGTCGTTCGTCACGTATTTTAAAACTTCCGGCAAAATGTAGTACGATAATGGGGGCTTTAGGGAAAAAGAGTCAGAAAATTCGAGAACAAGTATTTTTAAAGTGTTGTGTCAGTGAGACACTCGAATTTGAATATCCTTACGTTATAGTGCCAAAACTTTCTCGCGACATTATTTTAGGCTGCGATTGGATGCAGGATCACCAAATAAATA
This sequence comes from Kuschelorhynchus macadamiae, assembly GCA_030620095.1. NCBI lineage: Eukaryota > Metazoa > Arthropoda > Insecta > Coleoptera > Curculionidae > Kuschelorhynchus > Kuschelorhynchus macadamiae. Next base: position 237,455 of record JAUTXW010002904.1, on the reverse strand, counting down.
TCGATTTTGAAAATTATAGAATGAGCGGAAGCTTTGAGGGCAGGCAGCAAATTTTTCATTTTTATGGAAACTGTAGTCCGAGAGCTAATGTATGCGTAAATGAAATATTGATTGAAAGGGATACCATGTCAGAATCTGAAGAAAACAATATTAAAGGGGGTTATTCCGAAAAGGAAATTTTGGAGGTCGCAAAACTGGCTCAGCGATTTAATGACTTAGAAAAGCAGCAGCTTGGTGCCATGCTACTTAAATATAAGCAAATATTTTCTAATAATCCTGGAAAAACACACTTATACGAACACGAGATACATTTACATGATTATACTCCATTCTACATAAAGTCTTATCTCATACCCAAAAGATTTAAAGATGAAGTTAAACATCAGATTGATGAAATGCTGGATGGGGGGATCATCGAACAAGCTCCTACAGAGTACGTTAGTCCACTGGTAGTGGTCACAAAAAAAGACGGCTTTGCCAGGGTTTGTATCGATGCGAAGTTCATAAATAGAAAAATGGTTAAAAATCACATCGTTCCTCCAAATCCAGGTGAACTTCTATTAGATTTTGGGTCAAATGAGTTTTTCTCGGTTATTGATCTAACCACCAGTTATTGGCAAATACCAATCAGGAAAGATCATCAGAAATATGCCGGTTTTTCATACGAGGGCAAAACTTATATATTTAAGGTTCTGCCTTTTGGTTTTGCTGCGTCTGTAGGCAGTTTTATCATTGGGCTCTCTAAAATTTTAGGTCCAGAAGTAGAGAAGTTTGCAATACCATATGTGGACCACATTTTCGTACACTCCGAGAACTCTCAAGTGCATCTAGAACATCTAAAATTTATATTTGAAAAGTTCAGACAAGCTAATATTACCGTCAAACTAAAAAAATCAAATTTTGCTTGTGACAAAATAAAATTTTTGGACCCATGTCGTATAAATGCAATTACTAACTTTCCAGAACCGAGAAATGTTAAAGACTTAAGATCGTTTTTAGGTCTCGTGAACTATAAGCGACGATTTTGTCAGGGGTTCTCGGAGCTCACTGTTCCTTTAACAAACAAGCTTAAGAAGGGAAACTTGTGGGTTTGGGGGTATGAAGAGAAACAAGCCTTCAATAAGGTAAAGGAGGCATTTTTAAAAGTCACTCTACTTCAGCATCCAAATTCAGATTTAAGATTTTTTGTACAAGCCGATGCATCTGAATATGCGATAGGCGCCACACTTTTTCAAAAAGATCCCGTGTCAGGAGATCGGCTAGTTATCGCCTATACAAGTCGATCTTTAAATAACGCTGAAGTGCGATATTGCATCACCGAAAAAGAAGCGTTAGCGGTTATACACGCTCTGCGTCAATGGCGGGTATTTTTACTTGGACGTCCGGTCACTGTAATTACTGACCACAAAGCATTGACATTTATTCAAAATTGTCGCTTGTTAAACGCTCGTTTAACTCGCTGGATACTCTTTTTGGAAAAATATGATTTAGAGCTACAGTATTGTAAAGGGTCAGATAATATCGTTGCCGATGTATTATCTCGATTCCCTTGTGATCGGGGAAATTCTAAGAGAATGGACGTATTAGATCCGGGGAAAGTAGAAATAAATGTTTTGCTGTCATCGTTGGTGACTAATTTAGAAAGAGATTTGAAAGCTATTGTGGAGAAACAAAACGAGGATGAATTTTGTCTTAAATAAAAAAAGGCTTTATGCAACAACAACCCACGAAAATTAAATGGTATGTTCTTCATGAAGATAAGATTTTTAGGAAGGGTACGGTCAGCAACCCGGGTTTAAAGTTAGTGGTTCCAAAAGATTTGGTGGTCAATTTAGTAGATCAAGAACATTCGGATAATAGCCATTTTGGTCCAAAAAAATGCTGGTTATGGTTGCGCCGATATTATTATTTTAAGAAGATGCGATTTTATATAAGAAAAATTATCGTAGGCTGTGACATTTGCCAAAAGACTAAAATAACTTCGCGATCTCATGGCGAGACTCAATCGGTTTTGGTGGAAGGTCCGAACTGTTTAGTCTGTGTAGATTTTATGGGGCCATTACCAGTATCACGCGGGGGTGTTACTCAGCTGTTGGTGTTGGTGGATGCGTTTTCTAAGTATCCTTTAAAACGGGCAACGGCAGAAGCCGTTTTACGGGTTCTTACGAATCAATATTTTGACAATGTTGGAAAGCCAAAAGCCATTCTAAGCGATAACGGTACGCAGTTTCAAAGTAAGGTTTGGTTAAGTACTTTGGCCGACTTAAACATCAAAACCATTCATACTTCTGTTTACTACCCCCAAGGTAATATGACAGAGAGGGTGAACCGAGAGGTAATTAGAATGTTGCGAATGTTTTGTCATGCCCAACCTACAAGGTGGGCTTGTCACCTTAAAGATGTGCAAAAATTTTTAAATTTCGCTATTCATGAAAGTACGGGGTACGTTCCAACGGAATTACATTTTGGGAGGACTCGCGAATTTCCGTTTAAAAACTGTGTATCAATTTTCCCGATTCTTTTTCTTTGGGTGATAAGTTTTTATTATTAGCCCAACAAAATCTCAAATCGTCGGCACAAAAGCGGCAATCGCGGGTCAAGGACAAGGTGACTGAAACGTTTATGCCTGGGGATAGGGTCCTAGTTCGAAGTTACCGTCTTTCCTCGGCAGAGAATAGGGAAATCAAAAAGTTTTTCTTGTTGTATGAAGGTCCCTTTTTTGTCCAATCTGTGCGAGGTCTAATTCGTTTGAAATTTACGATGAGGACTCTGGAAACTGTATGGGAATTCACAACATATATAATTTAAAAAGGTTTATTAGTCTCATTGCGGGGCAGCTATAGACAGTTATGTTTGTTAGTTTTAAAAGTTAGTTCAAGCTAGTTTTAAGTTAGTTTTAAGGAGTGCTCGTTGCGGCAGTGTTTGGCTTCTGAAGGATATTGAATTAGACTTTGATGTAGCATCTTAATTCAATAGGGGGGTGGTGAAGTGTGCAAAAATTAGTCCTAAGGAAGTTTATAGAACTAATGGCAACCCTGCCGCGCAGGTGACGTAACTGTGGCACCGAAGTGGAGAAACGGGAATCTTGGAAGAGAACGGCCGGTAAGGCAGATTGGCGGCAGCCGTTAAAGAGTTAACATCGCGATAGTGTCGTTTTTCTCAGCGGCTGTCTCCGTGGTTTTTTTGGTAAAGTACCTAGGCCTAGGCTAATTATTTTATATAGATTATAGACACTAACAAGCAGCACTGTTTAGTGTCTCCTATATTTGACCATTGGGTTTTGATTTACCTGCTAAATATATTGATCAGTTTATCTATTGTTATTGCCGTTTATAGATTCTCACTCTGCTCCAAGGACGATCGTCCCGACCGAACTTTATTTACACTTCATTCTACAGTGTTTGGTGGGGTTAATTTTAAAGACTATTAACTTTAAGAGGTTTTAGGTTTAAATGATTTTTAGATATAGATGATTAAGCATAGATTTTGTCTAACTTTATAATAATAGATTCATACATTGGAGATATGTTGAGACTTTTCTTTTGTTTCCCTAAAGAACCCACGAATATTTAAGGTATGTATCTAAATTTTCTTTAGGCACATTACAACTACTTTATGAATTCATTTTGGATATAGAGATGAAATAGTAAAACTGTAATATGAATTAAAGATAGCGGAACAAAATAGCGGCCAAAAAAATGTTTGTTTTCTGAAAAAAATCACCGTCTCAGGTTTTACATATCTTAGCGTTTTAACGTCCCCAGATGCTAAAAAATATGTTTTATCAATTCCGTCGGTCCACCTGTTTATTTATCTGTTTGTCTATAAGCCTGCGGCATAGCTCAAAACTACCCATCAGATTCACTTCAAATTTAGGGCAAAAATTAAGGCTCATAGTGGGATGATCTGGTAATATTTTAATTAAAATTCAATATGCTGAACAGGTTGGCGGCCTAGTGAAACGTTAAAAAACTATTAGTAAAAGACTAATTATCCAGTTTACCTCAGATTTTGCAAAAAAAAACCAAGGAGTTACATAGGAATGAACTGGTAACATTCTGGTATGAGTATGGCGGCATAATAAAATATTTAAAAAATCAGTCTAAAAAAAACTACTTACTAGATTAATTTGAAATTTTGTGCAAGCATTAAGTATGATATAGAGGATAAGCTGGTAAAGTTGTGTTACGAATTCAAAATGGCTGAACAAAAGTGTGTGTAAGTGTCAATGGAAAAACTACCTATTGAATTCATTTTAAATAATGCCCAAAATTAAGTGTGGCATAGGTAGAAACTAGTAAAATATTGGTAGGGATCCAATATATTGGAACAAACTGGCTTCCAATAAAAATGTATACAGTATATATGTGTTCCTAAATAAATATGTACTAAACTAAGATGGTTCACACTTCACTATTTCTAATAAAAGAAAATATACATATTGAGGGAAGTTCCGGGTAAAGGAAATTTACCGATTTTTTTCTGTTATATTATCAAAAAACGCTCTCTAGTGGCAAGATCCCAAATCAAAAACACAATTAGTCAGATAACGTTGGGATGCTTTTTGCAGTCATACTGGAAAAACATTTAAACACCCGCCACCACTTTATTTTCAGAGATAGAAGAAAAAGTTAAACACTAAAATACTTGGTTTTATCTCTGTTTTAAAATGCATACATTTTTGTTTTATCTCAATAGGGCGAAATTTCAAAAAACACTGCTTTATTTAATTAAGGATATTAATTACGACACGAACGGATAATCGGGTCCTCCACACTATGCGGACGAATAGACAAATAGTGAGTAGCGGGCTTAAGCGCCGGAGCGGGACAACGGGGAAGCCCATAACACAAGCAGATTTTGCTTTAATTTATTAGAGACTTCTTATGATGTAAATTCCCCTAATAAGGGAGATTTTTCATTACATCTTTCTTTCATTTTATTAGTGCATGGAAAATCAACGTTAACCTAAGTATAGTCAAAGAATCCGAAACACGCACTTCTAAAGACGTACTGCATAATTACCATTATTTGGACAGCCGAACGGGAATTATATCGTTGTACAAGTTTTTTTTAAAGAAAACGTCGAAGAAATACATAAGATAAGAGTATCTAAATAAGCCTGCTATTGTGCCAAAATAATTCTTTAACTTTTTCGTACCTCCATTAGACCAACTTCTGCTTAAAGTCCTTGATATATCTTAGAGCTTTATTCCAGGTTATTTTTATTTTTCATTGCGGAACTGAGTCGAAGCTTAGACGTGTTCTAAAGGAGTCAATTTGTACAGATGTCGAATGTCCAGCCGGGCACTGAACGAGACCTATTCATTCGGAAGGGCGAATGAAATTGTAAAGAAGAGAGCAATATTAATATAATAAAACGCAGTAGAGTTTTGAAAATGTTAGGCAGTATTTTCTGTCAACGCTATAAATATACTATAGACATTTAAGAATTTCTATTTTCTGCTTACTTGATAATTTATGGTGGCTGCTGCTTTTTTTAAGTTTTTAAAATTAGAAAATAAAAAGTGTAATGTTTTATAAAATATTGGTATACAGTGTGGAATTTAGCCCAGTAAGTTGCACAATTTAAGTTAGATTAGTAAGATTTAGTTAGCATTAAAAACTTGCAATAGATAGATCTTTCATTTCCATTTTTTTTTATATTTATCTAGTATTCCATGATTTTATAGTTTACAATGTAACCCCTTTTAACCCAATGCCAAAATATTATGTTTTTCTGTTTTACCGTTTTTTTATTAGAATAGCATAACAGACAAAAAGTAATTATAATATGTAATTGTTGTAGTGTCATTGTCTCTTCTTAGAAGTTTCTTCTACGCTACACTGCTAAACTATATTCAGCTATCCTTTTTTCCTTATAGTTTTCAGTATGCCAATTATGCATCTGTCATCAAGTTGGTCCAATTCTGTAATGATGTGGTAACTTATTCGTAACTAAAATAGAGTATAAAAAGCTTTAAAACAAAAGACGTTTTAATAATTCTGTGGTAAATGCACTATCTACAAACAACACGGTAAACCTGATTTAAGTTTAGTTCACTACTTCTAAAATGTATTTATTTTCGGCTCCCAGGTCTTGGCCACTATTCATTCGTAAAGGGACGACAACTTAAAAATCTATTTTCTTGGTTAAACGTTTAGGAAGCACGGATATTCAGGTTTTTTATGGGCTATATTTTTGGCTTTCCTATAAATAATATATTTAGGGAACGTTATAGTAATACCTGTTTTTATGTATACTAAGTTTATAGGTAAGTTCAGATTTTTATATATAAATGGATTAAATCAAACGAGTTAAATGAGTTAAATTTTGTGTACTGAAAATATTTAATTACCACTTTGCAATCATACTAGTTTTTTAATTTGCAACAATTACATTAAATTTATTAGATATTAACAATAACAAAGTTAACATACCTAACCAAGAGAACGGTGCTACTAAAGTACGTAAAGTTAAAATATCATTAAACTAAGATCTCTGAATTATTCCACAGTTTAAATTAAATCTATCAAAAAGATTTACAACAATGGTCAAAAATCAAAAATATAATTTTCTGTCTAAACATTTAGATCTAAATAGTTAATTGGATATTTATTTAAAGAAGAAAACAGAGAAACAAAAATATAACATTAAATAATAACAAATTTGAAAGATGATATATTGACATCGGATAATAAACTGCATAAACTATATTAGGTGGATTTAAATTCAATACATGAGAAAAGATTGGTATTTATAAGGCATATATCTGAGAAGATCTCTGTAAATGGGGTACTTGGAGAATTAAAATAAGGGCTTGTTTAAATCAGAGCCGACTGCACAAAACACATGCTTAACTTGTGTTGTAATAAATATATAACGCGCCCAGGTTTCTTTTATTTAAATTAATTACATCTGTCCAAAGAACATTAAGTTGTAATTTAGGTATTTCTTGGCATTTATTGATAAACCATTCACTATACGTGATCCGTCTAATAAAATCATTTTCCTGAAAAGCTTTTACAATAGGAACTTTTTTAGAGTGCGATGAACAGATGCTTTAGGAATTACTGTTTGTTCTTCCACTTTTCTTACCGATATAGCTGAGTCATCGCTGATGTTTTCTAATATCTCTAGCATCTCTTGTGTCATTTTGTTTTGTATAAGTTTTCGGAAATCTTTTGTTTCATAATGGCGGCCACGTGTCCTACTCAAAGCCTACCAAAAAGATCTAATAATTTCGGTTTTTAGAGTTTAATAAAATAACCCAGACATCATTGAAAAGCTGTTGAGGAGCTCTTTCCAAAAGTGCAAAGATCCAATATAGCGTCCGTATGAAAATAAAATGTTATTTAAATAACTCGAAAACACATGAAGCTAGAAAAATATTCCTGCATTAAATTCCTCTAATAAAAGTATCTCAATAACGTATCGACGATAAAACCATAATACTTGTAGTTTTCGAGCTACATTCAATTATCTCAAAAACCACAGAAGATAATTTTAATTCTAAGGCGGATTTGAGTTTGTAATAAAATTCTCTAAAACTTTGCTAATTCAACCAACCTCGTGGCTATAACGGTTTCCGAGATAGCAATACATGTATATATATATATATATATATATATATATATATATAAATTAATATTATTAATAACAGCGTAGCAATAGAAAATCATGCATATATTTAAGTCTCAATTACACTGAGAAGCAGACTATAACGTTCCTGACATAGGGTTAAAAAACTAAATACCTATTTGTTTTCAAACACTGCGACATAAAGGTATTAATGCTATCTTCACCAACAGCATCAGTATTAACATGGTTTAACATTAAATGAACCTTTTAACTTAAACCGTTGTCAACAAAAAAAACTAATAATATTTTTAAAACGATTATTACTATAGGACTGAATTTTGTTACCACAGTTTGAAACCGTGTGTAAAAATGGGCCAAATTAACTGCTAATTAATTCAGGATTTTGCACATTTTCGAGCGGTTTTATTGTTTTTATTGCGGACATTTAAATTCTTTAATGCCGTCTAACTTTTACGATGTTTTTTTTAGCACAATGAATCAAGAGACCTTTTTTCGTGCCTCACCTGCGATAGTGTGCAATTTCTTTACCTTTTATAAGTTACCCAGTCATCTAGATCATTCGTTCTTTTAAAAGTCTGTAAAGCCCAATATCACTGTTTCATGTGTACCTAAAAGTTTTCTGTGAGCCAAAGCGCTTTTGGCTTGGTACTTCGAACTTCTTTAATTGAGATATGCCGGTTAAACAAATCTAAAATAAGGACAAGTTAATTTTGTCATCAATACTATATTTTCATTCCATATCGTTCGTCTTGACGAAAATTATTACAGGTAAAGTATTTGTAAAACCGGATTTTATTTGTAGTCAAATTGCAATAAACCATTCTATGGTCATATAATATCCGCAGAAGTCGTGCCTTACACACACGGAAAATGGATCATGTAGTGTATCAGCACTACCGGATAGTCTGGTAGGATCACTCACTGGCAAGATATTATGACTTTTAAAACAAGACAATAATGGATTATTTAAATTAAACAGATCAATATCAAAATCTCCTAATATAGCCACCTCATCAATAGAAGAGGCAACACTGAACAAAATATTATCAAAATCGCCAATAAAATCAATAATGTTTTAAGTGGCGCCGGAGGTAAAATACACCAATGACTATATATTTATTTTAAACCTTAATTTTAAAAATTAAATACTCAAATGAACCCCTAACAGGAAAATCAAACTGAAAAAACTCAGAGGTATACGATTCCTTTACTTAGGCCGCCGCACCTTCTCTGCTTTGTCGATCCCTTCTATAAAAACGATAACTTAGCATTAAAAATGCATCGGAATCAACGCGATGAAGTCGCAATATATCAAAATTTTGACTCTTCAAAATGTACTTAAAATCACTGAAACTAGTAAATATTTATCGTATATTTAGACCTACGGAAGAAATGTACCTTCCCATTTTTAATAATAAAAATCATTCCAATTAGGCATTGCCAAATCGCTAAGTAAATAAAAACATAGAAATATAACAAAAATTCGAATCAACGGATACATTCTCTGCAACACTCCCTTTAATATAGAAAATCCTTCACGTACAAAACTGTAAAAATGGACATTCCTTTCTAAACAAATTCATTCTAACCTATATGCGCAAATTGTTAATAGTAGTTCTGAAGCCATAAGCAAAAAGGCGGCAAGTGAGGAAAACAGAGTTTCGAGTAAAACGACAAGACTTGTTTTGCTCTGATTTATCCAAGTCTTAATTTTCTATGCTTTATTTTGAGGCAAGTCAATTAATTAGTTAATTTTAAAGATTTTATATAAAACCCACTATATGTACTCTATTACAGAGAAAAATTAATCCCTAATTGCTTGTTTGTTTATACTGTAAGAGAAACGCTGCTTTTTATTTCTTCTACAAGTAAAAAAGCAGGCACTTTGCCGCATTATGCCTGTTATTTAAAACTGTTTGAATTGCCGAAATTTTTCTTCATCTTTGAATAAATCCATAATATTCAAACATCAATGAAATTCCATTAAAATAGGTTTTTTAAACCATAATTTAGGATTGCGCCTTGACATTAAAATACATACAAATAATAGACAATACTATATTATTCTGAAGTTTTATCAAAAAATCAGTAATAGAGTACCTAACTAGGATCGGTAAAATGAAGCCCATTACTATTTATCTATGTATATTTATTTTCTTATAATTGATGTAACAACTGTTTAAATAAAAATATATATAGAGGCAAAAAGCAACCTCAATTAAATAGCATTAGTAATTAAAGAAGTAAGTTAAATAAAAAAACAATATAATATTTATTCAAACGAGTTATTCAAGTCCATCATCTGAACTATGTCTATATCTTCCCAAATATTTTGTTTTCGATTATTATCGATTAGTGGACATAAAATTTTTGACTATAGAATCTTTTCCTCTACTGGAGTTCCCCTGTTGTTTTGACAAGCTAGTAAAGAACATTTTATATTTAGTTCATATAAGTATAATTTCTTAATGAAATGATGAGGTATGCTAGTTTTAGAAAAATTGGATAGCAATTTATGTAACCTTTAGCTACTCGCGTACCAAATTTTCCCGTTACTACTCGCGTGGTGTATTTTATACACCATTTTTCATTGCAGCGAGATTATTTATCACTTTGTATATATTTTAAAGAACAACAAATAATAATACTAGGTCATTTTGGTTGCCAACACAGTTTTATTTATAAAAAAAAAATGTAAAAAATTATCAAGGTTTTAAAAAAAAAATATGAAAAACTTAATGCTAATATTATGTAGAATAAAACAACAACAAAAATGGGATTCAAACATTTTCCACAGGGTTGGCCTATTCACAAGAAGAATCATGTACTTTACATTTATGGCATGTAATAACATTATCACTATGTTCTTTACATACTGATCTGCTGCAAAGGCCACATGTGATTGTTGTAACTCTGTTTTTTTTTTCTGCCACAGATAAAGTACCTCACTCGAATTTTTGTGGGAGGCTCTTGGTCCATCTCCTCTTCATTTTCTCGATACTTAGACAAAAAATATTTAATATCGGTTGGTAAAGTTGGAATTTTAGCTCTTTCTGAAAGATGTGGTCTCATCAGCTTCAAAGCAAGCGTTTTCAAGAAAAGTCTTCTGTATTTATAGGGAGAATAAGGATGATTGGCATTGTATAAAACTTGACTATTAATTCCAGCTATGTTTAGCAACTGAAAGAAAAAAGTCAAAGGCCAACGTTTTGATCTTCTACTGACAGAATATGTGTTACACATTTTATCCACTGTATCCACTCCGCCTTTTGTCCGGTTGTAGTCCAATATAGTTTTGTTGGGCAAAAATTCTTGTGGCAACTCTCGTTTATTTTTTTTCAAGGTTCCAATCATTGTGATCTTATTTTGTAATAATTCATGTGCCAAAGGGTAGCTTGAATACCAATTATCACACGTTAAATTTCTATTACTTCCTTTCAGTTCTTCAAGTAAACGGTGAACTATTGCAGTTGGAGTATTCGGTACGTTGTATTGTCCGTCTGGTTGTTTTCCACAGTACAGCTCTAAATTGCTAACATAAAATGTTTTAGCGTCACAAAGGACAAACACTTTCAAGCCATATTTAGCAGGTTTGTTGGGAATATATTGTACAAAATTGCACCGTCCTCTGAATGATATTAGCATCTCATCAATTGTCACAAATTCACCAACACTGTAATTTTTTTTGCAATTAACTACAAAGCTGTCCAATATGCATCGTACTGCAGCCAACTTGTCCGTTTTTTTTTCTTTTGTCTCTGGTTGTTTTGTCATCAAACCTGATAACGCTAAGCAAAAATAGAAATCTTTGGTAGTTCATACAAGCTCGAAATATTTCAGATCCTGTCCCATCCTTTGTCCACAATTCCAAAAAATGAGTGTGATTTTGCTTCTTAGAACCAGAAAGAAATAATAATTCAAAAAAAGCAAGCATCTCGGTTTTCGGAACGTCCTTTGCGTCTCGCTGTCGATCATAGTTTGGTCGTACTCGTGAAATTTCTAAATTTGTACATTGAACAATCTGGTCAACCATGACTTCATCAAATATTTTCATAAAAGCACTCATCTCATCAGTTATATCACGTGCGCACTGCCTTGGTCTCGGGAATATTTTCAATAAATTTTTCTTACTGGTTTTACTAAATTTACTCACAATTTCATTTTTCGACCATACATTTTTTTTTATCCTTTCCAACATACTGATTGTCTAAGTCAACTACTTCTCCGAAATCTGAATTTTCCATATTTTCATCCATGAGTTCGTCTTCTGGAATATCTAAGTCACTCATTTCCTGCTCCGAATTAGTATGGTGATCAAATTCTTCTATAAGCTCGTCTTCTGACAAATCTGGTTCACCACCGACCTCTTCTTCAGAATCGCTATCAAAAATAACCTGAGCCATAGCTTCCAACTCATCTTCAGTTAATTTTTTGGGATTTTTAACTGCTACTCGATGCCTGAAAATAATTATTATAAGTAAGTATATAACAATTGAATACATATATATACATATTTTTAAATAAGAAAGTACTTTTTTATTGCAGAAAACCAAAAAAATACAACTTTTAAAAATACTTACATAGTTACTCGCGTTGGCGTATTTTGTACACCACTCAAATTCTTGCAAAATATCTGACTACTCTATTACGCTATTAAATCGACACTCCAGAGGACATATCAGGCAAAGGTTAGCGAGCTCGGCGACCTTGAAAAAGAAATCGTAAGAACTCGGCAGCGTTCGGAACAAATTTGGTGTATTTTTTACACCAGCGCGAGTGGTTAAAGGTTAAAAAAAGTTTTTTTGTATTTCCTTTATTTTTAGAAAACATTAGCTACTAGCAACCAAAATATAAATAAATCCCAAAATTGAAGAAAATCGTTTACGGCCTTCTTGCTTAAGGCGACAGAATTCTACTTTAATAAAATTAGCTACAATGGCAGGAACAAGAATAATAATTCAATATGACCCATATCCCAAAAAATTGATGACACAAAAATAAAGTTTAATTTATTAAATAAAATTTAATGATTTTGGCGTAAAAACTTAGACAAATTATCGTAATTTATGAAATGTTGTTAAGAAATATAAGAATAATTTAAGATTTTTCTTGAAAAAAATATTATAGATAATTTCAACAACGTATGTATGTAGCTTAAATATACTAAACATACTAAAACAGTTAAGCAAGGATAAACATACTGGGAAGGAATATAAAAACAATCCCGAGCATCTCTTTTATATATACATAAGACAAAAGATGTACTCATTAAACCATAGCAGCACAAAACAATACTGGCAGAACCCACAGAAAAAATACGTATATTATATAAAAAATAAGTAACTCTACAAATCAAATATATTTTTATAGAAACTCTTATACATGTCTATAAAAAACGGGGTAATAACATGACCATAAAAAACTGAATAAGTAAGCGATTTCTAGAAGGCAAAAATATATTTTATCATTTTTATATAGACTATTATAGGATAAATAGAAAACAATGTTAAAAAATAAACGAAGTTTCGCACATTTTAGTTTATTTATGAACAAACTTTGTCTAAATTGAGCAAAATAATGACTTACATGCTTTCAGGCTTATCTTATTTAATTCATAAAGAACATCCTCCGAAGTAATTCTGTGCACTACATCATCGTGTTTCACATAAATGTTTCCGTTAACCCACCACGCAATTTCGCTGGTAAATATATTTTCCGCACTGTTAAACAAAGACAATCTGGATTTTGTCAAATTGTTTTTAATTATAATACCGCTTCCCTTGAGGTTCGAACGATTTCGCAAAACTGAGATCCTCGCACTATCAGTACGACTGGCAATTTATAGCCAACATTTTTGCGGGTACCCGATGTCATTGACTTTAATATTTATTTTTATTTGTCTGGAAAAAACAATTATTAATTTACTGGCCTCTTGCCAAACATGCATTAAACTTTGTCGAACATTCCTTTTAAACATTTTTCAATAAAAATATTTGTAATAATAATACGCTTGATCTTTTATTTGTTTGGAAAAAACATTTATTAATTTACATCGAAGATTCTCACCCCATTCCATTGTGCAAAATTTATCCTTTTGTTATTTTTGGCTTCAAGTGACTCGATTTTGGCTGAAAATGCATTAATCGTCGCCTCTTGCCAAACATGCATGAAACTTTGTCGGACATTCCTTTTAAACATTTTTCATTAAAATTACTTGTAATCGATTGCTTGATCTTTTCTGAGTCAGTTTGAGTCAAACCCATAATGGCGAGAATGAGAGCAGGGGCAGAAACCTAGGCGATTTCAAAAGCAGGAATAAAATAGCTACCAAAATAATAGTCAGCACACGAAAATAGGTGCACCAATCCTTGTGTTGCATACAAAATTTACAATTATTTCACATGAAAAACTATATTATTCACTAAAAATTGTGAAGTAAAACAGAAAGTGTAATCACAACTGTCGCTCCATCTACAACTATAGGTATATTTTTAATAACAATTATCATTGGAAGCCCGCAAAATACCTATTTCCAATAAAGTTTTCTTACTGAATAAAACCAAAATTGCTCAGATATATCTATTTTAGTTTTCCGGGGAAAAGATTTCTTGAAATGACAATGATGTGCTTAGTAATAACCTCACAAAACTCTAAACGTCGGGCAATGCCATTATCATAAAACATAATAGTCCACCAGATGTATTTAGAATATTCGGAAAATCAGGCAAAAAATAACATTCAGGTAAAAATTGGTACAGATTCTTTATGAAGTGTGCTGAACAACATATCACCCAGCATGTGCGCGTTATTGTTTTGTTGATCCTGTTCTTCCAAAAGCTATTTCAAGTGCTCAATAGTCTATATAAATATAGCCTTTTCACTAGCGTGAGGGTTCGTACCTGGTTCAGACATGTAACTGAAACACATTTTTAAGCCGTCGAGGCATGATCCTGGCCCGGTTGAAGAACACCAAGTGCCTTGTCCTGTACAAATAGTGCTATTTATCTCGTCTGCGATGTCGTAGAGAGCTGAAACTGGGTGCAAAGTTGCGCAAATGGTAAGCGCAATCAAGAACGACACAATATCCACCGTTCTTGGTCCCCTAGGAGGACAACTAGTACCCAATCTTCTACAAAACGGGACTTTTTGAGTCTTCAGGGCAAAGCAGATGTAAAAAGGCGCTCAGACTGATGTTTACCCGTTACACATTTGAGATTAATCGCAGCCATCTAGGTGGTCGTCAAGTGTTAAATCCTTTACAACACGTCCTCACTAGATTCAAGTCGGGTGCTAAGAACCGCTCTAATCTCTATGACTGTATTTTATTAGTAAACATGTGTGTAAGGCTTATGAATCCCTTGGTTTCGATGTTTTAAATTTGCGAAAAGTAAGGAGTTTCTAATATAGTAAGGCGGCCGTGCATTTGGTTGCTACTGTCGTAATATCGCATTTTTTAATTAAATAAATTAATATATACCTTAAAAATAAGGCCAAAGTATAAAAAAAAGAATCCCTATTTGTTTACACATAACAGACAATGGAAAAAGTCCTAGAAATCATCCTCTAGAGCGTCAAAACAAAATGGAATGTAAACTAATTTCCACGCCTAATCTCGAAAGTTCGATGGAAAAAATTCGACCAATAGAAATACAGAACTCATACCTTCCAACTAATCAGGATCGACCACGCCGAGCTTGTATTGGTCTACTCGATTCTAGAATTTCTATAATTATAATAATTAATTTAAAATACTTCTAGTTAAAATAACTTAATGAAACTTTGTAAAAATGATTGGTTTTTTATGCGCTTCACGCCTACATAAAAATCTTTCAGTTATCTCAATTAATTCTACCAGAAATAAAACTGTTTTAATTTCAAAAAGCTAAAACTAAATATTTTTCAAAAATTTTGACATTTCCAAAAAGCCATTGTCAAAGCAAATAATTCAGTAAAAGAATCATAAAAATCCGTTCATAAACAAATGAGAAAATTAACTTTAAAGTTTTATATTCAAATTTGCAAGTACGTTATTTTTAAGAATTTCAATTTCAATCTGTAATAAAATTTTTCTGAATGACTATCTGAAAGAGACCCCTTAGGGCTAACTTGTACAAAAATTTCAAATTGAAATATTAAGAAATGATCAACTTATGGAAGAAAGAAGGTAAGCGTCGTGAACGCCACACCTAGAAAAGGACGCTACGTCCGTAACTCCTGAACGCGACCTCCTAGCGTAAAAAAGACACTAGAAAGAAAATGTTCCAATTAACTCAAACTACAACATATCAAAATTTCAAATTCATAGCAAAACTGTTGTGGAAGAAAATTTTTTCATTTTTAGACTTTGCCGAATTTTCGGATAAACAAAAAATCAAAAATCAAAATATCAAATTGGGACCTTCACAGGATGAAAGCCCTAAACAAAAGAAACGTTTTATGTAATAAAACATTTTGTGAAAAAATTAACAGAAAAACAGGAAATAGACTTCAGAAGGACAGCACCAGGTCCTGGTGAATAATTCCAAAATCTAAAAAACTACACATACGAAAAATCCCAATTTTTACAGGCATAAATACTAATAAAAGAAACATCGTTTAACAAATTTTCAGAGCTGAACGAATTTTTTATTTGAGAAAATAAAAAGTCATCTGAAATTAATGAAACTTGGCCAGAAAAATCGAAAATCGTAAAACAACTCAAAAACAACGTTCCCACAGGACTTCAAAGTTTCTCGGAAGATGTTGTCTCTAAAAATCCTTGCCAAAAAATGAACCAAAAAGTCAACAGTTTCGTTCACGGAACTCCGCCTAGAATGGCCGTGATTGGTCCAAAGCTGACAAAAAGGTGTAACCGTGACGTCGACGCTGCAAACATATAAAAATGGCCAGAAAATTGAATATTTAGCATTTCGTTTCTTTCTTTCGATCATAGAATTTCGTCTCGTTATCTAGTACATGTCAGTGGTGAGTGTTAAGTGATTTCATAAGTCCTCCTAAGCGCCGGTAGCAGTGTAACAGTGCGTTTCTTAAAAATCCCCATTAGTGATACAGCCGAAGACAACTAGGGGAACCTTGCACTATTGTTCCCACCGTTGGATTTCGACGGGTCTCTGTTCTGAAAGGTTCCCTTGCACATTGGTTCCGAGTAGGGCTTAGATCGTGAAGATCGTCCTCGGGATTTAAATCAGGTTCTCTTGATTTATCTCCTAGTAGGAGGCATCTGGAAGAACTAAAATACTGGCTGTCGAAATTGCGTGTGGAAGATCTAGGTAAGGCTAAGGCTCTGGTCTCCTTTTTTAAGCGTTCTCCAAACTCAGTTCGTTCTCCAGATCAAGTTTCCGATTTAACTTACCAAAGGCTTAATTTAACTAGTGCTCATAGTGTTTGTTTTTGTTGTGCTTCTGGCGTAAATTTTATCATTATTAATTTTACTTTGTAAAACATTTTGAAACGTAAACCTGCTAACCATTTGCTTATTTTTAAAATTGCTAATCAATAATTTTTATAACGTAGTACGCTTGGTGAATCCGTTCTCTTTAAATTTTTAACGATCCCTCCAGAGACTTAGCAGTCCCTGAAGTTCTCAATCTCTCCTGAGTGAGGAGGATTGTTTATTCTAAGGGACACTTAGAAAACCGTGCTCTTTTATTGATTTGATTTGATAAAAATATTTGTGTTTTATATATATATATATATATATATATATATATATATATATATATATATATATATATATATATATATATACATACATACGATATCATAAACTGTAAACTTTGCTAAAATTTTAATTTTAAATTATTAATATTAGTATTAACATATTACAAACATTTACGCGTCTAATATCCCAAGCGGCGTGACCCGGGAATTAGATTAGGGAATTGGCAAGCTTGAAAAAGAATATCTTTTTGAACTTTTGATAAAGATGTGTGAGAGCGCATTTTTATCGATTTTTAGTAATAAATAAATACTTATTTTTTCATTTTTAGTAAATAAAAAGATATTCAGTTAGTTAGTTCGACTAGACTAAGTAAACATTGTATCTTGATTTTAAAGTTGTAACTGTAAAGACTTTACTGGAGCAGTCACAGTGTTTCTAATTTTGATCTTTATAAACAAATCGTAACAAATACGAGAGATTTGTTATTTTTAATTTTATTTGAGTAAAACAAAAAGTGAGCAAAAAGACAGTTCAAGTAATCGTGGTCAATTACTTGTTTGTACGGACAAAAAACTGTTGAGCGAACTTTTATTTAAAATCTCAACATATTAACTATAAACAATAAAATAATCAAACTTAAAACATTAAAGTGCCTACACGAACACTTATAGTGACAGTGCGTAGTGCTTCTTTTGACGTTTCGACTTGAGATCGAAAGGTGAAATATTTTAGTGGTGTACGGACTTAAAAAGCCTACACACGGCAAAAGCCATAGTAACCAGGTTTTGATAAGTAAATAAATCCTTAAGATTTTGTATATAACAATTAGGCTAAGAGCTAGGAATCCACTTGGGTTACGTTTCTTAGTTTATAAGTGACTTCACCCCGACAGACTCCCGTTGCTCCTAAATTTGTTTGTTCGGCAGGCCCACTTTGAATGTTAAATTTTAACTTTTTTCTACTGACTACCAATGGCCACCTCAACATCTGACGTGGTTCCCAAGCACGGTAGATCAGTCTCCACGTTGCCCAGCAACACCCCCGTCATTGAGCATGAGCTCACTCTTATCCCTGGCGAGGGGAACAAACATCCTGATGTTCCTCGGGTGAGTGGTGGGTGCCTGACAAGCTTGTCAAGCTTGTCTCAAAATGCCCCTGTACATTACAAAAGACATGACGAATCTTTTAAGACGTATCTACATGAAACATTCGCCGGAGCCGCCTACATGGAGGACCTCTACATGGAGGTGCCCCCAGGAAGAGAATACCCAAGAGACTCCTCCATAACTAATAATAATTTAAATTTTAACTTGTCAAATATTCATCACAATAAAACTAAAACTCCTAATTCAACTATGTTGCTTGATAATTCTAGCCGTAAGCGCAAAACTTTGCGAACTATATTAAATGACAGTTCGTTAGAAATTAGGAAACCAATAAAAAATAAAAATCATGCAGAATCCCTCTTTGAAATGGATTTCTCCCCTACAAATCAGAGTCAGGATGGGGAATCCAGGGTCGACCTCGCTTCTATTTGTGAGGGCGACAATGACTTAAACTATGACTTAGACCGCAGGTCCGTACTTAGAAAAAATCAAAATAAAATATAAACTACAGGACATCCCGGAAGTAGTTTGTATTCCCTATTTAGTGATGATGAGATGGAACGCAGCATTCCTGCAGGGGACAGTCGAGAAAAGAAGGTTGTGTCCCAAAGTAAAATAACAAAATTTATTAGTACAAACGAAACCCCAGTAGAACATGGCATCCTCAATGGGGAAATCCCTAAAGGATCGTCCGTGTTCGCACCCAAATTAAAAAATTTTGGTAATATAAACTATGGTTGTTTAAAACACTACGCAACGAATTGATGTCAACGTGATATTTCGCGTTAGTTTGTGTGTTTTGCCACATAATAAAGCTTTACAGGGTTAAATAGTGTGTTTTCGGTAATTTAATTTAATTTTTAGGAAAGGACCCATTTAAGGGTTGAAGAAAAAATAGAGTATGGGGGATTTGTAGCCCCATCTGCAGACTGTTAAAGAAATACCTCCATGCTTCTGCACATTTTCCCTATGCTAAGTACAGTCACTTTTACGTCCAGGAGATGCAAGAGCTGCCAAAAGAACTTAGCAATGAAATTGGTTGCCGACTGGAGATAAAAAAAAATCAAGGCCGTGGGGGCCAAGATACACGGAGGCATATTTTGTGTTGCCCTTCCCTGCTTATTTGGATCTCTGCAATGCCCTGGAACAGTTTGTATGAAATAGTTTTCAGTCTTCAGAATAGCGTGTAGATTTGCGTGACAGTCTAAACTATGAGCTCACCTCAAGACTACCTGCCCTTTCCAAAGGCGTTTCATTGAGAAAACAGCAAGTCTGCTCTGCTGACGGTGTTGCTTCCTTCTGGTCCTGCCCCCAGATAAAATTCCTGATCACACTTGTATTGTTGTGCATGGAGAATAGCTTATCCATGCCGTGGTGTGCCCACGGACTGCTACCTGTCGTCGCAGCCTACACACGGTACGTTCAGTGACACTATACCTTTTCTGTCCATATCGTGTTCGATGGTTACACTAGGAAAACGTCCACAAAGAATGCGGAGAAGCGGCGTCGAGCGTCGAACAAGATACCAATAAACTTATTTGTCAGTAAGTAGAAGTCTACTTCGACGAGTCAGACGAAACTTGTAGGAAACTGGCACAAAAAGGCTGAACTATCACATTTATGAGAAACAATTCAGGCATGCTGGATTAATGATCTATCTGCCTGATCGTGACGCCGACCCATTGATCATAAGCACAGCAGTGTATCACCTGGCCGAAGGACGACTACGAAGTTGGAAAACTTCAGTCACTAGGGTCTACTTGTAGGTTAAAAACTTAGCATTTCATTGGCCTAATTTTCTGTAATATGAATTATAACGCTATCGTACTCTCTTCTAGGTGCAGGAAGAGCTGGGATGCATCCTCGACAAACTGGGGGTGGCAAAAAGACGGTAAATCACTTGTGCTAGTCGCGATACTACCTGTAGCTCCGAACTTCTATCTGGAGATGGTTGTTCATGAATGGCTGCAAGAAGGAATGTGCAAACAAATGCTCGGGCCGCATCGCTTCGACAACCTATGATCAATGTTCTTGTGAAGCTAATTTTTGCACCTGATTGACGTAATGCAACATATTTTGTAGAGGATTAAACACTTGACGAACTTCTAGAGGGTCACGATCTCAAATATGTAACAGGCAAACATCAGTGTCTGAGCTCATCTTTGCACCTATTTTGCACTCGTAACTTGTCCCAAAACCGTTCTCAAGTTTTACTACCAAATTTCATACATAGTTAGATTTGGAATAGAATGCTTATCTAAACGTCCTTAGTTATATCAGTTCTGGAGAGAAACAAAAAACCTTCTTTAAGAGTGTAGGTTATTTTTAAGCCTAGTTTAATAGGAGAAATAATATTTTCACAACCGAATTAGTAGTAGTAGCAGGTAGCAGGTTGGACCAAATGAGCCGTTGTGGTCTACCCCAAAAGTTCAACCCAACCAACCACCCAATCTCTAGAATTTCTTTAAACTTACCAGACTTTTTTACATAGGTCTGCATACCCCTAGGAAGATTCTTAAATGCAGAACTCCAGCACCAAAACTGACCTGTCATAGTCTAGCAATAGCCCTGCACCTGCACAAATAGTGTGCTGAGATTTCCTTCTTCCCACCACATGTAGGCAAGTCTTCTTCTACCCTTGTTAGGGCTAGATGCATATTTAATTGACAGTGGCCTGTAAGCACCTCTATGAGGGAGTTGATGTTCCGACTACTTCTGATGAACAATCAGGCCGTTTTGGCTTTATCAAGTCCCACGACGAAGTACTCTATCTCTCCTCCTTAACTGTAGCTTTTCCACTCACTAAAGTCTGAAAGACCCAGTCGTTTAGGACCGTCTTGACTTGCGGCTTTAACATTCCGGAATTTGTTCCGGTCCTCTAGACGGAATGTTGGCTCCAAGCTTAGTTAGCTTATCTATCGCCCCACTGCCTACTATTGCCCAAACCAGTTTTAGTCTTTTTGTGCTTGCCAATCTTTACAGTGCGTCGCGCCAGTCCTTATCCAAGACCGTGCTAGCCTTGGGTGAGTTCAGCGCCTGCAACGCCACTTGGTTGTCTGAGGAAATAACCACCTCATCCTCTAATCCTAATATAACTTCCTCCATCGTAGCCGCCATCATGATGGAAAATATTTCTGCTTGGAAAACCATGCTATCAGTGAGATGCGGCCATGACCGACAGTCTCTCCCTCTCTCACCAAACGTCTGCATCTACTAGTAGCTGTTCTGAGCCTGACTACACCTCCATATAGCCCATGCATACCTCGCAGGCTCAGACCCTAGCTTGCCCTTCACTACTCTTAAAAGCTGCCACAGCATTGCGAGTCACTAAGCCGTAACCGTTTCACTATGTGCGTTGCAAGTAAACTTAGAATCGATAATAACTCCATTTAACATTGTTTTTAAACTAAACTGTGAAAGGTTGATATGGGTCAGAGATAGAAACGTCTAGTGAACGAACCGTTTGTTCAGTATTGTATACAAAATATAACGGTTGACCTTGATAAACGCGTCGTCGTTTAGAAAAAACCGTTTGTATTTTATAACGGAATATCGGAAGCTTCGTAGTTGTTCAATAAACAACAATATACATTTCTGATATAGAAAGAAATAGAATATGCAAATACTGACTATAATACAAACGAAAAAGCCACATAATCTTACTAGTTATTCTTCGTCCTTAAATAGGAGGTTGAAAATTTTGACGCGTTTTAGAGTTACCCTGACATCCTCTTAATTTTACGCTCACATTCAAAAAATGAGGTAATAGGTAAAAATAAATATATATATATATATATATATATATATATATATATATATATATATAATAAAGCATATGATAAGGGATCCTTACGAAGGACAACTGAATCTGTTAATAATGGTATATCTAAGCGTCAAACCGCTGAAAAGTATGGAGTTCCTCGTCAAACACTTTAATACAGCCTTGGAGAAAAATTTTAAAAAAATCACACATGATCCAGGCACTTATTTGACCAACAAACAAAAAAGTTTGTTGGAAACCTGGAATCTTGAAAGTCCGAAAAAGGGTTTCCTCGAAGACGAGTTGACGTTAACAGACAAATTGTTTCTGGATGTAAATCCCAGACCAAACATTGGTACCAGACTTTTCTAAAAAGACATCCTTTGCTTGTGCACAGAGTTCCAAAAGGTTTTTTTTTTGTCCATGTCAATATATTGGAAAAAGATATAAGAAGTTGGTTCAATAAAGTAGAAAGTTGTTTGAGAGAAAAAAATTATATTGGATATCCTTGGAGATTTGTCCAGAATTTTCAATGGAGCTGAAACCTGTTTTTTACTGTTTTGGTCCCAAAAGGAACAAAAAACGTTTACGAACTAAACCAAGGAGCAGCAACATCAAACCTTACGGTAATGTTCAAATTTCCGGCATCAGGCATGATGACGCCGCCCATGATTATATCCGTATAAACGACTATCTGCAAATATTGTCATTCTGTCCTTGATCATTGGGGTATTGGCACAAGTGATAATAGATGGATGAAACCCGAGTTGTTCTTTGAATACATTTAAGATATATTTAATAAATAATTGGAACAAAATAATGATAAAAAACCCGTAATCTCTTTTGTAGGCGGTCACAAAACCCATTTGACATACGAAATTAGTATTTTATGTACAAAATTAGAAATAATCTTAATTGGATTGTACCCTAACGCAACCTGGATTCTACAGCCGGCCGATATCGCATGTTCCAAACCCTTAAAAACTACCTAGAAACAGGCAGTTTTGGAATTTGGAAGACAAAATCCTATGGTTAAGTTAAATAAATAGCATTTCGCTCCAATTTTAGAAATTTCTATTCGTAGCCTTAAAGACACCACCATCAAAAATGGTTTTAGAATTTGAGGTCTTTTTCCATATAGCTTTGACACTCTTGATTACACTATGTATTTGAGGAAACAAAAAAAAGATGCACCGCTCGAATCAGGGAGTAATAACTTTATATTGAGTTACGAATAATTTTATAAACTTGTTGGATTATCTAAAATTCAAGAATTGAAAATATTGTAATAATCCAGAGAGTGATGAAAGTTTTGGGATGTTAGTCCAAATATACAAAAAATTTAATCCTCTGGAACCCCTCAATCAAATGGATCAACATTAATCAATCACTTATTAATATCGAATATGAAGAAGAGATAGATCAGTTCACAGAAAATGAGCTCGATAATATGCTTTTAAACCTTACCAATGGAGACTCTATATTATGTTATAAAAATGTTACACCGCACAAATACAGCCATCTTGGTTAAGTGTTTGTAATCGCTCTGATAATTCGGATTTGTTCCGTTTACATGAAACACTAGTTAATAATAAGTAAATCATTACAAATAATACGAATGATAATTTCCACGCCAACCTCTGGATTGAATTATTGTTTTTTAGCTTTATAAGAGACAACGGAGAAGCTACCTTTTGTAATATCGTCTAGCAGTACATGAATGAAAATACATGAAGACAAACAAAAAGAACAAGATGAAAAAGAAAAGGAAAAATAAGAAAGGGATCGAAAAAGAGAAGAAAAGCAAACCCTTAAGAAAAAACGAAGTCACGTTAAAACCTAGGTAACATTAATAATCTAAGAAATATTTCATCAGCTTGTAGTAGTTCAAATATTTCCAAAACAAATACCTGTTTCTAATTCTATTCTTCCCCAAAAAATAACATAATTTGCAACAAATTTTAACATAAGAATTCAAACTTGTATAACAGTGTTTCACTGTTAATATCTGCAAAAATATAAAACATACAAAGAATTTTTAAATGTAAGGCTTGTACTTGTTTGAGTTCCTAAACAATTTTTTTAGTTTTTTTCAGATTGGTTATTTATAATGATGATTTCGTTTTGTTCTCTTAATTGTTATTGAATCGTTATATATATATATATATATATATATATATATATATATATATATATATATATATATATATATATATATATATATATATATATATATATATATATATATATATATATATATATATATATATATATATATATATATATATATATATATATATATATATATATATATATATATATATGTTACACTTTTATTTCAAAAATTCACTTTTTAAAAATATTATTTATTCACTTAAAAATACTTTGTATAATTGTAAAACTTAAACCGTATAATTTGAAACTTAAACTGACATAATAACAGTATCTGATATGAACTAACTAATATTTACAATTGGTGCTTAATTTATATGTTTTGAAATGATGAGGCAGCACCTTCAAGCTGTGAGAACTGCAACTCGAAATTACTGCTTGCAATGCATTCCTTGAAATGTTGAAATCGCCATATCCGTTCCCATGCGACTGAAGGTCAATGAATTCACGTGGCTATAACGGATATAACAACTCCCCCTTTTAGTCAAAAGTTAATACAATGTTTTAACTTTTGTAAAATCACTTAAAGTTCGTCTTCGTCTTCTTCTTCGGCTTGGGGATGGATAGCTGGCCGTCTTCTCGCAAGAATACTGCTTAGTCTGCTCTTGACTGTCTTTCGCTGCAGTGGTCTGGGCGGAGGTGGTGAACCATCATCTAGTGGAGCCATGGTGATGCTGGGTAGTCTCTTACGACGACACTTACATAATATGTACAGGACGAGTAGGCTGGCTAGGAGTACTATTGTGATGATTGTGAACCAAGACAAGTGTTTGTAGACAAAAGGTTGGTTTATTAGTTTGTCCAGTTCTTCTGAATATTGGTCCAGTTTGTGCTGAGCAATATTGAGATCTTCTACATCTATCTTGTTCAGTTTTAGAGGTTTGAGGTCTGGGATATGAAGCTTCGATGAGATGTGTTGGCAGCACTTGTATAGGATCAAAACTGGGTGGCTTTTGTAAGTAACGTTTTGATACTTGTCGATGATTGCCTTGGCGTGAACGCGTGTGCTCCCCATAAAGGCGTTACAATACGGTTGAAGTTTAAGGAGGGAATTGACATTGATAATGTTCGTCTTGACTTCTCTTCCTTCACATTTGATAGTAACTGGTAATGGATCTGACACAGTAATCAACCAAAAGTTTAGGTCGATACCTTTGACGTTGTATCCTTTTGCCAGAAGAATTGATACTTGACATGTCTTAGGTAACTGGTTTGGTCCTCTAAGGAGCTGAGCTTCACAAATCGCTTCGCTGTCTATTGGGTAGGGTAGAACATCTGAACAGATCTTTTGGTTTCGTGCTATTGATTTACAGCCTTCTAGGTTTTGAAATGAAACGTATAACATTGAATCATCGTCCCGCGCTATATATTTTTGTGTTGTAGGAATTATATGGTGAAATTCTGTTCGATTATCCAACACAGGTATTGGATAAAGATGATATAAGGTATAGCTTTCAGGATTTACTAAAGGTATTTTTAAAATAAACACTACTTTAGTGTCTGATTGATATGCCTCAAGTTCGATAATCTCAACGTATTGTGGGAGTGTTGAAGAGTACACAGGTAGAGGTAGATTATTTTTTCTAAGAGATTGTGAAATTTCTTGAAGGGAACTAATTGTTATTCACGATAGCTTCTTTTATGTAAGAAAGATCTTTATACACGAGGAGTGTCCATTTGTCGTTTGACACTTTGACAGAACCTTTTTCATGGAAGAATATTCCGAGTGTGTTGTTGATAGGTGTTATGGAAAATTGGGACAGGCCTACCGAGAGCAGCCCGAGGAATCTGCAAAGAAGAATATTCTTATTCAAAATAGGGTCGAAGTTGACTTTAGATGACTGATTTGTCCGAGGATTAAAAAGAATGGCGGAATTTTGAAACACTTGTGTAATTTCAAAAGGATCATTAAATTTGTTTTCGGATTTTGATTTTATTTGTGACTCTTTGACGTATACCTTATCGCCAACTTTGTATTCGGGGATAGGAGATACGTGTTCGTCAAACCTGACTTTTGCTTTTTCTTTTTGTCTTTCTGTTTTTGCCCTAGCGATTTTGTAATAATATTCCATGCGGTTATTAAGATCTCGTATGTATTTCGATATTAATTTTTCCTGATTGTATAATGTTTCAGGTGGCCTACTTGACGTGTGACCGAAAATGAGTTCAAACGGAGTAAACCCGTGTGTTTTATTTTTAGTATTATTATAACAGATTACCGCGTAGGGTAATACATTAAACGGTTGTTCTGTAGGGTTTTCTGCTACGTTCGCTCTAATCATTTCTGATAAGGTTGCATGGAACCTTTCGATGGACCCATTAGACTGGGGATGATTTACACTAGAGAATGTTAGTTTTGTATTAAACAATTCACAAAGGTCTTTAACTAACGAGTTATCAAATTCACGCCCATAGTCACAATGTATTCTTAGGGGTGTTCCATAATGCTGGAAAAATACACAATCGTTGACGCCTTTTTGTCGTCTATTGGGTAGGCTTGCGTGAACTTCGTAAGTTCGTCTCGAACTGTGAGTGCGTAATATCTGGTTGGATATTCGAAGATATCAATGTTTACACTTTCAAACGGGGTTTTTGGGGTCTCCGTTATAACGAGTGGTG
The DNA here is from genome assembly GCA_030620095.1 of Kuschelorhynchus macadamiae. Lineage (NCBI taxonomy): Eukaryota > Metazoa > Arthropoda > Insecta > Coleoptera > Curculionidae > Kuschelorhynchus > Kuschelorhynchus macadamiae. Next base: position 210,534 of record JAUTXW010002904.1, on the reverse strand, counting down.
TACTTAAATTTTTCCGACATATTTTCACCTTCTGACATATTTCGCAGGCTTTAATTAATTTTTCAACATCTTTTGTTAAGTTCGGCCAATTATACTTTTCTCTTATGCGCCTGACTGTCTCGTTTATTCCCCGATGCAAATTAGTTTTGCCTGAATGGTAGTGTTCTAGAATTTGGGGAATTTCGTCACCGTCTGGGGATCTTACAACATTTTGACAGATTTTAATTTTTATCTCTTTATCGGCAAAGATAAATGAGAACATTATTTCAAGAATGGGCAGTGCTAAATTATTTTCTACATAAAATGTTTTAGAGGGATCGAATTCATTTTGGGCCTTAAATAGAACATAGAACAGGTGTTGGGCTACAATTTCCGGGTCGAATGGTATTGGGATAATAAAGTATTTTCTATCTTTTACAGTTTTGCTAGAGGCAATGTTAACGCTCATGTTTTCAAAATGAATGTTTTCTTCGAAGATATCCTCGATTATTTTGTAATGCATTTCCTCTAGTTTGTTTTGCCAGAAAAAGGTAATAATTAATTTATGCGATTTATCTAAAAGCTGCGAATTTGAGAATTCGACTTTGGAATAGTCAATTATTGATCTCGTTTGGTAGAGATGTACAAATTTGTTATATTCTTGTGTGATGTGTTCGTCGTCTATTTCGACGGCATTTGGGTCTGGTTGGCTTTGGTCGTCATTTTCGCTATCATTTTCGTTAGCGGCAAAAATGGCACATTTTGATTGGAAATTTGCGCATTTTTGGAAGTAATTAATCTTTATTCGGGATAGGGCGTCTGCATTTTTGTTTATCTTTCCGGGCTTATGTTCGATTTTATAGTTGTACTCTTCTAATTTTAGACGCCAGCGAGCAAGCCTACTACCAGGGTCCTTAATCGAAAAGAGCCAGGTTAATGGCCGGTGGTCCGTAATAAGTGTAAACTTTCGTCCAAAAAGATAAGGGCGGAAATGTTTTACGGCCCATACAATTGCCAGTAGCTCCCTTTCGATGGTGGAGTATTTAGTTTCTGCGCTACAAAGTGTTCTAGATGCGAAAGCTATTGGTAGATCTTTTCCGACTGGCCCTTGTGACAGCACAGCGCCTATTGCGAATGCGCTTGTGTCTGTAGTCAGGAGGAAGGTTTCCTCAAAATTAGGGTAGATGAGAATGGGGTCTGTAATTAGGGCTTTCTTTAGTTCTTCGAATGACTTTTTGCATTCAGAATCAAAGAGAAATGGGACGTCCTTTTTTAGGAGTTGGGTTAAAGGCTTGGACACTTTTGCGAAGTTCGGGATGAATCTGCGGTAATATCCCGCTAATCCCAGGAAAGACTTAATGTCCTTTGCATTTTTTAGTTCTGGGAAGTTTTTAATGCATTCTACTTTTGAGGAATTGGGTTTTACACCATCTTTCGTGACAAGATGTCCCAGATAAGCAACTTCCTTTCTCAAGAACTCACACTTATCGGGTTGGATTTTAAGATTTGCATTTCGGAGACGTTTAAAAACTTCCTTTAGTCGGTCTATATGTTCATGTATGGTGGGCGAGTAGACGATTATATCGTCCATGTATACAAGGCAACGCTCGTTTTGGATGCCCAAAAGAATGTTGTCCATGACACGCTGGAACGTGGACGGGGCATTCTTTAGACCGAATGGCATTCGGACGAATTCATAGTGTCCGTTATCGACTGAAAATGCTGTTTTAGGTATGTCATCGGGAGTGATCTCAATTTGATAAAAGCCGGACGCGAGATCAAGCGTCGAGAAATATTGACATTTACCAAGTTGGTCCAATAAATCTGAAATATTTGGCAAAGGGTATTTATCGTCCATACTAAGATCATTCAGCTTTCTGTAGTCTATAACTACACGCCACTTTTGTTTTCCGGATGCATCGAGTTTTTTGGGTACCACCCACACCGGTGAAGACCACGGTGAGATAGAGGGCCGGATAATTCCTTGTTCTAACATTTTTCCTATTTGTCTTTTCACCTCCTCTTTGTGTATCTGAGGATACCTATAAGATTTCGTGAATACAGGCTTTGCGTTGTTAGTCTCTATTACATGTTTGATTTCATTGGTGAACGTTAGCTTATCACCCTCAATATAAAATATGTCAGAGTATTCTAAACAGAGGTTTGTGATCATCTCCTTTTCTTCGGAGTTAAGATGTTCCGTTCTTAGCTCATTTCGGATTATTTGTACTCTATCAATTTGGTCGGACGCATAATCATCTTGAGTATTTAAGTTTAGTATGACGTCGCTTGACGTGAATGGCTCTATAGAAAGATCGGAAAAATCTATGGATTTCGGGATGGCGTTTGCGTTTAAAATAGAAGTCATAAATTCGCCGTTTTCGTTAACATGTACAATCGCACTAGGTAGACGAACCTTTTCTTTTTCCTGAGCCGTTAACAGGGCGTCAGTATTTTTTAGATTACAGGTTAATTTGAATATTTTCTCTGTGCGGGCATCGATAGAAATTTTATTGTGTATCTCACTTTTATTGACATTATTTGGGGTTGTAATAGCACCGACTTTGTGCAATGGAATCGTTTTAAAATTGGTTATTAATTTTTTTGATTTAAGATCGATTATGCATTCATAATGCTCAAGAAAATCAAGTCCTAAGATGCCATCAAAATCGATATCTAGATTATAAATATACACTTTATGTGGGTTACCTATCTCAAAAGGGACAAGGGTGGATTCAAATATAGACAATTTTTGATTTGTTATGCCCTGAATAGTAACGTTTTCTGCTGTCCGATGGGGAAATCTCTTGACGGTGTTTTCTTTAAAAATAGATATCCCTGCTCCGGTGTCGATTAAAAGTTTGAAGGTATTTGAAACATCGTTAATATAGTACAGGTTCTTGGGATTAACAGTAAGAAATGGGTTCAAAGGAACGCTTGTTCCGGAAAGTTCACATTGGGGTCGAAATCGTCTAAATTTATTGTCTGAATCTGACTCTGTAGTTCCAACATCGGGTCGATCAATTTGGTAATGCTGTCCGGAGGGTGGTTCTTGTGAAGGGGAGACGGAAAATTTTGAAATTCTGAGCTGTCAAATTCTTCGGAATGACTTGTAAAAGTTTGGTCGTTTTGAATACAGTATTCTTGGTTTTCGAAGTTACTATCATCTTGAGAATACTCGTAATATTGGGGTTCTTCGTAATATGGGTTATCATAATTTACGTGGTGAGCTCTCTGTTGGTTTGGGTAAAAATTTGAGTTTCTCTGCATGATAGGAGGACGGGATGCAGCTTGGTTTTGTTGGGCAGCTGCAGGAGGTCTATATTGAGATGAAAATGTGTTGGGTCTGTTTTGCTGAGAAAAATGAGGTTGGCTGGAAGAAGGAAACTGTCTTTGGTAGTTTACGTTACCGCTATTTTGGGAATAACCAGGTTGGGACATTGGTTGTGTACGGCATTCTGAAGCTATGTGTCCGGTGCGTCCACATTTATGACATTTTATAATTTGTGGTAAAGGTTTCCTAATCGGTTGAGGAGGTTTCGGAGAATTTGGTTTGTTTATTTTTTGGTTTTCAAAATAGGAGAACTGTAATTCTCTTCTAATGCGGGAGTGGGCCTCTAAAATGTCTCCCGGGTTTCCTGCACGAATGATTTGGCCTAGACGAGGTTCTAGTCCAGTTAAAAGCATATTTAAACTCAATGTTTCAATTAATCTGCTTTGTGCAGCTTTTTGATCATTAGTGAGGTTAGAAGCTTTTTGAATACTCGAAAGCATTTTTGCATTTAAAACTCGTAACCGATTATAAAATGTAAGGGCGGACTCGCCGGGAACTTGACGGAGTCTTTGAAGATCCTGTATAAGAGACGATAAGTCCCTTGAGTCGCCAAAATGGAGATTTAAAAGTTGTTTAATTTCGGTATATGTTCCTGGATTTCTTGAGTTTACTAATTGTGCGGCTCTTCCTTTAAGTTTATTTTTTATGTGAATCGTTAACAAGAGTCTTTGATCCGCTGTTGCCAGTTTATAGGCACAATCGCACGCGTTTAAAAAGGTACCTAAGGAGATTTGATCGCCTTCAAATTCAGGCACTATAGAAAATATTTCGGACAGCCTGTAAGGCTCGATTTCTACTTCAGCACTTTGTGTTGTTTGCTGTGCAGCTGGTTGAATTTGTTGAGAACGTGTTTCGGGCATTTTGTTAATTGCTTTAAATTTTTATAAGAATACAAATTAAAATTCTTTTTGAAAATAAAACACAAAATATTAGGCTATTTTTCAAATTACAAAATTGGTAAATAAAGGTTTAGCTTTTCAAAATTCAGGGTAGAATATACGAAAATTAAAATCAGGGTAGAAAATTACGTATAGACAATCGAACAGTAAAATAAAATAAAATACAACACTTGAAACGGGATAATTCAATGTCTCTTACGTAAACAGGAGCATTGGTCGTCTTGTTCTCTTAGGACTGCCAGGGGTTTCACCAGGTGTTCCTTCCGCAGCTATCTTTGAGTGAGGACGCCTTGATATGGTTCTTTTCTTCGTTAAGGGATTTGCGATCCGCCGTCAACAGTTAGGTCTTCCTTGTTCTGCCGACGTTAGACGAATCCTACCGACTGCGCCAATTTGTTACACTTTTATTTCAAAAATTCACTTTTTAAAAATATTATTTATTCACTTAAAAATACTTTGTATAATTGTAAAACTTAAACCGTATAATTTGAAACTTAAACTGACATAATAACAGTATCTGATATGAACTAACTAATATTGACAATTGGTGCTTAATTTATATGTTTTGAAATGATGAGGCAGCACCTTCAAGCTGTGAGAACTGCAACTCGAAATTACTGCTTGCAATGCATTCCTTGAAATGTTGAAATCGCCATATCCGTTCCCATGCGACTGAAGGTCAATGAATACACGTGGCTATAACGGGTATAACATATATATATATATATATATATATATATATATATATATATATATAAATTTTGTGCCTTTGCCCTACACGGGGCTCGCTAGTCTATGGCGGCCTGAAGAGCTCTAATAAGAGCGAAATCGCGATAGTCGTTTGACTAAAAAGGATCATTGGGTCTGCTGTGATGCAGAACATGTTCCAAACAAGGATCATTTTCTTGTTATGACGTTGGTGTACGTGGAATGAAAACATACTATCATTTAATACTCCCAACGAAAGCCAGGAGTCACAATGTAATTCAACGCCGGTCGTGGTATTAGCCAGCGGAGTAGTTGTTTTTGTGATTCAATTTTGTGCCTTTGCCCTACACGGGGCTCGCTAGTCTATGGCGGCCTGAAGAGCTCTAATAAGAGCGAAATCGCGATCGTCGTTTGACTAAAATGGATCATTGGGTCTGCTGTGATGCAGAACATGTTCCAAACAAGGATCATTTTCTTGTTATGACGTTGGTGTAAGTGGAATGAAAACATACTATCATTTAATACTCCCAACGAAAGCCAGGAGTCACAATGTAATTCAACGCCGGTCGTGGTATTAGCCAGCGGAGTAGTTGTTTTTGTGATTCAATTTTATGCCTTTGCCCTACACGGGGCTCGCTAGTCTATGGCGGCCTGAAGAGCTCTAATAAGAGCGAAATCGCGATCGTCGTTTGACTAAGATGGATCATTGGGTCTGCTGTGATGCAGAACATGTTCCAAACAAGGATCATTTTCTTGTTATGACGCTGGTGTAAGTGGAATGAAAACATACTATCATTTAATACTCCCAACGAAAGCCAGAAGTCACAATGTAATTCAACGCCGGTCGTGGTATTAGCCAGCGGAGTAGTTGTTTTTGTGATTCAATTTTGTGCCTTTGCCCTACACGGGGCTCGCTAGTCTATGGCGGCCTGAAGAGCTCTAATAAGAGCGAAATCGCGATCGTCGTTTGACTAAAATGGATCATTGGGTCTGCTGTGATGCAGAACATGTTCCAAACAAGGATCATTTTCTTGTTATGACGTTGGTGTAAGTGGAATGAAAACATACTATCATTTAATACTCCCAACGAAAGCCAGGAGTCACAATGTAATTCAACGCCGGTCGTGGTATTAGCCAGCGGAGTAGTTGTTTTTGTGATTCAATTTTGTGCCTTTGCCCTACACGGGGCTCGCTAGTCTATGGCGGCCTGAAGAGCTCTAATAAGAGCGAAATCGCGATCGTCGTTTGACTAAAATGGATCATTGGGTCTGCTGTGATGCAGAACATGTTCCAAACAAGGATCATTTTCTTGTTATGACGTTGGTGTAAGTGGAATGAAAACATACTATCATATATATATGTATATATATATATATATATATATATATATATACATATATGTATATATATATATATATATATATATATATATATATATATATACATATACATATATTCGAAGAATTAGAAGGTGATCAAATATTTTTACAAACCTTTCTAAATGCTTGCGAATGTGCATATGATATGTCTACGGGTAACCAAAAAGATCTTTTAGTGACTCACATAAAAAATAAGTTGCAAGGGAGAGCAGCGCAGCTGATAAGCTCCTGAAATCCACTTTCTTTTCTAGAGATAAAGCAATTACTTAATTCTCACTTCGGAGATACGCGAGATGTATCTTAACTTATTCAGTTCTTACAAAGAATGAGACAACTACCAAACGAATCTCCTTTGACTTTCCTTAACAGACTTCAAGCCCTAAATGCCAAAATGCACGCCAACATATAAAAATCCATACTCGCACCCAGTTAAAAGGCAGCCCAAATAACATTAATCGAATCCATGTCTCTAAATAGCCTACTTACTGACCTGGAACCCCGAATTGGCCATATAATACGTGCAGGAAATCCACCTAATCTTTTGGAAGCACAAATTCGCATAAGACGCGAGCTCCAACTATCATATTTCGAATCCCAAAAATCTTCTAGGCAGAATTCGCCTGCTAGACCTATTATTCAAACTAATAAAAGACCTAATATACAATCCCTTAAATGTCATAGCTGTGGTCGCAATGGTCACTTAGCAAATGAATGCAGATGGCAACAACATCCCAATGGTTATACTTCCCAGAATTTTGGAAATTTCCAAAGGCCTAATACCAATCAACAATCAAGCACCTCCTTTCAGTCGAATAGACCAAACAACGGTCAGCCAAGACCGCAGTACACAACCCATAACCAATCAAACCAAAACAATTTTCAACGTCAAACACCATTTAACAATTTCCAACGTCCTTCAGTAATACAAAATAATCCCCAACATCGTGCTCATGTTGTCAATTTCGACAATTACCAATATTCCAACGATAACTATTCCGAACCCCAATATGACAAGTATTGTAACGCAGGAATTTATGAAGATAACCCCGATTACGAGTATCAAAATGTTGAAAATATTGATCGACAAGATAAAACGAATTACGATGAATATCAGGATTTTCTTCCCACTTCGAATCAAAACCATCCGCCTATTCGAACAATTTCAAATACCAATGCCATGACGGAAATCCAAAACCAAATACAAACCTTGAATTCGGACGACATGAACCCGTTATTGAATTTCCCAGAACAACATTTTCTTTAAATCCCCTTCTTGCTGTTAACCCGAAAAATCTATATTACATAAAAGACACATCCAACACTTTTAAACTACTTATAGATTCCGGAGCAGGAATTACAATATTTAAAGAAAATACAGTAAAATAATTTCCCCAACGTTTTCTCGAAAACGTTACGATTCAAGGCATCACAGACCAAAAACTTCTTATCACCGAATCAACCCTAGTTCCTTTTCAAGCCGGAAACTCACATAAAGTTTACATATACGATTTAGATATTGATTTCGATCGTATTCTAGGACTCGACTTTTTAGAACACTATGAATGCACCAATAACTAACGTAAACAATTCTAATGAAATTAAGATTGAAAGTAGGACCGAACAAATTTTTAAATTACGTTGTGATTAGTCAACACCGATGCTATCCTATCTAGGCAAGAAATCGAAAAAATTCACATCCCAAACGCAATTGTCCATGTCAATGAGAAAGGCGAATTGCTAACTTCTGTGGTTAATGCAAATGCCATCCCGAAAACCATTAATTTTTCAGATATCGAAATCGAACCTTTTTCTTCTCATTCGCTACTCAATTACAATTTATCTGATAAACAGCTATCTGCTAACCGCATTCCCAACATTAAGTCCCAACTTCGTTTAGAGCATCTTAACGAAGAAGATAAAGAGATAATTACCAATCTTTGCGTAGATTTTGGGGACATATTTTACTTCGAAGGTGACAATCTTACCTTTACCAACGAAATTAAACACCAAATTGTCACCAATGGTGCAAAGCCTGTTTTCACCAAATCATACAGGTATCCCCATATTCACAAAGAAGTGTTAAAAACTCAGGTTAATAAAATGTTAGAACAAGGAATCATAAAACCCTCTATTTCACCTTGGTCGTCTCCAGTTTGGGTCGTCCCCAAGAAACTTGATTCCTTAGACATACAAAAATGGAGAGTAGTCATAGATTATCGTAAATTGAATGAATCCACGGTAGATGATAAGTACCCACTTCCTAATATTTCCAATCTTTTGGATCAGCTAGGCAAGTGCCAGTATTTTACAACCCTGGAACTAGCTTCAGGATTTCACCAAATCGAGATAGACCCTAAAGATATTCCAAAAACTGCTTTCTCTGTCCAGAACGGACACTACGAATTTATAAGAATGCCATTTGGAGTTAAAAATGCCCCGTCCACTTTCCAGAGAGTAATGGACAACATCCTTCTAGGCATTCTCAATGAACGTTGTCTCGTCTATATGCACGACATTATTGTGTACTCACCTACAATCCATGATCACATCACACGCTTACGCGAAGTTTCTAAACGCTTTCGCAGCCTGACAAATGTGAGTTCCTGAGAAAAGAGGTAGCATATCTTGGTCACCTAATCACTCAGGACGGAATTAAACCTAACCCCGCTAAAATCGATTGTATACAGACATTCCCAGAACCAAAAAATCCAAAAGACATAAAATCCTTTCTGGGTTTAGCTGGTTGTTATCGTAGGTTTATTCCAAACTTTGCGAAAATATCAAAGCCCCTTACCAGATTGTTGAAAAAAGATATTAAATTTGATTTCGACTCAGATTGTCGTCAAGCTTTCGACGAACTAACACAATTACTGACTTCTGACCCAATTCTCATCTATCCAAATTTCAATGAACCTTTCCTACTAACAACAGATGCAAGCGCATTTGCGATAGGCGCTGTACTTTCCCAAGGTCCCATTGGCAAAGATTTACCCATTGGTTATGGCTCCAGAAGATTATGTAAAGCCGAAACCAATTACTCGACAATAGAGAGAGAACTACTTGCAATTGCATGGGCCGTGAAATATTTCTGTCCATATTTATTTGAGAGAAAGTGCATTCTAGTCACAGATCATCGTCCCCTTTCTTGGTTACTTTCTATTAAAGACCCAGGTAGTAGGTTAGCACGATGGCGGCTAAAACTAGGAGAATATTAGTACGAAATTGTTTATAAACCGGGAAAAATTAATAAAAACGCTGATGCTTTATCTCGAATAAAAGTAAATAATTTCCAAGAATGCGCAAAGTTTTAAACAAAAATATCTGTTTTTGCATCAAATGAGACAGATTCCGAAGACCCTATCGAAGAACCTAAAACCTATGACGACGATGTAATAGCCGAAGAATACAATAAATTCGTAAGTCTTTACGAAACGAGATCCCTGATCGATTATTCTAAAATCGAAACAACCAACGACCAGCTGTTGGATAAATCACACAAAAATATTATAACATTCTTTCGACAAAATAAATTAGAAGAACTACATCATAAGATTCTTGACGATATCTTCGAGGAAAACATGGAATTTAATCCAAAACAAATAAATATTTTCTCCAGTAAATCAACAAAAAATCGTAAATATTTCATTATTCCTCTCCCGTTTAACCCAGAAACTGTCACACAACTTCTCTTTTACATTCTTTATACCGGTCAAGACGAACTTGACATCTCTTGTGTCTATTTCGTTGAAAACACACTGGAACTTCCTATCCTTGAAATATTTTCGTATATTTTTGCAGACAAAAATATAAAATTAAGTATTTGCCAAAACATCACAAAAACCCCTAATGAAGACGAAATACCTCAGATCTTAGATCATTACCATCGCGGAAAAACCAACCTACATCGCGGGATTAACGAGACGTTAAGACGCATAAAAGAAAAATACAATTGGCTAGGCATAATAAAAGCCGTAGAAAACTTTATTAAAAGTTGCGAAACTTGCCAAAAAGTAAAAATCTAAGCAGTCCCCTAGTCCTAATAGAAACGCCCAAAACACCTTTTGAAAGAATAAACATACACATATTTGAATACCCAACTCGAAATTACGCCCTAACAGTACGTGACGAACTAACAAAATTTACACAATCGTAAATATTACACAAGGATACCCTATAGAGGATAAGACAGCAAAATCTGTTGTTAATACACTTCTTGTTTTTTTCATTACATTACAGAACCCCGTTACGTATACATTGTGATTATGGTCGAGAACTCAAAAACACCTTAATGAATGACCTCTGTGAGCTTTACGATACCAAACTTTCTCTAGCGTAGAACACCCTCAATTAAACGGCTCTGTTGAGAGATTTCACGCGACCCTTAGCGAAGTGATACGAGCTAATCAAACTGAAAACCCTGACGAACACCCATTTAATGTTCTTCCTTATGCAACTATATGTTATAACAATACCAAAACTAAAACGCACGGTTTCACACCTTACGAACTTATTTTTGGACACACCTCATCTAGACCACCTGAAATCCTATTTAATGTAAAACGTCTTATTTCCAAATATATGCAAGATCTAAACAATCGCATGCAATACCTTTATAAAACAGCCCGAGCCAGAACATGTCAACAAAAAGAAAAAGCCAAAGACCGCTTCGACCAAAATGTTTCTGTTCTTCCCTATGAATATAATGTAGGAGATGAGGTATACATTAAAGAATCACAAATCAAGGACAAAAGCCAAAATACATTTAACGGTACATTCGAAATAATCGAAATTTTACAAAATTCAGCAATTCTGATAAACCCCGAAACTAAACCAAAATCTAAAATAAATTTTGACAGACTGAAACCATACTATGAGTAAATTTTCTCTTCTTACCTTAGGAATTTTCTTTCATGAGGAAGCGACCGTAAAAATCTCAAATGATAAATGGACCCTCCTTGTTTACAAAGACCTCGGACCAATCAAAGAAACAATCAGTAATAATGACAAAATATTAGAGAGCTTATCAAACACTATAGACGAAGACGTACCGCGAAGGAAAGCCTTTAAGCCGCAAGTTCAAACTCATGTTAGTCTCCTTAAACAAATATCAAACGCCGTTAACCAAAAGTACACTGAAATAATGGCCGACACTAAAAAAACATTTTTAGAGAAAAACGTGGTATTCTTAATGGTATTGGAACCATTTGGAAATCAATAACTGGTAATCTTGACGCCTCCGATGGTGAATATTTCAATGAGTGCATCGAAAAGTTAACCCATGATGAATACCAAATAGAAAATCTTTTGAAAAATCAAATATCTGTAACTACCTCTGTTATCAAAAGCTTTAACGAAACCATTCAAAAACTTCAAGTTAACGAGGAAACCTTTAATAATGATATTAAAGAAATTCGCTAATCAATTATGGATATTTCCGATCATCTCAAATTTTATCAATCACAACTCGATATCCTAGACTTGTGCGAATCACTAACAGAAAGTTATTTATCGAAAATACTTTGAACGATGCTATAAATGCTGTTACATTTGCACGTTTAAAAATTTTGCACAGTTCAATAATCACTCCATATGAGTTAGTAGACTCATTAAAGCATATATCGCAGTCATTACAGAAGAATAATCTTCCTTGGCCGATATATTGTTCAAGCTTAGCTCAATATCTCGACATAATAGAATTAAAGGCATATCAGTTAGATACTAGAATAATTTTTATACTAGAAATACATTGAAAACCTGAAAAATACACTCTCTATCACTTATATTCTATACCGATTCTGGGTAATCGAACAGGCCTTCATCACATTTTGTCAATAACTAATAAACTAATTGCGCGAAATGATGATTCTTTACTTTATACAACCATCCGCAATATGGAGTCCTGCAAACCACTAGGCAACAGTATGTTCATCTGTTCCAACATCCTGCCATACCCCGTTGATACTGATGCAGTCTGCGAGGCTCAGCTTCTGAAGAGACTTTATCATCTAACCAGAACATGCCAAGTTTTAGTCATTCTTGCCAAAGACTATAACATTCAAGAAATCAGCCAGAATCTATAGTTGATAGCTGTTGCAGACCCCCTGCCCGTCACAATAAAATGTGGATCCAGAGATATAGAGACTCAGATCATCAACACAAATAGTGTAGTGCCTTCGTCGTAAGTACAACAGTTCGTGCCCAGAAATCAGTCGATGTTTACGACAACGTAACCTACAATTACCACCCAGTCATCATCCCTTTTGACTGCTGTAACCATATGCCAGAGAATATCCACTTACCAGATTTGAAGCCTCTGAAGCTAAATAAAACAGATGTAGAGGACCTGAACATAGCCCAGCGCAAGCTAAATCAGTATGCCGATTAGCTGGATCAATTGGTCAATCAACCGTTCGTGAAGAAATACATAAGTTGGTTCACGATCCTTACAATAATAATCATTGCAAATGTCGAAGACGAACACGTAACATCAAGATTGGAGTAGCCACTAACGACGATGACAATCCACCCTCTCCACCTAAAAGAGAATAATAATTCCCAGAAGGAGACTGAGCATCCGCCTTGGCGACCCGATTGAAGAAAGTGAAGACATTGAACTCAACCTCAATAAGCATTTCATCTTAATGGGGGAGTTCTTTCTCACGAGCAATGTCACCTTCAAGTACGATGCCCTTGGTTTCCACCGTATCAGATGTCGGTTATCTCAAGGAGACGGCGAGTACCGAGAAGCCTCGTCAGCAGAATCTGCCCAGCAAAAAAGTTCCCACTGACGCAGCATTCGTCTTTCATATAAATAGTGTAAATTGTGAATAAAATTATGATTCGTATTTAAGCTTCTATACTGTTAGTTTAATTTTTGATTTTGTAAATAAATATATTTTTTAAAAAGTGATTTTTAAGTCGAGTGATGTAACATATATATATATATATATATATATATATATATATATATATATATATATATATATATATATATATATATATATATATATATATATATATATAGATTCTTTATAATTTCACGGCTGTTTGAAAATGAAATGGACAACACGAAATAGCGGGGTTGCAGCCTAATAATCCTATTGATGTTACTGGGACATTAAATAGATGACTCTATTTACTTTGTGAAAGCTTTCGGATTTATTTTAATCCTTCCTCAGTCACACTACAAAATGGTTTGTTAATATAAAGTAAATTGTTAAAATATTTTAGACTTACTGTAAGTGAGGTTACAAATATAAACAGCTATCCAATAGGAAATTCATTTCTGTGAATGAAAGGAACACCTCTTTATATAAGTATTTAACACAAAACAAACAGACTGGAAAAAACAATAACAAAAAAAATTTTTTTTTTTTTTTTTTTTTTATTACACACGAAACCGTTGAAAGGTAGGTTTCCAATGTATTCGACCGGAGTCGAGGCTTAACTAGAATATTAAGAATAAAATATGTGCACCTATTTGTTTCTTTTTTAGATAGCAAAAAAAAAAAAAAAAAAAATAATCCTTCTTTTGTGTTTTGAAGGCCAGGACGATTATTTGGTTTTAAGGTTTAATAAATTGCTATATATTATATTGAGATTCTGTATATCCGATTTTTTATTCATCGGGTTTTCCTGATTATTTATGTGCACCATTTCGAGAAAATTTCTTTTAAAATAATTAATTTCACATTCGAGAATCTCCGCCTCTGCGAAATTTGCTGAATGACCTGTGTCTCTTACGTGTTGGGAAAGGGCACATGCTTCGGGTTTTATTCTTATATCACTTTTATGAGATATTATTCTATCTTTTAGAGGCCTTGAGGTTTGCCCTATGTATTTTTTATTGCAATGTAAACAATCTATTTTATATACTGCATTTGATTTGTTATGCCTTTTTGTTTTATCTTTAAGAGAACTAAAAAGTTTGCTCGTAGGTTTAACGGCTTTATTGGCTATAACAATATTTTCTTTTTTGAATATGTTCGCTAATTTAGGGGTTAATTCCTGAACGTATGGAAAGGAAACATACTTTTTTATTATTGGAGGGCTAGTAGAAACAGTTGGTGAATTGTTTGGTACTATAGTGTCAGTTGAATAGATTAATTTCTTTAGCAGGCTTTGAGGGTAAGAGTTGTCCAATAGTAGGTTATTTAGACGTTTTAGATTTTGATCCTTTAATGACTGATGACAGATTGACAAAATTCTATTTTTTAGGCCAAGTATGAGGTTTATTTTCATTTTTTCGGAATGGTATGAGAAATAATTTAAATATCTACCTGAGCTGCTTGGTTTTATGTACCAGTCCAATATAATTTTATTACTGTTGGTTCTAATAAGTCTTGTATCTAAAAATGGCACACTTCTCTCAGATTCCATTTCAATTGTGAATTTAATGTACTGATTATAATTATTGAAAATATTGAGTAGCTCTGTTTCGCTTCCAATCGGAATGGCGCAAATTAAATCATCAACATATTTTTTTAAAAAGGGTATTTCAAAGTTCAGCTTTGGGATGCAATCGTATAATAAATCATCCATTACGTATTGCGCTAAAATGGGAGACATTTTTGAGCCCATAGGGGTTCCGAAAACTTGTTTGTAAAATTGATTGTCAAAAGAGAAACAGGTATTGTTAAAAACAAATTCTATTATTTCTAAGAAGTTTGATTGATTTAAAGAACAGTGATTTTTGATTTTGGACCAATTTTTTTTAATACTAACTTTGACTAATTCTAATGGGATATTGGAAAATAAAGACGTAACATCTAAGCTTATAATGTGGTAATTTTCCGGTAGCTGAAACTCGTTAATAAAATTTGCAAAATTAAAAGAGTCTGCTATGTAGTATTCGTTATTATAATCGTATGCAGTGTTTAAAACCTCTGTAATAAAACCAGCTAGTTGAGCAGTTGGGGAATCTATGGAGGATATTATTGGTCTAAGAGAAATTGTGGGTTTATGTGTTTTTGGCAAACCGTAAAACTTGGGGCAAATAGAGTTATAAATCATCAATTTTTTCGCAGTAGCGTCCGATAGTTGTTTTGATTTTTTCAATTTTGAAATTATTTGGTTGGCTTTTTGTTGAATTGTAGATGTAGGATCGCGTGGAATTTTTTTGTAATAAACTTCGTCACTAAGTAAGGACATAGCCAGTTGTAAATATTGTTCTTTGTAAATTGCGACCGTGACGTTGCCTTTGTCAGATCTCGTAATGTAGATATCTGGGTGTTGTTTTAAAAAAATCTTGGTTTTATTATACCATTTAGTTGTCTCTGAGAAAGTAACCTCTTCTGTATGAAAATAATTGGTGATGACATTGGCCGCCTGTGCACTGTAAATATTTTTTTCACGCATATTGTCTACGTGTGATATTGTTAATTCAACGTCTGCTAAAATATGTGGGACTGAGACGTCCTTTTTGGAAACGGGGAGACAAAACTTGGGCCCTAATGATAGGATATTTTTTGCTTCTGTTGGAAAAACGACAGGTGTAAGATTTTTGAACCAACAGTCCTTAATTTTAATGCGATTTAATTTATTTGATTTAAGTTCGTCAATCTTTTTAAGATTGTTGCTTTTTGTCTTGTAAAAAGCCTGGTTATACACTATATTTTGTCTCCGGAAAAACTCAAGATGAATGTTTATAGGTATATTTTCCTCTATTCTCAGTCGATATGTGCTAAGTGCCTTTTCCATTCTTTCAACATTTCCGTGTGTTATCTTAATCTCTAAATTTAAAATCTTACGGCTAAGTTTGTTTCTAAAACTAAAAATCATCTGTCCAGTTCTTCCTTCTTGGACATTCACGAGGCCTGTAACTCCTTTGATTTGATCGGTAATATGCCTAGGGGTTAACCCAAGACGTCTGCACTGGAGAAGAAATATCTTCCTATTTTTCAGCGAAGCTAGTTTGATGTTGAGTTTTGCCCAGTTTCTCAAGTAATTTGCACAATTTAAACCATATGTAGTAGAAATTTCCTGGTAAAACCCCATTCCTGATTAACAGATTCTTTATAATTTCACGGCTGTTTGAAAATGAAATGGACAACACGAAATAGCGGGGTTGCAGCCTAATAATCCTATTGATGTTACTGGGACATTAAATAGATGACTCTATTTACTTTGTGAAAGCTTTCGGATTTATTTTAATCCTTCCTCAGTCACACTACAAAATGGTTTGTTAATATAAAGTAAATTATTAAAATATTTTAGACTTACTGTAAGTGAGGTTACAAATATAAACAGCTATCCAATAGGAAATTCATTTCTGTGAATGAAAGGAACACCTCTTTATATAAGTATTTAACACAAAACAAACAGACTGGAAAAAACAATAACAAAAAATTTTTTTTTTTTTTTTGATTACACACGAAACCGTTGAAAGGTAGGTTTCCAATGTATTCGACCGGAGTCGAGGCTTAACTAGAATATTAAGAATAAAATATGTGCACCTATTTGTTTCTTTTTTAGATAGCAAAAAAAAAAAAAAAAATAATCCTTCTTTTGTGTTTTGAAGGCCAGGACGATTATTTGGTTTTAAGGTTTAATAAATTGCTATATATTATATTGAGATTCTGTATATCCGATTTTTTATTCATCGGGTTTTCCTGATTATTTATGTGCACCATTTCGAGAAAATTTCTTTTAAAATAATTAATTTCACATTCGAGAATCTCCGCCTCTGCGAAATTTGCTGAATGACCTGTGTCTCTTACGTGTTGGGAAAGGGCACATGCTTCGGGTTTTATTCTTATATCACTTTTATGAGATATTATTCTATCTTTTAGAGGCCTTGAGGTTTGCCCTATGTATTTTTTATTGCAATGTAAACAATCTATTTTATATACTACATTTGATTTGTTATGCCTTTTTGTTTTATCTTTAAGAGAACTAAAAAGTTTGCTCGTAGGTTTAACGGCTTTATTGGCTATAACAATATTTTCTTTTTTGAATATGTTCGCTAATTTAGGGGTTAATTCCTGAACGTATGGAAAGGAAACATACTTTTTTATTATTGGAGGGCTAGTAGAAACAGTTGGTGAATTGTTTGGTACTATAGTGTCAGTTGAATAGATTAATTTCTTTAGCAGGCTTTGAGGGTAAGAGTTGTCCAATAGTAGGTTATTTAGACGTTTTAGATTTTGATCCTTTAATGACTGATGACAGATTGACAAAATTCTATTTTTTAGGCCAAGTATGAGGTTTATTTTCATTTTTTCGGAATGGTATGAGAAATAATTTAAATATCTACCTGAGCTGCTTGGTTTTATGTACCAGTCCAATATAATTTTATTACTGTTGGTTCTAATAAGTCTTGTATCTAAAAATGGCACACTTCTCTCAGATTCCATTTCAATTGTGAATTTAATGTACTGATTATAATTATTGAAAATATTGAGTAGCTCTGTTTCGCTTCCAATCGGAATGGCGCAAATTAAATCATCAACATATTTTTTTAAAAAGGGTATTTCAAAGTTCAGCTTTGGGATGCAATCGTATAATAAATCATCCATTACGTATTGCGCTAAAATGGGAGACATTTTTGAGCCCATAGGGGTTCCGAAAACTTGTTTGTAAAATTGATTGTCAAAAGAGAAACAGGTATTGTTAAAAACAAATTCTATTATTTCTAAGAAGTTTGATTGATTTAAAGAACAGTGATTTTTGATTTTGGACCAATTTTTTTAATACTAACTTTGACTAATTCTAATGGGATATTGGAAAATAAAGACGTAACATCTAAGCTTATAATGTGGTAATTTTCCGGTAGCTGAAACTCGTTAATAAAATTTGCAAAATTAAAAGAGTCTGCTATGTAGTATTCGTTATTATAATCGTATGCAGTGTTTAAAACCTCTGTAATAAAACCAGCTAGTTGAGCAGTTGGGGAATCTATGGAGGATATTATTGGTCTAAGAGAAATTGTGGGTTTATGTGTTTTTGGCAAACCGTAAAACTTGGGGCAAATAGAGTTATAAATCATCAATTTTTTCGCAGTAGCGTCCGATAGTTGTTTTGATTTTTTCAATTTTGAAATTATTTGGTTGGCTTTTTGTTGAATTGTAGATGTAGGATCGCGTGGAATTTTTTTGTAATAAACTTCGTCACTAAGTAGGGGTTAACCCCTAGGCATATTACCGATCAAATCAAAGGAGTTACAGGCCTCGTGAATGTCCAAGAAGGAAGAACTGGACAGATGATTTTTAGTTTTAGAAACAAACTTAGCCGTAAGATTTTAAATTTAGAGATTAAGATAACACACGGAAATGTTGAAAGAATGGAAAAGGCACTTAGCACATATCGACTGAGAATAGAGGAAAATATACCTATAAACATTCATCTTGAGTTTTTCCGGAGACAAAATATAGTGTATAACCAGGCTTTTTACAAGACAAAAAGCAACAATCTTAAAAAGATTGACGAACTTAAATCAAATAAATTAAATCGCATTAAAATTAAGGACTGTTGGTTCAAAAATCTTACACCTGTCGTTTTTCCAACAGAAGCAAAAAATATCCTATCATTAGGGCCCAAGTTTTGTCTCCCCATTTCCAAAAAGGACGTCTCAGTCCCACATATTTTAGCAGACGTTGAATTAACAATATCACACGTAGACAATATGCGTGAAAAAAATATTTACAGTGCACAGGCGGCCAATGTCATCACCAATTATTTTCATACAGAAGAGGTTACTTTCTCAGAGACAACTAAATGGTATAATAAAACCAAGATTTTTTTAAAACAACACCCAGATATCTACATTACGAGATCTGACAAAGGCAACGTCACGGTCGCAATTTACAAAGAACAATATTTACAACTGGCTATGTCCTTACTTAGTGACGAAGTTTATTACAAAAAAATTCCACGCGATCCTACATCTACAATTCAACAAAAAGCCAACCAAATAATTTCAAAATTGAAAAAATCAAAACAACTATCGGACGCTACTGCGAAAAAATTGATGATTTATAACTCTATTTGCCCCAAGTTTTCTGAACTTTGAAATACCCTTTTTAAAAAAATATGTTGATGATTTAATTTGCGCCATTCCGATTGGAAGCGAAACAGAGCTACTCAATATTTTCAATAATTATAATCAGTACATTAAATTCACAATTGAAATGGAATCTGAGAGAAGTGTGCCATTTTTAGATACAAGACTTATTAGAACCAACAGTAATAAAATTATATTGGACTGGTACATAAAACCAAGCAGCTCAGGTAGATATTTAAATTATTTCTCATACCATTCCGAAAAAATGAAAATAAACCTCATACTTGGCCTAAAAAATAGAATTTTGTCAATCTGTCATCAGTCATTAAAGGATCAAAATCTAAAACGTCTAAATAACCTACTATTGGACAACTCTTACCCTCAAAGCCTGCTAAAGAAATTAATCTATTCAACTGACACTATAGTACCAAACAATTCACCAACTGTTTCTACTAGCCCTCCAATAATAAAAAAGTATGTTTCCTTTCCATACGTTCAGGAATTAACCCCTAAATTAGCGAACATATTCAAAAAAGAAAATATTGTTATAGCCAATAAAGCCGTTAAACCTACGAGCAAACTTTTTAGTTCTCTTAAAGATAAAACAAAAAGGCATAACAAATCAAATGTAGTATATAAAATAGATTGTTTACATTGCAATAAAAAATACATAGGGCAAACCTCAAGGCCTCTAAAAGATAGAATAATATCTCATAAAAGTGATATAAGAATAAAACCCGAAGCATGTGCCCTTTCCCAACACGTAAGAGACACAGGTCATTCAGCAAATTTCGCAGAGGCGGAGATTCTCGAATGTGAAATTAATTATTTTAAAAGAAATTTTCTCGAAATGGTGCACATAAATAATCAGGAAAACCCGATGAATAAAAAATCGGATATACAGAATCTCAATATAATATATAGCAATTTATTAAACCTTAAAACCAAATAATCGTCCTGGCCTTCAAAACACAAAAGAAGGATTATTTTTTTTTTTTTTTTTTTTGCTATCTAAAAAAGAAACAAATAGGTGCATATATTTTATTCTTAATATTCTAGTTAAGCCTCGACTCCGGTCGAATACATTGGAAACCTACCTTTCAACGGTTTCGTGTGTAATCAAAAAAAAAAAAAAAATTTTTTGTTATTGTTTTTTCCAGTCTGTTTGTTTTGTGTTAAATACTTATATAAAGAGGTGTTCCTTTCATTCACAGAAATGAATTTCCTATTGGATAGCTGTTTATATTTGTAACCTCACTTACAGTAAGTCTAAAATATTTTAATAATTTACTTTATATTAACAAACCATTTTGTAGTGTGACTGATGAAGGATTAAAATAAATCCGAAAGCTTTCACAAAGTAAATAGAGTCATCTATTTAATGTCCCAGTAACATCAATAGGATTATTAGGCTGCAACCCCGCTATTTCGTGTTGTCCATTTCATTTTCAAACAGCCGTGAAATTATAAAGAATCTGTTAATCAGGAATGGGGTTTTACCAGGAAATTTCTACTACATATGGTTTAAATTGTGCAAATTACTTGAGAAACTGGGCAAAACTCAACATCAAACTAGCTTCGCTGAAAAATAGGAAGATATTTCTTCTCCAGTGCAGACGTCTTGGGTTAACCCCTAGGCATATTACCGATCAAATCAAAGGAGTTACAGGCCTCGTGAATGTCCAAGAAGGAAGAACTGGACAGATGATTTTTAGTTTTAGAAACAAACTTAGCCGTAAGATTTTAAATTTAGAGATTAAGATAACACACGGAAATGTTGAAAGAATGGAAAAGGCACTTAGCACATATCGACTGAGAATAGAGGAAAATATACCTATAAACATTCATCTTGAGTTTTTCCGGAGACAAAATATAGTGTATAACCAGGCTTTTTACAAGACAAAAAGCAACAATCTTAAAAAGATTGACGAACTTAAATCAAATAAATTAAATCGCATTAAAATTAAGGACTGTTGGTTCAAAAATCTTACACCTGTCGTTTTTCCAACAGAAGCAAAAAATATCCTATCATTAGGGCCCAAGTTTTGTCTCCCCGTTTCCAAAAAGGACGTCTCAGTCCCACATATTTTAGCAGACGTTGAATTAACAATATCACACGTAGACAATATGCGTGAAAAAAATATTTACAGTGCACAGGCGGCCAATGTCATCACCAATTATTTTCATACAGAAGAGGTTACTTTCTCAGAGACAACTAAATGGTATAATAAAACCAAGATTTTTTTAAAACAACACCCAGATATCTACATTACGAGATCTGACAAAGGCAACGTCACGGTCGCAATTTACAAAGAACAATATTTACAACTGGCTATGTCCTTACTTAGTGACGAAGTTTATTACAAAAAAATTCCACGCGATCCTACATCTACAATTCAACAAAAAGCCAACCAAATAATTTCAAAATTGAAAAAATCAAAACAACTATCGGACGCTACTGCGAAAAAATTGATGATTTATAACTCTATTTGCCCCAAGTTTTACGGTTTGCCAAAAACACATAAACCCACAATTTCTCTTAGACCAATAATATCCTCCATAGATTCCCCAACTGCTCAACTAGCTGGTTTTATTACAGAGGTTTTAAACACTGCATACGATTATAATAACGAATACTACATAGCAGACTCTTTTAATTTTGCAAATTTTATTAACGAGTTTCAGCTACCGGAAAATTACCACATTATAAGCTTAGATGTTACGTCTTTATTTTCCAATATCCCATTAGAATTAGTCAAAGTTAGTATTAAAAAAAATTGGTCCAAAATCAAAAATCACTGTTCTTTAAATCAATCAAACTTCTTAGAAATAATAGAATTTGTTTTTAACAATACCTGTTTCTCTTTTGACAATCAATTTTACAAACAAGTTTTCGGAACCCCTATGGGCTCAAAAATGTCTCCCATTTTAGCGCAATACGTAATGGATGATTTATTATACGATATGCTGAACTTTGAAATACCCTTTTTAAAAAAATATGTTGATGATTTAATTTGCGCCATTCCGATTGGAAGCGAAACAGAGCTACTCAATATTTTCAATAATTATAATCAGTACATTAAATTCACAATTGAAATGGAATCTGAGAGAAGTGTGCCATTTTTAGATACAAGACTTATTAGAACCAACAGTAATAAAATTATATTGGACTGGTACATAAAACCAAGCAGCTCAGGTAGATATTTAAATTATTTCTCATACCATTCCGAAAAAATGAAAATAAACCTCATACTTGGCCTAAAAAATAGAATTTTGTCAATCTGTCATCAGTCATTAAAGGATCAAAATCTAAAACGTCTAAATAACCTACTATTGGACAACTCTTACCCTCAAAGCCTGCTAAAGAAATTAATCTATTCAACTGACACTATAGTACCAAACAATTCACCAACTGTTTCTACTAGCCCTCCAATAATAAAAAAGTATGTTTCCTTTCCATACATTCAGGAATTAACCCCTAAATTAGCGAACATATTCAAAAAAGAAAATATTGTTATAGCCAATAAAGCCGTTAAACCTACGAGCAAACTTTTTAGTTCTCTTAAAGATAAAACAAAAAGGCATAACAAATCAAATGTAGTATATAAAATAGATTGTTTACATTGCAATAAAATACATAGGGCAAACCTCAAGGCCTCTAAAAGATAGAATAATATCTCATAAAAGTGATATAAGAATAAAACCCGAAGCATGTGCCCTTTCCCAACACGTAAGAGACACAGGTCATTCAGCAAATTTCGCAGAGGCGGAGATTCTCGAATGTGAAATTAATTATTTTAAAAGAAATTTTCTCGAAATGGTGCACATAAATAATCAGGAAAACCCGATGAATAAAAAATCGGATATACAGAATCTCAATATAATATATAGCAATTTATTAAACCTTAAAACCAAATAATCGTCCTGGCCTTCAAAACACAAAAGAAGGATTATTTTTTTTTTTTTTTTTTGCTATCTAAAAAAGAAACAAATAGGTGCACATATTTTATTCTTAATATTCTAGTTAAGCCTCGACTCCGGTCGAATACATTGGAAACCTACCTTTCAACGGTTTCGTGTGTAATCAAAAAAAAAAAAAAATTTTTTTTGTTATTGTTTTTTCAAGTCTGTTTGTTTTGTGTTAAATACTTATATAAAGAGGTGTTCCTTTCATTCACAGAAATGAATTTCCTATTGGATAGCTGTTTATATTTGTAACCTCACTTACAGTAAGTCTAAAATATTTTAATAATTTACTTTATATTAACAAACCATTTTGTAGTGTGACTGAGGAAGGATTAAAATAAATCCGAAAGCTTTCACAAAGTAAATAGAGTCATCTATTTAATGTCCCAGTAACATCAATAGGATTATTAGGCTGCAACGCCGCTATTTCGTGTTGTCCATTTTATATATATATATATATATATATATATATATATATATATATCCATTTCATTCCAGGAAGTAGGTATTTGTTCCAAATTCCATACGTCATGCAGAATCAGAATAGTGCTTTTGAAACAGTGGGGATGTCAGCCTTTAAAATTTTGCATGGGATATTATCTGGTCCAGAGGATTTGTTGTTCTTGAGCTCTTCAATTGCTGTGGAAATTTCTAGGACAGATGGTGCACTACTATCGATTCCTAGTGGCGTCCCTGGGGTGGATTCGTGTATATTTTCGATATTAGCCTCCTGAAGTAAATTTTCGAAGTGTTCTCTCCATCGTTAAAGTTGTCAACCGAGGAAAATAGGGTACCGATTA
Organism: Kuschelorhynchus macadamiae; assembly: GCA_030620095.1. Taxonomy (NCBI): domain Eukaryota; kingdom Metazoa; phylum Arthropoda; class Insecta; order Coleoptera; family Curculionidae; genus Kuschelorhynchus; species Kuschelorhynchus macadamiae. Next base: position 186,469 of record JAUTXW010002904.1, on the reverse strand, counting down.
ATGCTTTTATTTGGTGATCATCATTAAATTTCTTGTAATTAAATACAGTTTTCTGGTATTTTTAGATTGTGCCGCTCTTTCTGCTTGTATTGTAAGGTCGTTTACCCATAATCTTCGGTCTCCTCTCCCACTACGTTTAACTTTTTTGTTAATGATTGAGTATTCTGTTGCTGCGGCCCGTTGTTTCTCTCGTGTTCTAGCTTGATTTAGCCTGTCGTTCATTCTCCTCCTGTCTCCAATTAATTTCCACGTTTTTTGGGTTATCCATTCTTTTTGACCTTGTTACCTTCTTCCTAGCTAATCTTCGGCTGCTGTTATTAGAACACTGCTAATATCTTCCCATGCATCAAGAGGGTTAGAGTTGTTTGCTTCCTAATCAAGTTTTTCTGCCATTTTTGCCGTGAAATTCGTTAGGGTGTCTGGGCGTTTTAGTTTTTCCAAGTTGAATTTTTTTACAATTTTACATTTCTGGTCAGCAATAGTCCCACTCCGCAGCGTGCGTCGGTCTTGCGCTGGCTTTCCAGAGTACAACAAGATAAATCTGTCCGGTCTTCCTTTCTTGTAGTTTCGGTAATCGAGTTTGTTTAGGGTCAGCGGGTGATTAGTCCTCTGTACCCATAGTCTGGTGGTGGGGTTGCCTCATCTGCGTCCAGACACACATTGTAGAATGGCATTTACTCCATTTTGGTGTTGGGGTTATACCACCTATGCTCGGTCGTCAGAGCCTCGTTGGTGGAAACAGAGTGCACCAAGTCCGATTTGGACTGAAAGTGATTAAATAATGATGCCTAAAATTTTTCATTTTAACACTTTTTTATTTAACACTGTAAAAATATGTAACATAACAGATGTTGATATTATTTAAAATGTTCAACTAAAACTTTTAAACGAATAATCAAAACAATGTATTTTTTGTCTTTAAATTTCCTTTCCTAGCTAAGACTTTTTCAATCAATCTTTGTTGATATGCTTGTTCTTTTTGAATTTTGATTATTAGGAGCTATATATTTGAATTTAAAAATGCTATTAAATCTACGATGCCAAGCCTCGGTGTAGTTGTTTGATCGCAGAATATCTTCCAAAAACTCTATTAGATACGTTCCAAAAATTAATGGAAAATAAAAGATAAGACCTTTTCTTTCTAGTTTGTAATTTCCCGACATGAGTATATTCAAAGTATTTAGCTATATGCAGGGCATCATCTGACATTATTTCGGACATTAATTGAAATTATTCGATGTCTTAGTTGGACGAACAAATCATCTTGAGTTTTATACAAAAACGATTTTTTGGTTTATGCAGAGTAGAGGTTCACGAAGTGAAGCAAATAAATTTTTATATGTTTCTGCTTGTTTGTTAGGTAATAAAGCAGACACTAATGGAAACAAGTTGTCTTTAGCAAAACCAGCACTTAAATATAAGTGGAAAAATAAGTGATTAACAACAATTTTAAATGTTCCATTTGCGAACCAATTCTCGGAGGCTTGTAATAATGTCAAATTTTGATTACTGGCAATCATACTAACAAAAAACTTGTCCGACTAACGTAAATTTATGTTTCCGGAATTTCCATATCTTTATTAATCTGGGGGAGTATTGGTTCCAGACCACTTCTCTGCCTTAAAACTATTCGCTTCAAAGTTGAAACTGATACAGCTCGTAGTTTCTTGAGATAAACGTTTGCGTATTATGCATCAACCATCTCTTGCTTCCAGACGGCAAAGAGGGCACCTCACAACATTTTATGCCTTTAACGACTTGGACTCTCCAACTCACCATATCTACGTCTGGTATTTTTTTTCGCATCTCAAATATGCCTTTTCAGTACAACAGCGATCTAGAATATAAGTAGACTCTTCAATAGATCTTTTGACACATCGTTATATATGACCAATCTTTTTTGGCAAATTGTCGTATTCGGTCAATCGTTGTTTTCGACGAATTGTCGTATTTGGCTAACTGTCGTATTCAGCTAATTGTTATGTTCGGCAAGTTGATGTAGACACCGATAATACAAGTAAGGAAAAGTGATGACATTTGTATCAAGGACAATTTTAGACAAATACAGTTTTACGAAACTGTAACATAAATGGCAAATAATAACTGAACATTTTATAAAAAATATTGTTTTTACGACCACGAGATCAGTTTATTTTTTATTGACGGAGCCCCCACCTTTTCTATCTGGGTTTTTGTAACAGCAAACTAATCAGCTAATAAAACGATTGAGGGTTCTCGATTTAATATTATCTAGTTCGAATTATGTGCTGATTCAATATTATCTAAATAACATATTTTCAAACCTAATGGTTTAAACTATCTTGGAGGCACACCGATACGCTTATCTATTTGTAAATAATTTTTTTCTTTCAGAACACGTACAATATTCAATTTACTTACTTACAAATTTTTTACAATTACTGCTAATCTCATATGATAAAAAATCTCGGAGTAGGCTTTTTCAACATATTGCGTCATTGCCTACCTCAAAAACAGGGTCTATTTCAGCATTTGCAAAAGTTTTTTTAAAAAACGTGTTTAAATCGGCAATTCTTTTAGCGTCGGTTAAAATAACAAAGTGTTCCATTTTGCGTGATATTTCGCCCAAACCATGATAAAAATCATAAAAACATACACACAGAGCCAAGAAACAACTAATGTGATAATAAAATAATAACAGGCAGTGGATCATCTGCAACAGATGCACAGTCAGATGTTCAATGAAGTCTAGTCGTCCGGGTATTTCCTGTATTTGCAGTAGATTGCCGCATTCTGTATTTGTTATTATAATTTCTATAAATTTTTAGAATTAAAAAACTATACGATATTTCTTTTAACATATAAAACCTTATTACAAAATAATGAGCCACAGAAGCAATTCTCTTCTAATTGCTAAACTAAATAAAGTTCGTCATCATATGTCCATGTCAAGTTGTTACCACAGTAACTTTCTTTGTTTAAATAGCTACATCCTGCAATAATCTTTTATATGTATAAGTCAATTAGACATACCTCTCTAGTGCCTCCTTTGATATCAATAAATAATAAATTATTAACCAGAGCTAGTTGATACAAAACTATAAAAAGATGTCCAACTTCACTTTCTCTCCCACCGTTTGATCTTAAAGACTGAATGTGCCACTGGAACTATGTAATTTTTTCAGAAACACAGCAAGCAGACTTGCAAGTAAAAAGTTTTTTCTTTTGTGTGTTTAGAGATACCGTGGTACACTAAAACTTTACTTAAAGTTTCTAAGTGCAAATTTACCCTGGAAGCGCAGCAAACTGCCGCACTTGTTTACAATGCCACCCTAAGATTTCTGAAGTTTATGGTTTAGTTTTTGGTTGTCTGGAGACGACATCTGCGAGTATTGAAATGGTCTTGAGGAAAGAAATATCTAAATTAACACTGCCGGCAGCCATTTTATTTGGCAGTGCTATGGTTTGTGTTTAATTTATCGACATCAGTTTGTATTTTAGTTACAACTGAAAATATTTTCTCTTTTCGTTTGTTAGGTGTTTGAAGGGAATGTATATATTTTATTTTTAAATTAAAAGATATCATGGCAATTCAATATAGTTTCTATCATACTTCGATTTAATTACTAGAAATTTGCATTTAGTTATTTAATAACCATCTACGTTTTAATAGAGGTATAATAAAGTAAGCGAAATAAAATTACAAATATGCACGCAAATGGGATAATTTGGAAAAAAAAGTATTACAATTCCTTTTATATTTGAGATTCTTCTTGACTACATAACATCGTTTAAACGAAAATCAAAAGCTAGAGCTCTGATATGCAAAGCTGACTCATTTTTAAATTCTTTTATCCCGGAATACAAAGCATATTGAAATCTATCTTCATAAAATGACTTTGCCGGACAAAGAATGTACAAAGAGGTGCACGAAATTGTAGACTCAACACAATAAAGTGTCCCATTAAGCTTGGGATGTTGCTAAGAGGTTTATATCAATACATCTTTATAATGGAAATAAATTTTTAAAAAAATGGGTATATTTTTTCTTAGTGAACATAAAATGATTGTAATAATTTTGGCACATATCTATAAATACTTTTTATATTTGTGATTATTCCAACTAATATTGTTATTTTAAATTAGTATAATTTAAGTATAAATAAAATTAAATAACATAATCAAGATAAGTTGTAAATAAAAAAAATGCCATTATATTGACTTTTGTGCAGGGTGATCTAGTAATAGAGAACGCGTCGGCTATAGCTAAGAAACCGTTAATGGCAGAACCTAAAGAAATCGCTGTAAATTATTTTCAAGTTCGAAAGTTGGCTGCTAGAGGGAGTGACAGCAACAGAAAACTGTAAATGTAATTTTCTCTTAAATTTTTATAATTTAGGTACGTTAAAAATATATGCATTGTATTCTTCAACCAATTACGCACTTTTTTGCTTGAGACCATTTTTGCTTATTTTCAAAAATAAAGTGGTGGCGGGCGGTCAAAAATTTGTACTTTCAAAGGTAGATATCTGTTTCTGATGAACCGATTTTATTCAACTTGGTGTCGAAAAAAAGGGCTTTTTTTCCTCTTCTCGTAGAGCTATAAACTGTAGCATAATAACTTTTGTTAATGGTCACTAGATGGCGTTGTTTCGAAATTCTCCAAATAATGCTGATTTTCTCAAAACAATCAAATGGTATACTATGACTTTATATATATAATTTAATTGGTAGTTAGTAGGGCATTGAATAGTGAAATAAAAAATCCAGGTGGGCATTTAAATTAAGACAGTTGACTCGAATCCGAAACTTTGGGTTGGAAAATTAACCTAGCTGTTTTGTAGAGAAGAAAAACTGACAATGATAAAGTGGAAATTATTTTCATCGCATTTCAAGGAACCCTAAAATTTTAGGAAAACCAAAAAATTGTAAAAAGCAAGGTTCCAATACAAGTAATAGTAATAATTAGTAATCTTGCATAACTGTATAGAACAATATTTAACAAAGGAACAAAACAAAAAATTCCAAAACTCAGTCTTATAATCACATAAACTTCGGAATAAAATAGCTAAAGCTAGGGAGCGGCAGGGCAGGATTAGGAAATGTTACAAAAAGTAGACGTAACCTAACCTAACCTAATGTGGTAATGTGACTAGAATTTTAGTTAAAGTATTAACAAGTTTTCATGTATTTTCTGAGACAGTATCAACATGATGTCCAGGAAGAACCAGTATCTCTGTTTCCTGTTCGAAATATTGGATTGAAATTACTTACTAAATTAAAAAATGATAGCTTAGAAAATTGTCATATTGGATTTAATGCAAACATAGGTTTCAGTGACAAAACATGTGAATAGTTTATTAATTACCTTTCTAACCATTTATCTAGATCTAACAGTTTACTAGAATTTCTAAGGAATACAAATTTGACACTTCTAATATGCTATCCATACAGAAAGGAGTCCCTCAAGAATCTGTACTTGGCCCACTGCTTTTTATTATTGACACATTTGATTTTTATTTATCAATTAAAGACGTAATTTTTTAGCATTTGCAGATGACACTCAAATATATCATAAAATTAATTTGGAAAATATAATACATTTTATTAATTTAATAAATGAAGACCTTTTTAATATATTTAAAAACATTAAAAACCATGGATTAAAAATTAATTTAAATAAATCTAAATTATTTTTAATTGGTCCAAAAAATTTACTTAATATAATAAAAACCAATTCTAACTTTTAAATTACTCATTAGAGTTATACTATTCCTTTAGTTACTTCAATGAGAAATCTTGGTGTTATTTTTGATCAAAATTTATACATATTTTAACTAAGAATTTTATACAATTTTAATTTTTTTTTAATAGATGTAAATGATCTAAATTAGAATTTAGACGCGAAATTCACTTAACTCGTTTTATTCATAAAATAATTTTAAACAAATTACCTAATTATTTATATGAAAAAAATCAATTTCGAAGTATCATACACAATTTAAATACTAGAATTAAAAATAACTTGGAAATTCCTGTTCATCAAATTAAATTGAAATATTTTTATTTTTGCTTATATTTATATGCATTTGAATTACCTGGCACAAATAAATCATTAAAAAAAAAGAAAACAATAAGCCACTGTAATGTAATTAACATCTTTACATTACTTGTATATCTAACCATAATTAACACTATACGCATACATACAGCCTTGTCTGTCATCTACAAATAGTTGAACAGTATAGAAAATGTGGTAGTGTTTAAGTATTGTAAAATTTGAGAGCATAGAATAAAATTGTAAATTCTAAAATTAAAATTTCATATCGAATATTAAATTTTAATTTTGAGTATAAAAATGATACTTAATATAAAAAAGAATTTACAACTTCCAACTTATCACCATGGACAAAAATATTGATATTTGTTTGATGGGTATTTAAAGCTAAAATCATATATTTAGTTTTAGAAACCTTTAATTTTTATTTATTAACTGTTTACCAATTTCACAAAAAATTTAGTTTTAAACTTAGGACATTTGAAGTTTCCAAAATATTATTATCTTTTATATAAACCAAATGGTCATCAGCAAAAATGAACATTTATTTAGAGGATAAAAAGTAAGTGAGTTAAAATACTTCCCTGTGATACCTCAATTTATTTATTTCTTAATTTGAAGAAACATTTCTAATTTTAGATATTGGTGAGCGATTATTTAAATAATTTGTCAACCAATTATATCCGTTATCCCTTATAACATGCTGTAATATCTTCCAAGCAAAATGGCGCTGTTAATGGTTTTAAATGCCCGTTTAAAGTCCAAAAATACTGTAATGAGTTATTGTCCCATAAAGCATATATGGGCAATCCCCGGCCCCCGGGCCGGATCTGGCCCTCCACTAGCTCCAATGCGGCCCTCGAGAGATTCAGAAATTTAAAATAACCCACAAAAAAATTAAAGATTTAGCATACATAATTTATTTGTAATTACTGTCAACCAACCTAAGACTGTATTCTTCAAATTCTAAAGATTAAAATCTATAAACAATTTTATTAAGCGTACGCAGTGGAATGCCACAGGTCGAGTCAGAAATAGTCGTTAGAAAGAGACAAACAGATAAACATTCGGGAAGCCGCCCGATGATCTTGAAGTACTCCGAGCGATGCGTTATGAATAACAGTAGGCTCTGAGCGCTCGCATCGCATATTCGCGTACGATATATATATATATATATATTTTTTTTTTTTTTAAAGCGGAAAGCGGTCACAGAATGTCAATTCCAAAACAAAAGTCTGATGAATTCTTTTTTATCATGCACAGTGGTAAACCTATATGTTTGTTGTGCAATGAAACAATTTCTGTTTTAAAAGAATACAATATGAAGCGGATTCTACTCCAGCAAGCATTTCACTCAATATAATTTACTTCCGGGCCAGTTAACAAACGGTTAAATTAAAAAACTCGTTACTGCATTAGGGAAACAGCAACAAATGTTCCATTTACAAAGATCAAATTTAGACAGTGTTGTTAAAGCTTGTTTTATAATTAGTTCCAAAATAGGGAAAGCATCGAGGTCATTTTCCGAGGGAAAGTTGCTTAGTAGATATTGCAGAACTTTTGTGCCCAGAAAAGAAGAAAGGGCTTGAGAAAGTGAGCTTACCGCGTCGTACTGTTGTTCGACGTACAGATATGATGGCTAGTGATATCAAAAACGTTGACTGATAAATTGGCTGGTTTTGAAGCATTTTCGATTTGCTTTCGATAAGAGTACCGATTTATCTAACACAGCCCAGTTAGCTATTTTTATACGAGGTGTTGATGAAGAATTTATACTAATAGAGGAATTACTGGTTTTACAAGGGACCACTACTGGAAAAGATATTTTTGTCGAGGTACAAAGTACTTTTGAGCAATATGGCTTACATTGGAGCAAATTAGTTGGAGTGTGCACAGATGGTGCGCTTTCAACGGTCGGTTCAGGAAAAGGTTTTATCGGAATTCTGAACGAAAGAGCAATCGCTATGTATGTGCAAGAATGTGATTTAATAGTTCTGTATTGCATTATTCACTAACACAATTTGTGCTCTAAGTCCATTCGAATAAAGAACGTTATGGATATGGTAGTAAGTACCATCAATTTCGTTAGATCCCGCGCTCGTAACCATCGCCAGTTTAAAGCATTTTTGGATGAACTCTATTCAGAACACGATGTTGTGACATACTATTGCGAAGTAAGGTGGCTAAGCAAAGGTAAAATGCTAAAAAGATTTTATGACCTTAGAAATAGAAATAAATGGAAATGAAAGAGAAAACATTGCCGCAAACTTGTGATCCAACATGGTTTTGTGACTTGGCATTCCTGGTAGACACCACAGGATACTTAAACGACCTGAACTTTAAGCTTAAAAAGCAATGATAATTGGTCAATCAGCTGTACAGTCATCTTAAAGCTTTTCAAAACCAAATTCGCTTGTGGGAAACAATGAGAATTAAAAACTGTTTTCATTTTTAAACATTATTCAGACACGAAAACATTGAACACGGTCGCTATGCTAAAAAACTGAAACTATTGTCAGAGCAATTCACTGATCGGTTTTCCGATTTTAAAAATATGAATAGCACTTTCAATATTTTTGGAAATCCTTCTAAGTGAAATGTGGAAGATGCTCCCCTTCACTGACAAATGGAGTTGATTGAGCTTCAAGAAGACTCATATTTGAAGCCTTAATTTTATGATGTCGGCATTTGCTATGTACTAGTGATATTGACCCAAATATTGATCAACTTATTTCTCAGCATCAAACTTAAGTCTCTCATTAATTTTCATTTGATTTTTCTTTATTTTTTGTTAATTTGTTTTTTATATGTTTGATTATGCTATTATAAAAAAATGTGTACATTTTTATCGCTTTTTTATTCACTACTACCTACTTATTTCTTACTTACGGCCCGCGACCTGATTAAGTCCCGAGATTACGGCCTCAGCTAAGCAAAGGTTGCCAATACCTGCCATAAAGACATTCGTTTTCTAAAATAAGATAAAAAGTCATTAATACTTCCATTTGGTGAACGATATATATATATATATATATATATATATATATATATATATATATATATATATATATATATATATATATATATATATATATATATATATATATATATATATATATATATATATATATATATATATATATAATTAATCCATTTTCTATTATATACTAGTTCTTGCCGCATTATATATGTTCTACTTTTGACTTACTACTCTAGGGTTATAAGTTTCGCCACAGGTGGCTATATGCTGCTCCGTGGTAAATAGAGTATCAAGTCCGGCGGAGATTTCGGATGTTCTCTTGGTAATCACAAATGTCGGTTTTGCTCCTGTTGGTGACTCTGGTATTGTTTTGTGTATTAATTTTCCCGCTAGTTGTACTCGTCTTTCAACTTGTTAACTGTACTGATGAAGACCTTAAGTCAAAAACACGTGTATCCCAAAGAATCCATTTTCTATTATATATATATATATATATATATATATATATATATATATATATATATATATATATAATATATATATATATATATATATATATATATATATATATATATATATATATGATCTCTGATCTCGTGAAGTGAAGGTCCCTGGAGATGCCTCGTGCAATCGAAGGCGAAACGTCGGAAAGTGATTCCATTTTGACACGGTCTAATCCCAAAAACCATGATTTCTTATTCATATAACGTTATTTTGACTTTGCTAATTATCCAGTTTATGTACAATTTTTTTTTAATATTCTCTATTATATTAATATTTTCTGGTTAAAAAAACGTGTCTGGAAAACGTACCCTGCTCTAATATTAAGTAGGAAACCGAGATAAGGAAAATATTTAGTTTAAATAGCTCAAATAACTACACCCACTTGAATTGCAAATAATTTCGAGGTTGGGCCTGCATGAATATGCATTGCAATGATTTATTTAACTAAATGACCGGAAGTTTCCCTCCGTCACAAATCCTGTTCTTGCTGCGGTCGAGTTAAACGAGATGGTTGTTGTTTGTCACACTAGTATAAATGATATAACATTATTTTAATGTTTTGCCTGTGAATAATTTCAGTACTTGTTAGTAGCAATTTAACTAATTTTTGCAATTAATATAATTTTAATAATGCGTGAAATGTAGATAGGGCTTCTTAACTTACCTAACCGGCTATAGTGCATATTAAAATACTAAATATTTGAATGCAAAAAACTAGAAGTTAAAGATTTTTTATTCGTCCAAAAAAACTGTTGCAGAATTAAACACAATATAAATCAAAGCTGCAAAATATTGAATAAAAAATCATTGTGAGTTCCATATTTTTTTCAATAAATTAGCAATTTTGTAACCTGCATTATAATGGATTTAAATATGAATATAAATTAATACAAGGAAAATTATTGTCACTAAAATTATTCCAAGAATGTCTCCAGAAAAAATCTTTCTATCTGGTATAAATTTAAAATACGTTAATATATTGCCTTAAAATTTGGTGAATAAAGTGTAGTTAAACAAAAAAGTAATTTCGCCGCACTCCGAGATAGATACTCCCTAGGGAGAATCTAATTTTTCGTCAGGTTATTTCGGTAGCTACTTATTTGTTATATTAGGGACGTCCAAAATTTTAACCTAAGTTAAAACATCTAAACTTATGCTATTATATATTATTATACTTAATAGCACTAAAAAAAAAAGAAATAAAAATGTTTACAACAAAATATAACCGACATAAAAAAAACACAAAAAAAATATATTCCACTTTCAAAATTCGACTTTATGAATAATTTCAATTTGACAAGATCTAATCCTAAGAGCCATAATTTCTTAATTGACCAAATCCGTAAACGCTTTCCTTCTTTGTTAGCTAACCTTTGTAGGGAGGAAACCAAGAAAGATGTTAAAACCTTGAGTGATCTCGGGAACAGCAGAAAGAAGTTCCTTTGCCAGGTGTCAGGCTCAGGATGTAATACCGAAATCACTACAAGTAAGACATCACGTCACATCGAGAACCACTTACAATATCTATAAGCGTACTAGCATTGCATTACTTAGAGAAAGGAGTAAGGTAACACGTCGTGATTTAGATACAACTGCTCGTAAACTCCTTGATATTTACCTGAAATTAGCTTTTAGGCTTGAACAGGCTATACTTATAACTAAAAGTTTGAAGCACTCCTGAACATACAGAATCCAGTGACACCTCCGCAGAATACGGTAATCAACTTGTCTAAGCCGTTAACCGAAGCAGAACATTCCGTCCAAGACCAAAATTTCCCAATATCCCCGAGAAGCATTCCCGTAAAGAACATAGCGTTCTCTGTCGAGGCCGCAATTAGAAGATACCACCGAATCTCTCTAGGGCAGCCAAAAAACAGCGATAAATGCTTTAAATAAAAATCCAGATATTTCAGTCCTTACAGCAGATAAAGGTAACTCAACTGTTGAACGGTGATACCTAGAATGTCATACAAACCGACCCTAAAAGTAAAACAGAAAGGCGCATCTCGAGTCTGATATTAATCAGGCTCCAACCTACCACCACCGGAGAAAAAATCAATAAAGCCAAACAGCTCTAAGATCCCCAAGTTCTACGATCTTCTCAAGATATATAAGAACAAAGTTCAACCTATCGTCAGTGCAATTGGCTCGCCCAAAATTTCTGAATGCATTCCCAGCAAAAACATATTCCTATATATAAAACTGCACACTTCGTGGAAAAACTTACGGGAGAACTGCACGCAAAAAGTGAAAAATCAGCGACAAGGTCTAGTCAAGTTCAAAGTAAGATGAAATGGTACCTATGTATTAGAAAATACTTCCTGCGCGTCCGACTTCAAAAAAATGTGTGGTGTATAGGCAATTTAAATTACATTTCGGTTAAAAATGGGTTCAAAAGGGTTCACGCGCTGCAGAAATACAAAGACATGAGTACGATTTACCATTTCAAATTTTGCAGTTACGTAGACAAAGGATCAATGCAAGGCCGTAAAGAGCCATTTTGTGGATAAAACAATTATATGCGATGGCATTTGCATCAAAAAGTGGTCAAAAAATGGTCAAAAATGGACAAATCGACTTCTGTTTTATAATTCTAGTTTTAATTATTTCATAAACAATCGTATTTAGCGCCCAACTATACATATGTACCTAATTAAATCACCTTGAAGCTAATAAATATCTCTTACAGCTTGAACATAATATTGCAGCGGCGGAAGGCTTGCAAATGATCCATAATAGTGCGTGAAGTTCCCCCTTAAGGGAGTCCAGATGGATCCCGAAAATATTTTAGTCAGTTTCGATGTAGAATCACTATACACAAATGTTTCTGTTAACGTCTCAATTTATATTATAATAGATAAATTGGAACATAATAATTTTGATACCACTCGAATAGACTTAGCTTAAGCTTGTCTTACAAATACTTATTTAATTTTTCAAGAAACGTTTTATGAAAAAGTTCGGGGCAACTCTAAGATTACCTGTGGTAGCGAATATATTTTTGAGGTATTTCAGGATAATGCTTTAACATTCCCTTCACTAAAACTAAATCATTGGTTTAAGTATGTTAATAAAACTTTTGTTATTTGGTCTCATGGATAGTAAAATCTTCTCATATTTCTGGACCATCTTGATTTAATATTCTGATATTGGTACATCAGAATGAACAATGACATTTTAAAACACAAGCAATAGCATGTGTTTTAAAATTTCGTAGCTGCCGGCATTGGCTTTAAATAGAAAGCCAATGTTGCCGGTATGACCTTAGATGTGTTTAGTTTTTATATATGATGGGCTGATTTCCCTAATTTTATTTAAAAAATTATGTCTTGTGATACATGGTGTAGAAGGTTTGGCCAGTTTTTCTGCTTTCTGGCGTGTAGGATCCATGATGTCTTGTTGGATTTAAAAGCCAAACAGCCTATTAAATCTAGATACTATCGGATAGTAGATTAAAGTCACACACAAAACTGAAATTCATAAAACTAAACAGACAGGTACAAAAAAAAATTTAGGTTTGAGGGTGGACGATAAAAATGTGAATGTAATATATTATTTTGATAATTTAATATATTTTACTAAAAGTTTTTCAATATTTCGTTGTTATGCGAAATTCTGTTAATTGATATTTGATAACTAATTTAATGTTATGCTCCTTCTCAACCCACTATCTCTCCGAGCACACGAATTACCAGCGATGGTAACAAAAATTGAGCATAATTGGTAGCCACATATATAAAATATCAAGTCGATAAAATTTATAATCATTTACATAATAAATGTATTAAAGTCTGTATTGAGCGACCAATTGTAATAATATGCCACCACAAATTGCTTGGACCCACACACTATTAGAGAAACATACACCTCGAAAGATAAAAATAATTAATTACTTATGGCCAGTCCATTAGCGAAACTCTTCAAAATTCTGCCCTGGCACAGCCCACTAGCCCTAGACCATTAATAATTATGTGAATATAAAAAATCGGTTAATTGGCTTTACCCGGAACTTCCCTCGTTATGAATCCTCCCTTTTATCAAGGAAAGAGAAGCATGGCCCAGTTTAGTTCGGCACGTAGTTATTTAATAATATGTACAGTACATATACAAATTATATTACTTTTCATTTCCCTAATACATAGAAAGGATTCATTAGGCGGCACATTCCGGATAATTGAGTAAAGCCGGTCTCTAATGCACTCTAACGGGAAATTTCTTGCTAATAAATATTTTCATTTCTCAACATAATTTGTATCTGTACTTTACAGGGTTATAGACGGCTCTACAAGCTTAACTTTTAGAGATATCAAAATATTGTATAAAAAATTTTATGGTTTTCTCTGAACCGTCAGGATTTGTTAAAAAATAGACAAATTAAATAGAAATACTGAGTAAATGTAACGGCATACAATAATTCAACTGTGTAAACAATTTTAAAAATCTAGAATATGACGACATTGCTTCTCCTAACATACTGGGAGTTTTTTTCATAAAACTAAATATATTAGTATACTCGATTAGGCTAAACAATAATTAGCATTTCGACAAAGCAAAAATTATCTCACACTCGCATTGATCATCTACCTAATCGTATGTTTCTTTCCATCTTTTTTCATTGTTTCTGTTAAACGTTAAAAAGATAATATCAAGTATGTTAAATTTATTGACCACTTTGTCGATCTTTCCAGTATACTCACGTCCTTGCAAATAAAGTCAAATCGAAGTCTATTAAAGGAATACCCGTGTAGTTCTCTAACTCTAATTCTCACCTTGTTCCAGATATAAAACAAATTAGGTCAGAATAAACACGGATATTTTCCAATGGAAAGACAATAAAATGTTTGAAAATGCAGCGGTTAGAACCAGAAGCAATTTAAATATCAAAATATGCTGAATTTGTATGCAGCTCTTCTGGAACAATATTACCTTGGATATCACTCTTCTGCTTTACGACCCAAAAGACTAATATCTTAAAGTGAACTTGCAAAAATAAGAGTCTCAAAGCAAGAAAAAAAGTCGTTATCTAGGTCATAATCCTGGTTGTTATTGTACGGCAAATTTCTAACTGGAAATATAAATATTCTGTTTTACGCAGAGAAATAAGTTCGAGTTGTTACCTTTCTTTTAAAGTGTAAAACTATAGGTAAAAATAGTATTTTATAAATTTCGTGTGTGTGTGTGTAAGTGTGTGTATGTGCTTATTGTACGTTAAACACTATTTAGAAATTATATTGCTAGTTCTATTATGTTTACCTTATTTTAAGCATAATTTGAGATTCAAATCATCAACTAACCCTTTTAACTCTTTTTCTGTTTGGACAAATCGGGAGAATCAGATGTTTAGGTGCAATCATGTAATTATGAATGGGGATAAGAATAGTTATGACCGAAAAGTGAAGCACCTATAAACATTTTGACAGACATTAATTTTTATCTACAAATAGGAAAATGTTACAAATTAAGGTTAGAAAAAATTACTATTTACAACAATTCATATTTATAATATTGAGATTTATAATTTATATACGTTACTTTTTAGATATTTTTTATGTAATCAACTTCAACTATACTAAATAGATATGCAATCTTCGGCAACAATCTAAGAATCCGACAGAGAAAGTGACAATGGCTTTTTGTATTTTAATTTTTATGCTGACTTTAAGGACGCTACCGGCAGTTGTGTGTTGTAAAGATAATTATTAAAAAAAAAACTAAGGAATTCGGAGATTTCTGCAAAAATTTATGAACCAAAATATATTTCCTGATTCGTCTGCAATGAACGAGAAACTATTTTCAAAATTTAATGATAAAAAATTTGTTTCTCACCAACTGAATTGCACAATACATATGCATAAAAAGGCGGTAACTGAAATAACAGAAGTGATACTTCTGGATTTTTATTAAAGTAACATTGCGACCTACTGTTTATTATAGTTATACTATTTATATCAACTAAAAAAGATCTCACCATAGTTAGCCAAAAGGACATTTAAAAATATTTAGAACACGATTACATATAAAATATAAGGTTTAAATAGAAAAAAGAACATATTTCTACGGAGTTAGAACCTTAGCCCTTCGCAACGCCAGTAACTCAAAAGAAAGTAAACAGACTTTATTTATACTCCGTTATTTTCAATGACGTCATCAATGTTTTGTATGGAAAAATAAGACCTCTGTTAGTGGAGTCATGGTGCAAAATATTAAAATAGGTCCTAAATAGCACTGGATGATAATCAAAACTTTAAATTCATTTAATCCGGATGTCAGGCTTTCATAATTTAGGTTAGAAATCCTTGTTCTTAATTTATTCCTTGGGTCCAATATCTAATAAAAAAAAGTGTTTTTGCTTCCGGATTTGTGCTCAAAATTGAATCAATCATCCCCTGATAGCGCAATTTCATGTATAAAATGGAATCAACAAACGTTTATGCAGTAATTTAAAATCAAATTCGCTAAAAAAAAGATTCTGTTTTTAAATTAGGTACTATGAAATTGAAAAATATTTCTTTGTTAACATTTCTTCTATCACTGTCAGTTTAAAATTACTTATCAAGTATGTAAAGGACATTTTTGTTCTTGTTCGTGCGCAGTTGGAAAGATTTCGATCGTTTTTTTTAAATGGTGCAACATTATAATTATGGCATTTATGTACATTCTCTGGTGATTTAACAAGCTACTATTAAAGAGAAGTAATTTTATTAATAATTGCTTTTGTATTCGATTAAGTTGTAATTTTATTCTCGTAGTGTAAAAATTGCGACAAGTTATTCTATTTCGAAGTTGCTTGTGTAAGTTATGTATGAACTATATTCTGATGCAAATAGACTGAGTTTGGTAAATTTAAATTCGATACGTGTTGTGCCACCTGTTGTCAACAACTCTTAATAACAGTTAAGCTAAAGTAGTTCTCCGCTCTGTTCTAGGAAATCTCAGTGAGTTGCTATGTTAGACCGATGGAAACATAGATGTCTCCCATGTTGGCTCCAATAAGCTTTGTAAATTTGTTAACCTTTAAAAATTAAAGCACAGTGTACGTTAAATTGATTTACCTATTTATATTTTACAGAGTAAATAAGTGACAAATTACTATAATGTTAGCCTTCCTACTTCTTATGCAATTTTCACCATTTTGAGTTTTTAAATGGGAATTAGTTTGTCCTTTCTATTATTCATTATCTAAAACATACTTTTTGGGGACACTAAAAATAAAAACAAATGTAGAAAAGCAATGTTAATACAAAATTATTTTAGTTAAGTTTGTTATATGATCAAATAAAGGAAAGTTTCAATTCGCAATAAATATTCATACCTTTTGGGTTTATTTTTGGCTTTATAAATAGTTGCATTTTGATTAATACTCTATCGGTTCGGTGAAATCTAAATCAATTTCGTTGAATGTTTCTCTTTTTATTAATTTTCTTCAGATTGCATAAGTATTTAAAACCTCTTATGTCCTGAATTATGACTTAACAATTATTTGTTTTCAGGGAATTGTCTAAAATGTTTCATTATGAATAAATCTCTTTTAATGGTAAAATAATAAGCTTATTTATATTGTATTGTTGGGAAACTTCATTTAGATTAAGCCTAGGTACCTTTTTGTTGTCAGGGTTTTTCCACTTCCTCATTTGAAATTCATTCCCGATAGCTTTGTTCTCTGTTTTAGTTGCAAGTTGATTTTTCTGAATGTCCCTCCTCAACTATTATTCATCTAAGTTTTGGAAGCTGGAAAATAGATATTTGATAACTATTCGTTTTGCCTAGTAGTTTATAATTTAGGGTTATGGAGCGTGTCAATTCATTTGTGCTGTCTCTCGTGTTGTATTCGATATGCCTCCCTGACACTCGATCCATCATTCTGTAGGCGCATGCTAAGACTCAACGATTCCCAAGTGGTTGCTATTCGAATTTTCTACCAATGAATGGCCGATTTCCTTGTCTGTATAGACTTCAGCATGAATGACATAAAATGTTTTGGCGCCACAACACAACAAAATTTGTATTCCATACTTGTCTGGTTTCGAAGGTATATAGATTTTAAATAGATATCTCCCCCGGAATTCAACCAGTTGCTCGTCAATTGTAATTATACTGAAGGCACGTATAATTCTTTTTTTTTTCTTATGGATCTTTCAAATACGTCGGAAAATGCTGCTGATTTGTCATTTTATTTTCTCTTAGGACTAGTATCTTTATCGTCAAATCGTAGATAACTTAGTAAAAACCTAAAATGCGCCTCTGACATTGTTACCCGAAATACCGGTATTCCGACGTCTGCGTCGAACAACTCTTAGGTAAAAACTCCACCATAATAAAATATACCATATTCTATAGAGTTAGTCAAGCGGGTATATGAAGATTTGTTTTATTTAGGCGTATCTTTAGTATCAATTTCTCCCCTTCTATTATCATATTTAGATCCCTGAGCTTCAATTTCTTTGTTGGTATATTCTGTTATTTTGTCCAAATCTTCTTGAGTAAAATACAACTTCTATATTTCAATACCTGATTTTATTTGTCTTGATTTTAGATTAAATCGTCGACTTTAGCTTGGCTAATGGCATATCATCCTCTGAATAAGAAAACAGCAAAGGAGAATTCGAATCACTAGCCTGATTCAATATCTCCGAATGGAAAATGCTCACGCACGCTGCGAACACTGCACATTAACTGAAGCGTTAGAAACGTAAACTACCTAGAGGACCAGAGCTGCATCTCCATCTGTCAGCGAGCAACGATACTTTAAAAACGCGCTGGAGTACATTGTACCCCATAGTAGCATTCCAGGACTAATTAAATGTAATTTTCATATTAGCTTTTATTGCAGCCCGCATTTAATATTATGGTGATTTTTTTATACAACGTTTCGCTTATAATTTTGTTATTCATCAGGGCCATATGAGTCCTTATTTTGAAAATATTATGGCTAATTTCTCAAACTCAGTTGAAACTTTGGTATTTAATTAAACATTTGCAATTGAATATATTTTAGGATGTTCTTTTTCAATATCAGCTTGCACTTGAGATTTTATTGATTCTTCTTATTTTATCATACAACATTTCGACCGAATTTTCGGTATTCATCAAGGTTGTAAGCAGCCTGGTTTTGTAAAGTTTGCGTTGATTTATTCATTCATTCTGACAAAGTTTGACTAAGCGAAACATTTGTATTTCTCGCTAGTTATTGTTTATTAAATATATATTTTGATTAAATTGGTTTGAAATATGAAATAGTTTATTGTATTCGGTGTTGCGAAAATGTATTAAATGAAGGATTTCGAGGCACTAGCCTTGAGTTATATCAAATATATTCTTTGGACATTTTAATTGGTTGTTAATTTAAAATTTAAATAATGTTTTAAAAAATTTCTAATTGAATTTTGCTGTTAGATTAAAGTTAAACCTTAATAAACTTTGGATAATGTTTTGATTATGACTTTATTGATTTGGGGTAACATTTTGGATCCTCTTTTTTACCTTCCGAATAAAATAAAATAAACAAATTTATCATAAAAATGAACTGAAAGTTTTTTTTCTCAAATAACTTCTCATTGGGTCATATTTATTTTCTTTATCACTAGAAAATTTCATCAAAAAAACATCGAAGAGCTACTCAAATCAGCCAGGATAGTCACACTATTAATGAAAACTTTCCATTTTTCTTTTCTATTTTTTTAAGTCTTTACAACTACTAACTCTTAACTAACCATTGATAATAGCTCTTGCTATTGTTTAATTTTGTGTTTTATTTAGCTCACGAAATTTTCTTCCTTTTTTCAGGTTTTTTTTATTCATTAAAAAATATATATAAACAATTTTCATTATTATAAATTTCAGTATTTCATAAAAAATTTGGATTTAACTTGAATTTTAATTTAAAATTATCAAGAACAAGTAAGTGTCGAAGAAAACCTAAGGGCCTTCCAGTTTATAAACTGGTGACCCACACCTTTTCTATTTATTTTTTCTTATTTTAAATTCGTACCTTCCCACGTTCTACTTTCTGAGTTAAATGGACTTAGGGCATTGCATTGCAACATCTGTTAACTGCTTATTTGAATCCTGGTGCTTTTAATTTTTTTTTGTTTTGCTGGTAAGTTTTATTCAGAAAATAGGTACGTTAATCAATTAGTGAAATAAAGCGATTTTCAATAAAATAAGAAAAAAAATAAAAGCTTAACAATCTTGCACCCTACAGGGTTGCAATCGCTTCACTACTTTTAAACATAGCTTTATCCTCTTTCATAAATATATGGGTGCAATCTACTGAAAATGCTTTATTATTTACTAATCCTTTATAAAAGATTTATATTTCACAATACCGTCAACCGCAGCTAAAAGTATTACTATATATTTATAGCCGTTCATAGGAGAGTGGCACGTGGTTTGGAGAAGAGACAACAAAGTCGAATATTGTCCGTTCTAGGTTAGGTTAGGTTAGGTTGTTTTATAAAATAAAATTATAGCTCATAGACTAAAGAAAATTAAAGCTGGAATACAGTTTCATACTTTTATATTAAACTTCCCTTTGAACCTCACAAAATATCAGAGTCAGCATTCCTGGAATATTTTATTAAATAAATTCTTATTTTTTATTTGTATATTAAACAGCGTAAAATGTTTACGATTCAGAAATATTTATGACGAAATTTTAAATGTTTTTTTTTTATTTTAATTTTACAATTTGACAAACAAAAAATTATTACTGCCAGAGTTTGTTGCATTAAATTTAGGGAATTGAAATTAAAAAAAAAAGTTAAACCTAAAATAAAATATTTCTACGAATTTAAGAAATATTTATTTCAGAAATATCATGTTATGAGCCGTTCATATTTACTAAACACTCCCTCCTAGCTAAATTTTAGTTGCCGTACAATTGATTAGATAAAAATTGTTTGCAAAATTGTACAGTAGATTAATAATTCACGCAATTTATAGGTTAGAGAAAAGACCCTTAAGCAATCCTGATGAGGACTATCAGACTTACTGGATTTAAAGCAAACACTTGACTTATTTTATCGGAATATTTAATTTAAAAATGAACAAAAATTGGAACTTAAATCCGAATATTATTTTGCTTATTGATATAATATTAATATCTATGCTACTTTTTAGAGTAAGGAAATTGTATAAACACAGTTTTTTTTCTGCCGTATCAAGTAGATCATTTAAAAAATAAAATTTAATTTGTAGAAGCTATTTCGGGGTTTATAAAAAGTTTTTTAAAAAAATCAAGAGCTTGTGTGCAATATTAAAAAAGGGATCGAAAGTATATTCAGTCAAATTTAGTGTTGGTCCTTAAACTACTTTCTATTCTTCTTTTTACACGGGGGCGTCCTATAAATATATAGAACCCAAATTGGAACTAGATTTTATAAACACAACTAAAAACTGGCACCGTAATATGGGTACATGTCAATGCATCCCAAGGTACGACAGAGAAGAGTTTGCAATATTTTCGTTATCACTCATGCATTCAGAGTAACATGAATTTTTCGTTAACTTGAAATCCATTGTGAATAGCATATTAACCATATTAATTCTGAAGCAAAAAAATTCATCATATACCGGATAAGACAAAAGAGTTTTTCCTTCTAAAATGTGCGCGTTTTTTTGTTCATCTCTGAAAAACTTCCGCAAAACCCTCCCATCCTTATTTTCAGATCAGCCGATTTTTTTTTACATTTAATCTGCCGCAAATTCCACTAAAAATCCTTTCCCATTATTCAACGTCCATTAATACCGACTTTGCAGTACAAAGTGCATAAGATCGTCAGAATAATTGGTCTTCGAATTTTCTGGCTTCGACTGCTCATCGGCTACAGCCCTAAAAGTGAGTCCCTGAGCAGGCGCGTGTCTCACTTTTTAACACGTTTTCCATTTGCTCTCAACCTCCAAAACGTTAGGCCTAAATTGCTTGTTGCCTTTCCAACTTTCTGTAGTAATTGACGGTCATTAGACTTTGTGTTACAAAATGAGAATAGAGGTTTTACCAAGTATTGACCCTTTGCTTATTTTTCCTTTGCATTAATAACCTTTTTTTATGGATAACCCGTAAACCAAACATTTTCAAGCCAACTTGGAAGTATGAAATTGCTTTATCGCTATCCTGAGACTTTCAAAATGTACTAAAATGTCGAGCAATTAATTTTATTTAACCGAATTTTACTACGATATTCGCCGTTTTTAAATTAGTTCTCAATACCTATAACATCCAACCGGATAGTCAAATCCCTGAACCTACAATCTTGTTGTACTTCTTTTTACTAGAATATCCATGTGTTTGTTCATATTACTCCAATCAGTACAGCAGCTTGGGGCTCAAAGAAACTGTTTTCCTGCAAACTTGAATAGCCTCTTCTTCAATCCTTAACTATGTTCAAACGTGAGCTAATCATCTGAATGTTGATGCGATTAGCAGAAGCAAGTTTAACTCGTTTTAGCAGCATGGTTCTTATTTTTAACGAAATATTAGTTATAATGTCTGTTGTCTAAACGAGCATTGCATTTCTCCACCGACCATAGATGGACGTACTCGAGTGTTCCGACGACGATGGCACTTGTCACCACCAAAAGACTTACTGTCATCCGATAATCTGCAAAATTTTAAATCAAACTGCTCTTTTCTTAATTCTAGGTAACAACGATATCTAGTACTACTTAAGCCAATGTTATTTTATTCCACTTTTTATACCATACCACTTTACCAGGTAATTATTACCTGTTCATATGAATTGAGAACAAAAATAAATTGATATTTTTGAAATCAAAGAGCAACTTACGGACATGCTCTATCCAACATTTTGTATTAACTTTTCTAAATACACATTTTCGTATATTGTGGGTAATCCTAGTGTTATCCGGTCCAATGTAGCTTAAAATTCAATAGCTAAATGATTGAACTAAAATTTCGAATAGCTTTCCGTAGCTATACAGACAGCACCGAATTGAAGTTTAAAGCGAAGTTACATTTGACAAGTGACAAAAAACATACCGTAATTTTTTATTTGTATGTGTATTTTTTAGAATTCCTTACAAATGAAACAGTTTTTTATAATATATTTAATTATTCGTTCTGACTTCTTAATCATTTTTGTTATCAGTGTACATGATAATATATGTAATAATTTTTGTAATAACGAGCATACCTATATATTTGGATAACAGTTTTTTAGTTAAATAACCTTATTATGTCTTATGATATATTGGTGTACAGTGTC
The DNA here is from genome assembly GCA_030620095.1 of Kuschelorhynchus macadamiae. Lineage (NCBI taxonomy): Eukaryota > Metazoa > Arthropoda > Insecta > Coleoptera > Curculionidae > Kuschelorhynchus > Kuschelorhynchus macadamiae. Next base: position 163,725 of record JAUTXW010002904.1, on the reverse strand, counting down.
AATAAGTTGTTCAAATATATCTATGTTTTTATTTTTGGAAGGTATTACAGAATTATTTATTTATACAGTTAGAATGATTTTTTTCACCAAATTTTAAGACACGAAGGAAAATTTGTTAAATGAATAAAAAAAGTAACATACAGAGTAGATCAAACATGATGGTAAATTAAGTACTTTTTTTAACGAACAACTGATATATTATTATGTTCAGTTTTCTCCAGACTATTTCGAAAATCCATATCATTTATTTCAATTTTAAAGCGGAATATGTTAAGTTAACTGAAAACATATATGCAGTAAATTTAATGTTCAAAACGACTTATGCACAGCGTATACTTTTGAAATAAATAAAAATATTCTTTTCATTGAACGAAAATACTAGAGGGTGTCTACCAGGAAAAAGTTGTCCACAATAATTTTAAAATTTATGTTTTCCAATTACTAATACAATGTATTTAATTATCTCTCCTAGTATATAAATGATCATTCTAGCAGAAACAGGGGGTTGCCGAGATATTAGCCCCGAATCTTTACTAAAAAAGTGAAAGAAGTTTGAAATAAAAGTTTGACCTAGTTTAAATAAACAAATTTCTTTATACCAGATAACTTAATTTACCGGACAGAAATAAACTGTTTTATTTATTCGAACAAAGTAGTCTAATAAATCTAAATAAACGTATATAATTATTCTAGATATACAGTTCACTTAGGTCTAACAAACCTTATTATAAAAAAAAACAGTTTATTAGAAACTGATTTTAGAAAACGGTGTTTATTTAAACTAAATGTACTGTTTATCTGTCATATAGTTAAATAAACTTTTTAGTTAGAGCAAAAAAAAGTTTGCCAAGATTTAATATTTTTTTCTCTCAGTGTTTCATTCATTATAATTCCTAAAGGGGTCCTCGCAAAATTATTTCCAACCGGCTCCGCAAACTCTCGCGTCGGCTTTGATTTAGGTTTAACTAAATTCTGAGATCGTAAGTTGGAATTTAATAAATTTGGAGATGGCAAGTCGGAATATAATAAATTATAAAAATATTTTTTAATTTTTGTGGCCCTTCTACGTTTTCGTAGAAATCGGCCACTCTCTGTATTTTACAAATAATAAATATTGTTTCTTTTTAGACTTGCTAGACCAATTATTATTAAAGCACCAAAAACATAATCTGAATATACAGGTTACCCCAAACTCAGTGGCCTATTAGAATTATCTGGAAAATCAATGAATAGATTACTTTGAAAATTTGACCTTGACCATAGATGAACATAAACTCTGTTTTTAAAATAATTTAATTTGTGCGCTGTTGCTACTTCTACCTTAAACAGGTGGCAACATCCGTTTTCTAAATGGAACGTCATGTATGTATTATTGCATTTTTGTATTGTCTTGAATAATGTAAACACTTTTTGTGTTAGGTTTCCTATATCTAAATTCAACAGTTTCCGAGAAAATGGCGCTTGAAAACGGCTTGCAACTGACACCAATAAAATTACTACCATGACAGAATATGTCAAATTTTGATACCTCAAGTCAAACAAAAAATTAGTGTGGGGGAACAGATAATTTAAAACTGGGATAGGAATGTGAAATCCATTTTGTTGCAAGTTAAGTCGTTTGGAGTTACAGAGTTTGAAAGGGTCAAAAATATCAATTTTCAAGCGCCATTTTCTCGAAAACAGTTTTGATATAGGAAACGTAACACAAAAAGTGTTTAAAATGTTCGGTACAATAGAAAAATGCAATAATATACAGAATATTTTAGATGTTGCCATCGGTTTAAGGTAGAAGCGGCAATACCGCACAATTTAAAAAATTTTAAAAAGAGAGTTTCTAATCATCTATTGCCAGAGACAAATTTTTTGAAAATAATCTAGTTGTTGGATCTCCAGATACTTATAATAGGCCACTGAGTTTGGGGCACCCTGTATATATTATTTTTCGAATATATTATTATGCAGTTTAAGAGCTAAATTAAATTAAAAATTAACTAAAAAAATAAAACCAATAAAAATATCAAATTATTATTTTTATGACTTGTCTGACAGTATTCCTGTGGTTGTATTTTATACTGACGGGATTATACCAAGTCAGTACAAAAAATAAAAATAAAAAAAAAGGAAATGGAAAAAAAAAAACAACTATTGTGTATTAAGAAATGATCTAACGATGCTACATGTTTTCAAAATGACCGATTTTTAAATGTTCCTGTGAATGTCTGTATTAAGTCCTAATTGAGTTAAATGCGGTATAAACGTTGTTGGGATGAGACCTGTTACTGATATGACGAGAGGAACAATGGTGACTCTTTCCTGTTTCCACAGCCTTTTTACTTCCATTGCCAAGTCGATGTATTTGGCGATCTTCTCACTGTATTTCGCTTGGATGTACTCGTCGTTGGAGACAGACATGTTAATTAAATAAGTGATTTTCTCTTTTTTGGATTGAAAGGTGATATCGGGTCTGTTTGCGGGGATTGTTTTACCTGTGTGGATGTCAATATCCAAGTAGAGCTTGTAGTCTTCGTTTCCAAGTATGGATGTTGGTGTATAATGGTAGTAAGGGTGTGTGTTCTCCGTTAGTTTGTATGTTGTGGCTAATGCTTGATGAACGACCTTCGCTGCTGAGTTGTGTCTCGCGATGTATTCAGTTCCGGTTATTATTCCACATCCACTCGTTATGTGATCGATCGTTTCTCTCTGCTGGTGACATCTCCTACACCTCTCGTCTTCAATGGTTGTGTCCTTGATGATGCGCTTTCGGTAGTATCTGGTTGCTATGACTTTGTCCTGGATGGCAAGCACGAAGCCTTCTGTTTCGGGGAATAGCTGCCCTTCTTGTAACCACGTATATGAAAGCTATTTATGTATATGGTCCGGCTTTATGTGGTATCTGTGTCTTCCATGAAGTGTTTTTGAGACCAGGTATTCATCTTTTCTAGTCGTGATTGGATGTGACTGTGTGCGTCTGCTGCGTGGCTCGTTTGAGACAGATCGAGCGGTGTATAATTCTTGTCTGCCTTCACTATTGCCTTGTGGAGGTTAGTTTGTTTGTTGTGGAAGAATTTTCTGAGTGCGTAAATTTGTTTTTTTTAGCGATTGTATATCTATAGTTCCCCTCCCTTCGTTTCTCTCGATGGTGAGTCTTTCCTTGCATGCGTTGGGATGTAACTTCCTGTGTTTAATGAATTCAGAGCGTATGAGAATGTATATGTTTTCTATGTCTGTGTGTGACCATTTAATGATACCAAACGAATACGTAAGAATAGGTATGACGAAGGTGTTAATAGCTTTCGTTCGATTTCTGGAATTCAGTTTTGTTTTTAGTAGCTTTGTGAATCTGGTTTTAAATTCCGTCTTGAGCTCTGATTTGATATGAGTGTGGTTAATTTTGGTGCTTTGATGGAAGCCTAGGTATCTGTATGTTTCTTCTTTGAGCATGTTAGTAGGGTGTTCTTTCCACTGTCCCTTTTTGATATGAAGTAGCTTGCTTTTACTTATATCAAATTCCATGTTGATGTCCGGGGTAAACGTTTCGGTGATTTTAAGGAGTTTCTTTAGCTGTGCTTTTGTGCTTGCACATAGTTTTATGTCATCCATGTACAAGAGATGATTTATTTTGTGTACGTTATTTTTTTGGTGTCTAATTTGGAATCCGAATTTTCTGTTATCCAGTGTGTTTAAGAGTGGGTTGAGACAGAGGCAGAACCACAAAGCGCTGAGTAAATCTCCCTGGAATATACCTCGTCTGATGTAGATCTCTTCTGATTCGATGTACTTTTTTTATTTTCTCAGGTTGATTTTAGTTTTCCACGTACTCATGATTTGCGTAAGAAATTGCCTGATGTTTTAACTGACTTTATTTAATTCTATCACTTTGGTTAGCCAACTTTGGGGTATCGAATCAAAGGTTTTTTTATAATCTATATAACCAGTGTGAAGGTTTCTATAATTTTCCTGGTTTGTTCCATGATGACACTGTCTATAATTAGGTGCTCCTTGCATCCTCTGCTGTTTCTCCTGCACCCTTTTTGCTCTTCCGTTAGAATGTTTTTGTGTGCTAAATGCTGTTCTATTCTCCTGGTAGTTGTGGCTGTGATGATCTTATGTAGGGTTGCAAGGCACGTAATAGGTCGGTAATTTGACGGGTCCTTAATGTCTGAATTTTTGGATTTAAGGTATGTTATTCCTTGGGTGAGAAAACTGGGGAGTGTGCTAGGTTTTGAAATAATTTCATTAATTTGGCTAGTGAGAGCTTCATGTGTGGAGGTAAACTGTTTGTACCAGAAGTTATGAATGTTATCTATTCCAGGACATCTCCAGTTATGCGTGTATTTGATTGTTTCTGCAACTTCTTGTGTTGTCATTGCAAAGTCCTCTTGTTTATCCAAGCACTTGTGTCTGTCTTCTTCCGCTTTAACACATGTTTCGGTTCTGATCAAATACTTTTCCAGTATTCTGTGATCTCTTGTTTGGTCGGTGGTTCTACTACTCGTGCCTCCTCATTGCTCATGATTTATTATTATATTATTATTACTATTATTATTATTACTATTATTATTTGTCCACCTTGTTGTCTCACAGTATTCCTGTAGTTGAATTTTATACCGACGGGATTATACCAAGTCTGTACAAGAAAATAACAACTATTGTATGTAAAGAAATGATCTAACGATGATACTTGTTTTCAAAATGACCGATTTCTGGATGTTCCTGTGAATATCTGTGTTAAGTCTTAATTGAGCAAAATGCATTGTAAACGTTGTTGGGGTGAGGCCTGTTACTGATATGACGAGAGGAACAATGATGACTTTTTCTTGTTTCCACGGTCTTTTTATTTCAATTGCCAATTAAATAAGTGATTTTTTCTTTTTTGGATTGAAAGGTGATATCGGGTCTGTTTGCGCGGATTGTTTTATCTGTGTGGATGTCTATGGCTTAGTAAAGCTTGTAGTTTTCGTTTTCAAGTATGGATGTTGGTATATAGTGGTAGTAAAGGTCCGTGCTCTCCGTTAGTTTGTATGTTGTAGCTAGCGCTTGATGAAGGACCTTCGCTGCGAGTTGTGTCTCGCGGTGTATTCAGTTCCGGCCATTATTCTACTTCCACTAGATATGTGATCGATCGTTTCTCTCTGCTGGTTACATCTCCTGCACCTGTCGTCTTTAATCTTTGTGTCTTTGATAATGCGCTTTTCGTAGTTTCTGGTTACTATGATTTTATCCTTGATGGCAACCAGGAAGCCTTCTGTTTCGGGAAACAGCTGCCCTTCTTGTAACCACATATATGAAAGCATTTTATGTATGTGGTATCTGTGTCTTCCTTGGAGTGTTTTTTCAGACCAAGTGTTCATATATTCTAGTCGTGATTGGATGTGACTGTGTGCGTCTGCTGTCTGGCTCGTTTGAGACAGGTCGAGCGGTGTAAAACTCTTGTCTGTGTTCACTATTGCCTTGTGGAGGTTACTATGTTCGTTGTGAAAGAATTTTCTAAGTTCGCAAATTTATTTTTTATTTAGCGATTGTATATTTAGAATTCCCCTCCATCCTAGTTTTCTCTCGATGGTGAGTATTTCCTTGCATGCATTGGAATGTAACTTCCTGTGCTTAGTGAATTCAGAGCGTGTGAGAATATGAATGTTTTCTATGCCTGTGTGTGACCATTTAATGATACCAAACGAATACGTTAGAATGGGTATGGCGAAGGTGCTAATAGCTTTCTTAAGATTTTTGAAATTCAGTTTTGTTTTCAGTAGTTTTGGTTTTAAATTCCGTTTTGAGCTCTGAGTTGATATGAGTCTGGTTAATTTTGGTGCTATGATGGAAGCATAGGTATGTATATGTTTCTTCTTTGAGCATATTATCTATGGTTTCATTGTTGATCGTAGTAGGGTGGGCTTCCAACTTTCCCTTGTTGATATGAAGTAGCTTGCATTTACTTATACTATATTCCATGTTGATGCCCAGGATAGACGTTTCTATGATTTTAATTAGTTCCTTCAGCTGTGCCTTTGTGCTTGCGTATAATTTTGTGTCAACCATCTACAACATATTACTATTATTATTATTAAACATAAAGAAACATTTCTTACCATGGAGAGTTCTATCAGCCAACTTCAATTGCCTCAAAAGATGAAGGGAACCATAATCACAGGCTTTTGTCTTTAATTCATCCCAAAACACCTCTTGACAGATACAGATAATGAAGATTTCAGTAGAACAGTCCGTACTGAGGGTAATAGGGGTATACGTGAATATAGAGAAGAAAAAGTGCATTTTTAACTTTGGCTTCAAGTTTAGTCTGTTCAGCAGTCTCTAAGTTTCTAACACATTGAGCTTTATTTCCTTATAGTTGGAGAACGAGTTCACGGCCGACCTTTTAGCTGCCTTAAATAGAAAAGCATTTAGGTCAGCTATTTTATAAGCGCTCAACAGTCGCGTACTTATTAAGGTATTATTATAGTTATTATAATTATTATTAGTTAATAATACGTAATAAATCTGCCTGCTGTTTATTGAACCTCTGAATTGAATGAACCTTCAAAAGAGGCGTTGAATCCCTTAAATACTTTCCCTATCTACGGAGTCGAATAGGAATCCGATTTTCGATAAAAGATACAATACATTTTCTCACTTGATTGATGGAGCTTGAAGCTAGAGAATAATTTATTATTAAGAAAATCTTAAAAATATAGATATTACATGAACAAAGCAAACAACTCCAAGGACATTTGAAAACACACGTTTAAATATTTTGGTGACGATTAAGTATTTTCGCTTTTTCCCGTCGACTTAAAAACAATATCTTGGCCTGTAATAATCTGTAGAACTAATCCAGGTTTGCGAAAAACAAATACAATAGAACTACACATTAAAAGTGTTTTAATAATTTGTCATTTCTTTTCAACTTTTTTCGATGTAGCAACAAAGACTTTTTTGAAGTTTTTAAGTTGTTCTAATTGCCATCAATTATTTCCGAAACTAAGTAGAAAACATTTACAATAAAAGATCTTATCTTACGTGATGCGGAAAACGAACGCTTAAAATAGGCTTTTAAATAAAACGTGGATTTTAGAGAAACTGGAATCTACTTACAAAAACAAAGTATCTATAAATATATTAAGAAAACAAAAGGTTTCGAATATACTTTTAGATAGAATATCATTAACACTCTGCGAAACCTAATTTAACCAGCAACATAACTTCAAGAATTACTATTTTCATATATATTTTCTTTGATCTGCTAATTTATTCGCATTGTGTGGAGGGTCCGGTTCATCTCTTCGATATGTTACGCGGCTATTCTGTCTTTTGAGCGGATAATTAGGTGGGCTTTGATCTCAGTGAACCATTCGTCCGAATCAAATCTTTTGATTTTTGGGTATTTTCAAAAAAAAAGACATTAAATCTATACGAAAATGGTTAATAAAAATTGCTGAATAGGTGTATGAAATAATCGTTCATTCGCGTTTGGAGAGAATTTAAATATACGCGTAAAAATTACTAGGAACGGTTAAGTATTTTTACACTTTGCAGTTGAGTGGTTCCGCAAATGTTTTTATCTAAATAAAGTCAACCAAAAAACAAATACAGAAGAACTAGACACGAAGAGCGTTTTAATAATTTGTCATTTCTTTCGATTGAAAATGACTGAAAATTTCTTTTGAAGGTATCTGCAAGAGCAATTGAGGTCCCTAGAATAAAGGGGGTCTAAGTGCGAATTTTAGAGGTTTGAGATAATTTAAGGTGAAGCTGTTTGAACATTAAAAATTCAAGATGCGTTACTAGGGATTATGAAATCCATTAATTTACGGTAAAAGGAATAAATAATGAATAAGGCAAGAGCCTATTTCTTGGGATCCTCTGGACGAAACTGATTCATCCCAAACATTTCCGATTTTCCCGTCGTTATATTATGAATACAGAAGTTATATGTCCAAAACTGTCTCAAGTAAAACACCTTGAACATGGTTATTAAGAAAGGGTTTGCTGTAAGTCGAAACCGATAACATTCGTATCGACAGAGTCCTTATATTGCTCTGCATCTCGCTTCTTCACAGCGACTTTCTGTGGTGAATATCTTTTTATACTTTGGCGGCATTCACTTTTCCTCATCCAACGAATAATCTATGCTATTTTAAAAAGTGTCAAATATACTGCATGTATCAGAATTTGGCCGGTGAAACGTTAGATTGAACTCAGTGTTATAAAGTGAAGATAAATCTATAATAAGCGGACTTAACTGGAACTACTTGTCTCTCATGGCATAGCTCGACATAGAGCTTATACATTTTGGCTAAATTTAAATCTTGTGATAAATATCTCGTATTCAGATTGGATTTCCTCGAATAATGGCTCCTGTATTTTGGGAACATGAGTATGTGCTCAATAACTACATTACGTTTTTCCGGGTCTATTTTCTTAGTAGATTGCTGCCCTCTTCCGTTTTTTCCGCAAACTCTAACGGAGTCAGTTTTGTTAGATACGGTTCTAAATCGTTTGTTACTTATATCGAAAGTCTTAATAAAAAACATTTTAGATACTCGTATACTTAAAATACAGTATATAACTCTTGTTTTTATTTGTAACTTTCTTTCTTTTGCCAAAAATGTATTTTGAAGATCATATGACAAATTGTAAAAGCTTACAAATAGTCGCGCTGTCTTCTTCGGAAATATTTACATTGCATTTGTACTGGCAGTTATGGGTACATGCTTTTACAGAGCGTACCGCTCTTCTCTTTTTATGTCCCTCGTACTCCTTCCCAGAATTGCGAAAAAGTTCTTTTTTATTGTCTTTCCAGTCGTTTTCGCGTCTTTTTCTTTTACGCGATGGCTTGAGATTTGCCCTATTTTCGGACTCGGAACTTTCTTCCGATGACATTGAATTGTCAGGAGTTCCGGTACTGAAATCACTGTCTTCATCAGTTTGGAAGGGTTTTTGAACCCGAAAAATTTAAAAAGGTCCCTGTTACTTTAAATTTTCCAGAAAACTTTAAAACGCGTCTCGAATTTGCAGAAAATACATATATTGACAACACTGTAAATTAGATTATAACAGCCATCCCTCGAAAATGGTAAAAATAGAATAACATAACCTAGCATCTTGTTTTACAAAATCAGGCCAAATATATAAAAAAATCAGTAAAATACACTTACCTTCACTAATACTATTGTCTGCAATCACACCAGCCATATATACAATCACAAAAAAAATGTGTATACTTTCTTTCAGATTATTTTGCATTTAAATAGTGAAGTTTAGTGCGATAGCTTTGTCATTAATATAAAATAATTTGGAACTAAAGTGATTCAAGTGCACTTGAACCCCTTCTCGCCAAAGAATTCTGCACTTTTTGGACTTTTTCTTGTATTCAATAGATGGCTCCTTATGTATAAGATCATACTCCAAAAAAGAAAAAAAAAAAACTTGGACCCCTTTTATTCCAAGCCTCTCAATTATTGTTACACAACGTGAGTGTTCGATGCCCCACCTTACGCATTAATATTTTCTCTTATCAATATGAATAACTAATACTGGAATCTTTATCTATGGTGTTTAAAAAATCATATAACTTCCATCATTGTCTTTTAAATTACACTTCACAACTGGTCATCCAATGGAAGAATGCATATCTTCTGAACAGCTCTTTTCATAATTCCTTGGGATGTGCGAATATTCACAACCCTAACCACTCCATCATGACATGGATGTAAGACGACAATTCGCACAAGTTTCCATCATAAAGGAGGCAAATTCTCATCCTTCAAAACCACGACCATTCCAATTTGTTCGTGGTCAAAGTATCTGCGCCATTTACTGCGACTCTTGGAGCGTAATCAAATGTTTGGTGGACCACCTAGTCCACATATGTTGTACCATTTGTCGCAATATATGGAATTGACTTAGTCGGTTTGTCGATATTGCAGTGATATCTTCATGTGGTACAGCGTTGAGTGGAGCTCCAATAAGGAAATGACCAGCAGTTAAAACTTGGAGGTCACTAGGGTCAGATGATAAGGGTATAAGCGGCCTTGAAAAAAACACGGTTTCAACTTGACAAAAAATTCTAGATAACTGTTCGAAAGTTAAACTAGTATTACATATGACCCGAGTAATTAACCGTTTTGCGGACTTTATAGACGATTCCCATAACCCACCGTGGTGTGGCGATCTAGGAGGATAATGTTGCCAATCTATGCTCTGTTCTTTACAATAGTTTACTATTTTGATATCTTTTTCATGTTTAATCAAGATTTCAAGTAAGCTTGTTAATTCATTTTTTATCCCTACGAAGTTAGCGCCGTCATCAGAATATATTCTCGTGCAAAGACCGTGTCGAGATACAAAACGTTTCAAACAGTCTAAAAATGCTGAGGTACTTAAATCACCAACAGCTTTAATGTGGACCGCCTTGGTTACAAAACAAATAAATAGGCACATGTACCCCTTGGCAATTTTACGATTGCCTAAATTACCATCTTTAACATTAAATGAGCTTGCATAATCCACCCCACAAATAGAAAATGGCCTTTCAAACACCACTCTATCACGCGGCAAATCGCCCATTTTTTTAATTATGCCTGCCGCATTATTTCTAAAACAAACAATGCACCTTTATAAAATACTACGTACCTCATTCCTACCACTGATTACCCAATATTGTTAGCGCAAGGTAGCTAAAATAATTTTAGGACCAGCATGTAATTGCCTTAAGTGCTGTTCGCATTTAATTAATCTAGTCAGTGGATGTTTAAACAAAAGAGGATATTTTTGTAAGCATCTAGTGGCCAAAGATGACGCGGATGCAGTACCATAGGTTACAGTGCTTAACTGAAATAGCTGTAATTAGGAATTTGGATAAAAGCACCATATATTCTTTGGAAGTCGCGATATTCAGGCAATATATTTACTTGCCGATACATCTTTTCTCTATCGGCAGTTGTTACTACTCTGTTTTCACAAAAACGTATTAAAATCTCAAAAATATTGTCCTGAACCGTCGGTCCGACTTTTAAAACATCGTTTAACGCTACGTTTGTGGACGTTTTAGCACTAGCATCAAAAACCACTCGTAGTTTTGTAGTGATACTAGACTCATTGCTTATTCCATAATGTGTAAATAATAAGGCCTAGTAGAACTTAACATTTTGTCTTCTTTTACCTGCGTCATATGCCTCAAATCTAGGTATTCCTTCATAAAATTACTATACCTTTCTTGCAACTCTCTATTTTTTGATAACTTTCTTTAAAACGCATGAAAACGCCTAGTCGCGGTTTCAAGAAAATCTCCTAATTTATCTATGCTGTTTTTAAGTGGCAAGACTACACTAAACCTATACGTTTTATCTCTAACTACTGATTTGCGAAATATTTTCTCACAATCTATTTCCTCAACAGAATAACGTCGTTTATTATCAACACATTCTTCCAAACACCAGAACCTTTCTAACTGACCCTGTATATCGTCATTACACAAATTGCACACGTCAATATTATTAATATTGCTGTTACTAAACTTTTTTTCCGCTTTAGGTCCGGATATTTCGTCCTAGCCTAATCTGTCCCACACAAAGTAAATCAAAAAACAAAGACGCCCCAATTATAATGTCTATCCTTGAAGCGTAATTAAAATAAGAATCAGCTAATTTCAAATTAGGTGGTATTTTGAGGTCTCTAATGTCAAACGATTGAATGGGAATATTCGACGTTACCTTATCTATCACTAGGAAATGCATATCTGCCTCATAACTATTATGCATCGATTTAATAGTGGTTTGAGTTTGACTAAGAATGGTTGTAACCTTTTGATCTACCCCTGTAATAGAGACGTTCGTTTTAATTGTATTCAAGCCTAATCTATTAACTTAATTTTTCGTAATTAAATTTATTTGGGACCCACTGTCCAATAAAACCCTGCACTGACTGTAATATGCCGATTTTGCCCTTATCTGTATTAAAGCTGTCGATAAAATAATTTGGCTGTCATTTTTTACTGCTCTAAACGATGATGACATTTCTATCGGATTATCTACTTGAATATCGAAGTTGTCTAAACAAGCATGAGCCCCTTCTTCTACCTTTTCGTTGTTATTAATACTAATAATGTCATTTATTGGTTCTAGGTGCAACATGGTATTATGGCGTTGCTTGAATATTTTGCAACCATCAGCTATTCACGCCTTAAGAAAATGACCAGATCTCAAGCAGTTAAGACATAATTTAATTTTTTTATCTGCTCTATTCTAGTAGCCATGTTGAGTGCTTTAAATTTTTCGCAAAAATAAACAAAATGCGATTCCTTACAAAACTCACATCGCATGGTATTACCTATCGCTGATAATGCATTTTTTGGATTCCATAACAATGGTCTATTATTATTACCTTAAATTGACTCTAAAATCCTACTTTTATTGCACAAAAATTCTACAAAATTGTCCAAATTGGGATTTTCCTTATAACACGAGATAGTTCTTTCCTCCCATTCTCTTTTCGATTCCGTATCTACTTTTTTGCTGATAAAAAAATGATCAATCTATCTCAATTATCTACCGGCTCACCTAAAGATCTTAATGCCCTAGTATGATTTAATATTGAATTTGCTAAACCGCGCAATAAGTAATGTGCCTCTTTATTTAGTGCAGGAATACCGAACAATGCCATTAAATGCGTTTATAATTAAGGGTTTATTATAAAATCTTTGTTGCAAAAATCCAAAGCTACGCTATAATTATTACGAGTGACTTCCAGACAATCCAAAACCTTTTGCGCGTTTCCTTCTAATGAATGTAATAAATAATAAAATTTTTGAATCTCATCTAGTTGTGGATTGTTATAGACTAATGTTGAAACTTCGGTAGGCCTACACCTGGCAACCTTGCACTACTAGGGAGTCCATTGCAAGAACTCGGATTAACAAAACTATTATTTTGCAATGATACATTATTTTGAGAACCTTGCTGCGTCTTCTCACAACATGCAATAATATTAAATTAAATTAAATATAAATAGGTCCAACAGCTTGCAACCGCACTTTCAATTCTGACAATTGATTATTTTCGAAATTGCTTATAAATGCACTAAAACGAGTAATCTGCAATTTAAGTTGCTTGCTCTACTTCTACGTATTAAACATTGTATTTAATAATTTCACAATTATAAGAAAATATAGAAAATAGGTCCAACAGCTTGCAACCGCACTTTCAATTCTGACAATTGAATATTTTGAAAATTGCTTACAAATGCACTAAAACGAGTAATCTGCAATTTAAGTTGCTTGCTCTACTTCTACGTATTAAATATTGTATTTGATAATTTCACAATTATAAGAAAAACTATTTTACTAAAACCAACCAGTGAGTACACTCTTGCATAAATCTACAATGGTAAAGGCCGTTTTACATGCTGCAATTCTTTCTTGCAATATGCAATAGTCTTGAACAAAGGCATGCGCAGTTTGACAGAAAAACTGCTGAAAGTATAAATGTGAATAGTTAACTATCAGAGGGTTTTTATATTTTTGGGAATGCAATATAAAAAATCAAACACCCTATATTAGTAAAAGAAACCTATAACTTACGCTTATCAATAAACTTGAAATATCCAGTAAATCCACTAGAGTTCGTTATTCTTGGTCCCGAGTGAAACTCTAAAACTAGTCCCGGTCCGGAAGAATATATTACCGTTGGAATATCGACCATGCGACCACAGTATACACTTTCCCAGGGTGTGTACTCATTTATACCGACAGAGTCTAGGTGCACAAACACTTTCAGGTAATCCCCTCGAAGGCAGCTGAAACAAAGAAAACTAATTTATGTTCAGTAAACAGATGATCTGTCGTATGCTTAGAATAGACATATGTCCCATCTCCAGAGATTTAGTTGCTTATCGCTACTTACGAAAAAAATTGTATTTTGAATTTTTGTCAATATATTTATTATATATTATAAATTTTCATTTATAAATCATAATAATGATTTACAAGAGGGAAACAAAATGTTCAAAATAATTGTCACGCCGCAATAATATTTTTATGTTCGGAAACGGTTTATTACCTGATTCAAGTGCTGTACATTTTAAATAGAAATATTACAAGGAAAATGCAATTTCAACGATGTTCATCGTAAAATGTTTGTAAACAAGACAGTTTACGAGCAAATTACCAAATTCAATCAGCCGGTAAATGGTTTTCATAGAGAAATTGCAGCTGTAAAACACATTAACAAAGATATTTCTATATCGCTTTTATAAGTTATATAGATGAAAAGAATTTGATTCAATAAATCCTAGATTTTTTATTTAGTCACAAATTTATGGTAATAGTAGCGAATGCTTCTGTGATTCTCGGATGTCCGCCTCTAGGTTGCTCAAGCTATAATTGCCTTTTAATTAGTGAAACTAATTGAGCATACAATTTTTTTTATCTAAAATGTTACTATATTGGTACATCTTAATTATTTTATTTGTTTTCAAGGAAGTAAATTATCTCACGTAGTGAAGGGAATCCTAAAGGGTCAATCTCTTTCAAAAATATATTAGGAAAACGAAGCTTTTCGCATATTACAAAATTGAAAAAAAACGCACCTGTCTTTGACGGTAAACTATATCTTAACCAGTAACATGCTTTCGGCAGGTAATATTCTATATAGAAACTCTTTAAAAACATGACTTTGTAAATTTTAATTTAACTTAAAATAATAATAATAATTGTTAACAATGGACTGCACTCACTATTGAGAGTCCGATGTTATAAAAGCATAAAGAGAAAAGAAAGTGACCGATAATATACTAAGAGGTTATATACTTTGGACACTTCGCAAAGAATTTGTAATGTCTATCGCCGAAAGGTACTATTAACATTTTGCTGAAAAAGTTGTTAACATCTCACACTCAAACTCAAAATAAATGTGTTTCAGCGTTTTATAAAAATATGGTCAATACAACAAATCCATTCTTTTTCAATTTTTGTATGCAATTTAGTATTAAAAAATTTGGACCAATATTATGCGGTAGAGGAGATCGCACATTTAGGATCTACAAGGAGCTTGCGTTTATGCCATCTCATCTTCGCACAAAGAAACACAGAAGTTAAAGTTTAACTTTAATATCTTAAATTTCTTAAACTCAAGTTGTTTTATAATACTTTAATTTTTTAAATCTAAACTGTTATATAATACTCTAATTTCTTAAATTTAAATTGTTATATAATACTATAAACTATTTTACATTATATAATATAGTCCTAGAAGAACGCTTTGTTATGGCAGCCCGAACATGGAGGAAGAAGCAGCAAAAAGAAATCTTTGTGAAAAAAAAACAACTGCTAGACTTTAAAAATAAGCAATTAATTAAATATGCTCGTTAAATATAATTCTATAAATTAAGTTGGGATTTTCCAAATAAAAATATTATATATTATCCAAAAAAACCATAAACTTATATTTTATACAGATTGAATATGAAGAAATATAATGACACTTACGATGTCACTGCCATGTGGGACATACCGATAATTACAGATCGAACAATGAATGGAAATAGACCTATACATATAGTATACAATAAGAAACACAAAATACGCTTATTGAAAGTGAGTGAAGAAGTCGAAAAACTCAGCAAAGACAAGGATTTAATAATCTAAATAAACAGGATGTGGAACTTAAAGACGCAAACTGTCGCGGTTGCGATCTGGGTACACTCAAGAGAAGATCTCACAAGATACTTCAGGGCATACCTGGCCTCGCATACAGCAGTCTAATACCAAAAAATGCCCTTGTAAGTACGGCACATATATTAAGAAAAGTGTTAGGATAAAGATAAAGCGATAGCTTAGATTAATTTCTTGTTGGGTACTAAATCTATTTAGAAACATCGCATCAGCGGGAAACCATAATATAATAATAATATTAAAGATGATAATAATAATAGTAATAAATAATTTTTGTTTGTATTGAAGTTAGTTTAAATAAATATAAAGCAAAACAAACAACATGCAAAAACAGACGGAAAGATGCCACCGGGAAGGAATGTTTTTGAACTTAACCAGGAAAAACTTATTAAATACATATTTTTAACACAATAATACAAAAACCCTAGGTACTAGTTAAGTAAAAATAAACGAGCGGTATCAAAACAAGAGTACTATATTTTTGGTATTTCGAAGATCCTTAATGAGTAAGCCATATGTCGAATACAAGTCTACAATCCATTCTCAAGAGTTGAACCTGCAATT
Organism: Kuschelorhynchus macadamiae; assembly: GCA_030620095.1. Lineage (NCBI taxonomy): Eukaryota > Metazoa > Arthropoda > Insecta > Coleoptera > Curculionidae > Kuschelorhynchus > Kuschelorhynchus macadamiae. The sequence continues at coordinate 147,494 of JAUTXW010002904.1, read as the reverse complement.
TCTTTTAATGGCTAATTATGATATAATTATGGAAAAACAAAGAAAATTTATTATAAGGTTTACTAGCCATGTTTACTAGCAATTAAAAATCTCTTAAAAATAGCGCTAGCGTGTCTGGGAATAATGAAAAGTAGCCTATTTCAAATCCGAGTGCTACCAAAATTTTCAAATCTTGTAAACTTATAGTATAAATACCTAGAATGACCGGTACCGGTAATAACAATTTTATGCGTAAAAAATTATGTAATTTATGTAGTAGAGTTTAACTAACTTCAATTTATTGGATTTCTCTATCTTATAAGGGATTTATTTGAATTTACGAATGCCAAAACCAATATAAAATATTTATTGTGAATTCGGATTTCATGTGACTTTAAAATTGCCTGTCCAAATAAAACATCGCAAAAAGACATGCGAGACAGAAGAAGCCATTCACATATTTTTCGTTTAAAGAGAGCAGGCGTTAGAACGTGATATACAACGTGGTTATTTTAACTTGTCCACATGCTATAAGTTTCTTATTTTTGAAGATATCAAAATGATCAAAAATCAAATTGTATGGCTAGTTACCAATAAGATTTTATGTACGATTTAAAAATATACAAAAATTTGTCAATTGTCAAAGATATAAATAAAACTTTTTTTTTAATGACAACCCTGTAAATTTTTGTTTCAGTAGACAGGTTTCTTTTCCCGGATTATAAATATACCGGGTTTGATACCTTTATCTTTAAAAATAAACGAGAAAATGAAAAAGAACTTAGCCATAAGAGAAATGCGGTAAAGAGAGTAAGAGAATCTTTGTAAAGCATGATCTTATGGGGCAGATTTTCTTAATTTTCTCGCTAATTTTTTAAAAAGAGGTATGAAACCCGGTACAATTTAGAATCAAGAGAAAGGTGCCTCCAATGAAAGTAGACTTTACAGGCTGTGTTATTTATAAAAGAACACACACACACACACATATATATATATATATATATATATATATATATATATATATATATATATATATATATATATATTATATATATATATTTAAAGCTTGTTATGTTAGATATATCACTATTTATGCTATTTATGTATTTAGCAGCAGCCGCTTGAAATTCATGATGCTCAAAGGGAAAATGTATTTGTCCATCCTTAGCTAATGGTGCACAAACAATGACGCAATAAATAGAGCCTTGGGACACACTTTGTTGAACTGATACGGTATTGAAGACATTTGAGAATGACCCGTTGAGATCTATTAAACAAGTAGCTACTCAGCAATTGAACAGAAGCGGCACCATATCTAAAATATGTGATTTTTTTGAGAAATACAATAAAATTTGTGTCATATAAGACTTTGGTGTAACTAAGGCAACTAAATGTATACATATTTTTTGTCAACAGCAACAGGTATGTTATCAGTTCGTAAGTACAGTGATTGTGTTACAATACTTACAAAAACCTAATGACAATAGTACTACATATTTAACAATTTGGTTACTCGTTCTAGTATCTTAGAGCAGTCAGGCACAATGCCTATGGATCTTAAATCATATTGGAATGTAGACTTTTTAATTTTAGCTAAAGGGATTACACTAGCAATTTACATAAATACAACATACATAAATTGATTCACAATGTATTCAAGATGGCCTCTTAAATAAAAAATAACTACCTTGCGCATCTTCAACGGGACTAAATAAAAGCCAACGAAGTTTTTTTTTATAGCATTGAAACATCTTAAATTCATATTATGTCCATTGATGTTTTAGGCTCAAATTGAAACTAAACGCTTGCCAGAAGCCACTTATTTGTGTATATTTCCAAAAAATCTAACCGTTTGTGCCATTAAATTGAAGCCAACGTATTTATAAAAAAAATGATTATTAAAATAAAATCGATTTTTGTCTTAGACAGTATCCACTATAAGCTCTCCCTGTTAACTGCTTGATTAGTTAAATCTCTTTAGAGTTAACTTACGGGACTCGGAAAAACCGTTTTTAAAACATATTATTTATATAAAAAATGTCAAGACTAACCAAAATTGTTTAATGCTTTACAGCTAATGTGTTAACTCCCACTATTAAACGCCAATACAAGGGCATTTTAAAGAATATTACAAATATGTATTTTGCGGAATCAGGGTGTTTCGTCAGCAGATTCCCCCAGTCGACGTGAAGAGAGTGTAAGGTAACTCTTCCCCCCGATATTTAATTAAAAACAAAGTATGGTTTAAAGTGGTACCCACCTCCCAAAAAGGTGTGTTTATATTTATAATAGGTATCCAATAATTTCTCTCTCTCTAATGATGATAACATTTTTATGAACTTTATTAAAACATAATGGCAAATGTTTTTTCTAACATATAAGAAACACAAAAAATGTTTTCTTTTAGTTACCCACCAAACTTTAATAATATATAATTGTAAAAAAAATGTTTGTGATATTACTCGTACATAAACTTGGTCAAGTTGTTAAAAAAAAACACGGAAAAAACTTCTACTAGTAAATTTTTTCTTTTTACATATTTACATTTCTTAATTTGTTCGTCTAAACCAATATTGTGTCATTTAAGCCTAATGATTATAAGAAACATCTGCCGAAACGTAGCCAAAAAGAAGCACGATATTTGGATTATTTTTGGAAACCTTCAACCCTTTAAGATTATTGTTTCCTGATCGATAACTACTTTAGATGTCGTTTTATATTTGGCAAGGCATCCATCTTTAAACCGACCCTTACTTAAAATTCGTATAGAACAGATGTGAAAATAATCAAAGTTTTGAGGATATATTATTGGAATTTGCAAACGATAATTAATTTTATTATTAAGAATAAGTTTGATCTTGAACCTTTTGTAATTCAAAGTAAAGATTTTTGATTTTTTATCCTAGGCAAAACAAATTTCTATGTCTTGTAAGATTTAATCAATAACTTCCTAAAGATTTATTATTGGGTTTAAAACATCTTTAATAAACATTTTTTAGTTAATACTTTCTCGATAAGAAGTTTTTTGAATTATTAAATTAATTTGGTTTAGTTTGTTTCCAACAATTTTTCCTTGAAGCTAATTGAATTGTTGGATAGTGCTGTTATATTTGCGGATAATATTAAGAAAACAGAATTTGCGTTCAAAATCTTTGAACTCGATAACTACGAGTTAGCAAAATTATATATTTTTCTCAAGGGATGTTTTAAATTTCCAAGTCCCGACACGTAATTATTTACATTTTATTTCTTAATTTCAAATCGGTGAGTTTTATGAAAAAAATGCAAGAGGTAAAAAAATTTTCGGTCTTTTTTTTTTAAATTTAGTTAACAAGAATAATAAGGGTAGTCTATTTCAACCCCTTCCACATATTTTAAAAAAGTGAAAAATATGCCGATAGTGTGTTTTCATAGTAGTAATACTCCCACAAAATTTCATTATTCTATCGCTTTTTGTTTTTGAGATAAAGATAAAGAATAAAAACTTTAAATTTCACGAAGATATCTAGCATGGTCTCCCAAATATTATAAAATAAAGATTTTACCCTGAAAAGTTTAACACCCTGTATCTCAAAAGTCATGAGGTTTAAGACATATGTTTAGTGAAAAAGTTTGAAAAGTTCTTAACAAATGGAGAACCTTATTATTTTTCATTTTATGAAAAATGTTACCCTTCATAAAAAGGTCTGCTTCCTCCGAAAATATTATTGGAATTATTAAACTTAAAAAATATTGTACAGAGTTGCCAAAAACTTAGAAAATTTAAAATTGCCTGAACAGAAAACTATCCATAAGTTTCGTTCTAGAGTAAAATGCCACAAGAGAATTATTCTGAGTATTCCGAGGTGTGATAAAATACTAAATGTCATAAAGAAATTTAAATCTGAATGCAGTGTACAAAAAGTTTTATTTAACAATATCGTATAAAAAAATCAACTAAGAATGAACAATGAACAAATTATGCTTCTTCGTGAGCGTCATCCCGTTCCATACAAATTATGGTTCTTCTACTGCTATTGCCGCTCTTACCACAGCTGGCGTAATTTCTAGTACACACTGCCTGATCACTGTTTCCAAGTTATCGACGTTTTGGATTGGCCTGTGAACATAAACCTTTTCTTTTAACAGCCCCCAGAGGAAAAAGTCAAACGGACGGGTTATGTAGGAGACCTAGCTGGGCACGGGATTTCAGAATACCTTCCTATCCAGCGATCTGAAAAATCCTTTGTAAAAACTTGGAAACTATCTGTATACTATGATATGGTGCTCCGTCGTGTTGGTACCAAAGTGAACGCCTGATATTTAATGGCAAACATTTCTTTTAAATGAATATTTATTGCGACACTCTATGAGAAAATTAGGAATTTCGTCGCCCTAACAGTGGCAGTTCTTATGAGCATACGATTCCGTTTGACGTAAATGTCGCCTCATCGGTAAATAGTATTTTTCTGGCGAAGAAAGAATTATCTACAGCTTCTCCTTGGAACCATGCACTGAACAGTAAACGAAATCTCTAGGTAAGTGTATGGATATATCTAGGTTTGTAAGAATAGAATTTATTTGCTCGTAAAATCGTACTGACCGTTGACTTTGGTTAGGTTACCCGGAAGTGATTTTGATATTTTCCACACCGAGACTTCAGGATTTTCAACGACCGCTTGCAAAACTTGCATTTTGATATTCTTCGGTAGTAGACCAGGCTTAGCGATTTGTTATTTTAACTACCATGATGAAAATAACAGAAAAATATTCAATGTACTAGAATAACCAAACACTTCAATTATCTACTGTCAGTACAATGAATTATTATGTTTCAGTAACAACAGCATGTTTAATTTTTTTTCAGCCTACTCAGTTTTTTTGGTTTAGCGTAAGGGCTGCTATTAGAAAAGTACTTCCGAATTTCTTTATGAAATCTAGTATTTCATCATACCTCGGAATACTCAGAATAATTCTCTTATGGCATGTTGCTCTAAAACTAAACTCAGAAATAAAAAAAAGTTTCCATTTGCTAAGAACTTTTCAGGACACGCTGTATATATATATATATATATATATATATATATATATATATATATATATATATATATATATATATATATATATATATATATATATATATATATATATATATATATATATAGCAGGTACAACATGTTCCCTGCTACCTAAAATTCCCGAAAAAGATATGTTTAGCAACATATATTGTTCATTCATAAACTGCACGCATGGAAATTAATAAAGGGTAAATTGTTAAAATGGATTCTAACACATATAGTTATTTTAAATAGCGCACATCAATTTAACATTTTTTTTTGTTAAACGTAATTTTTTCGTGATCTTTTTATCTAATACAACTCTTTTTGATGATGTGTTGTTAATCTCACCATGTTTATTACATTGTTGTAATCAGTAGAGGTCTGATTCCATTCTGGTTGAAATTTAGCTTTACAGAAATAACTGTTCACGGGGTGCTGACATTCAGTCGTTATGGCCTTATCATAAGAACGTTATTTCACTTAATAGTCGTATGAAAATCGTTGTAGTAACAAGCCCTTAGCTCAACAATTAACTTGTTACGGTATAGGGTGGAAGAACGATTATCAGCTCTGGCTTCTATTTGTTTTTTAGACAAAAATTTTCTTTCCTTGCGAGCCTATGGTATCAAGTTTTGCTGTATATATATTTGGGTTTAGTTTAGTTCTGCTGCGTAAAATTTCAGTTGTGATAAAAGCCGACAAGAATTTAATTAGTGAGACGAACTTTGTGACTCCTCTTTACAATACATGAGAAATTTCTTACTTCAGTTGACTCTAGCTTTATTTGTACCGTTTGTGAAAAATTAAGATATTAACTTACTTTAACTCTTTCAGGGGCACTGGTATCTAAAATGGACCACCTTATTTTACGCTTCATTTAGGCGACGGTACATATTTAGCACCACCTTAATACTTTTGTTTCTGATAGTGGTCCGTGGTTTACTGTTCTGTGAAGCAGTGTATAGCAGGCGGACCATGCGGCCGAATATTATCCCGCTCTTTTTAGTAAATTTAGGTTATGTTTGTGCTCGAACAAGGTGATCGAACTGTGGTGCTATAAAATAGTAAAAATGTAAGTATTTTCTTATTAAAATATTACGTAAATTGTTTAAGAGTGTCTTGTGAGTTGTGCTTTTATGCTAGATATTAAATATTTAGAAAAATGGGTTCGTAATATTGGATTTTTAGGTGGTACATTATTTGTACCTTCGCGCATTTTCCATTTCTTTTATAAAAATCGAGTTAACTGTCTTTTTATGGGTTTTTGGGCATGCGAATTTCAATTATAGCACCTGTTTGACGTTTTACCGAAAAATAATTACTAAAGATAAATAAGGGAGGGGGTTAAAATGAAAATGTATTTAAAAAATCGAGTAATATGTCTTTTTATGGGTTTTTAGACATGCATATTTTAATTATAACACCTATTTGATGTTTGACTGGAAAATAAGGGGAAATGGTAAAAAGGGTAGGATAGGGTATTCTGCTTTATTTCTGATTAGGTTTTTTTTTCAGCATCAAGATGTCCGACTTGTCATTTAAGTTAGTGGGTTGGAAGAAAAGTGATTTAGATGAAGAAATCGAAAATATTTATGCAGAACTGGAAGAGGATCCCATAAACGCAGCAGAAATTCCTTCTGATTCGGAATCGTTAGTAAGTAATATAGCTAATGATGACCAAGATGTTATAGAAACTAATGAGGATAATGTAATATTGTCTTCAAGCAGCGACTCCGAGGATGACATACCACTAGCTACCATTGCTAGGAGATTAAAACCGGTATCAAGACCTGCTCCAATTTGGTCCAATATAGACACTCCTATTTCGCCTACAGCTTTTACTGCACGGTCTGGCTTAGCTGACGTTGTAACAAATATGATAGATCCAACACCCTATAAATTATTTCAATTATTTTTTTCCGACAATTTCATAGAAAGTATTGTATTTGGTACAAATTTATATGCACAGCAAACATTCAGCCAGCATAAACAAACGGATCTTTGTGAAATGAAAACATTTCTTGGTTTGAATTTACTTATGGGCATAAAACGCCTTCCAAGTTATCGCGATCATTGGTCCAGTGCTCCAGATCTTCACGATCCATATGTGGCTAACCTTATGACAGTAAAGAGGTTTAGTTGGTTGCTTAGCAATATTCATTTGAATGATAACTCACTTATGCCAAATAAAGGGGATGCTAATTATGATAAATTATATAAAATCAGGCCATTATTAAATACCTTGTCGGAGAAATTTGAACAATGCATGTTGCCAAGTTGTGAGGTGGCTATAGACGAGTCAATGATTAAATTTAAAGGCCGAAGTACCCTCAAACAATACATGCCGAAAAAACCCACAAAACGTGGATATAAAGTGTGGATCCTAGCCAATAAAGATGGGTACTGCCTTAAATTTGATATATATACTGGAAAATCTAGCAATGATGCTGAAAAAAACTTAGGTGCCAGAGTCGTAACTCAGTTATCTGAAGGATTGGAAAGTAAAAATCATATACTCTATTTTGATAACTTCTTCAATAGTGTACAGCTCATGGAAGATTTAAAAAAGAAGCAAATACATGCATGTGGAACTGTTAATTCTTCAAGGCGATATCTTCCAACTTTTAAAGTAGATAGAAGTATGAAAAGGGGCGAGGTGCAGTGGTTTACCAGTAATTCTGGTTTATCTGCTATTAAATGGAAAGATAAAAGGTCTGTTCATCTGTTGTCCAACTTCCATTATCCACGTAATATGATTGAGGTTAACCGAAAAGAAAGAGATGGAACAATTACTAAGGTACCCTGTCCACAAGCCCTTGCCGATTACAATGCAAATATGAATTTCGTTGACAAGTTTGACCAAAACTTGTCAACTTACAAGATAGATCGCAAAAGCCATAAATGATGGCACCGAATTTTTTTTTACTTTTTGGACGCCTCTGTAGTCAATGCCTTCATATTATTCAAAAACTTACATGTTTCATCGCTTTCAATGAAAGAATTTAGAAGAAGTGTAGTACAAGGTCTTGTTGCACAACAGTTGGTATATGGAATTAAGAGGCCACTTTCAGAAGTAACTGAACCAATAGCCATAAAAAAAAATAAACCATATGTACCTGACGAAGTGAGGTTTGAAGGTTCAGCTCATCAACCCCAACGCAGTACCCGCCGTCGCTGTAGTAACTGTAGCACGGCACAATCCCAAGTAAGAACGGAATGGATTTGCAGCATTTGTAAAGTGCCTCTGTGCTTAACCAAAAATAAAACTTGTTTCCAAGACTTTCATAAAAATAAGTAGCTACCGGGCACTGGTACATTTATGGCACCATTTGTTTATTAGCATTAATATGTTTAATGAGTTATATAAATAAAAAATAAACACACATATGACCTTTTTTTACCCCCACAAACATGTTTCATTAAAAAAAAAACAAAAATATTAAAAAAAAATTTTGCCCAAATAGAGAAAAAATATTTTAAGAATTCTTGCCCCTGAAAGAGTTAATGTCTAAGCCCGATTCTCGGTTTAGCCGTGGTAACCCGTATACCACTAAAGTTTTCTTAATTATTTTTGTTTGTACGGTGTTTAAATGGCGCTTTAATTCTCGACTTTCGGATTCCACGCGACCGATCTTTGCTTTAGTCTCGAAAGGTTTTCAGCTGACAGTATTAGTCAGTTTGCTAAAATCATTCCTAATATTATTAATTTCAGCACTAGGCTTAGCATTCGACGTTCAAATTAACTTGAAGATATCATTTAAAGTTATATTGTTTTCAAACTTGGTTCAGAGCCATGCAATTTATCCCAATCTGTTAGAAAATTGTCCAACAATGTGTGGCAATATAGCAGCGTTCAAGAAATTAGTGCAGGCTAACTTTATTATTGGCAATGTACACTAAAAAAGCATTAAATTTAGCGCTTACCTAAGTGAAAATTTTCCGTAACAATAAGATGATACAACAGAAAATCAGAATTTTTTACAAACGACAAAAGCATAATTTATTCAAAAATAAGCAAAAGGAACACAGACCTGCTAATACGTTGCCGTCTATTTAAAACAGAACACCGCCCAAAACGGCAACTTTTAAAGTATCTTTATCACAACACATATACGAAAAGCATGAATCAGTAATAGAAACCGAACACCAAAAACCTATTGATCCTGTAGTTACAAAAATGTTGAAGACGTAGCCTAAAAGAAATAAATATTCTGAGAGCTTTAAAGACAATCTTCTCGAAAATATGCAGAACGTTAAAGTAATTACCTCTGTAAACCAAGCATTCTGTCAAAAAATGAGAAATACTCAACATTTTTTTTTTCAAAACACCTATTAAATTAGGTTCTTTATCTCTTTTAATGCAAAAATATAAATCTGTTATACTCCTGTAATTTTAAACCCGATGAGTTTAGAGCCCACTTTTATCTAGGCAAGTTCTATGAAAAATTATTATACGAAAATTAGTAGCGAGTTCCCAGTTCTACTTAATGGTAGTTCATTACATCGCAGTATTATCCTGTGTTGCTAAGGCATCACTTGACCCATTCCAAAATAATCGCAAAGCATTTGACTAGTAATTATTTCTAAATTTTAAATCTCATCCTGAATTCGAAAGGTTTATAAAGTTGTTCCTTTACAAATGAAAACAGGAAGAGGCAGATTAACACAGACACTCACAAAGGTTTGTGTGCAAAACAGCTCTTAAGAGCAGCTTAGCCTTTAATATCCGCTACACTAAAAGGCAGGATTTAAACATCAAAAGGGAAATAAGTTATTTTCACCTAGTTTTATACTCATGATTAAATACTATGTGAACAATTTGATATTACTCTAAAGTATTTAATGTTTGAAAAGTAGTTAAAGCTGCGTTTTCGGTACACTTTAAATTAAAACATTGTATTATTAATTCCTTGTTTATACGTGGGTACTCTACCATTTCATACTAATTTATTACTTAAAATTACTTACAAAATATCTACTTTGATGCTATGGCATATTTATACAATATGTTTTATGCATCTATTCGTTTTTTTTAATGTAGCTAAATAAGCATGTTTGCTGTATGTTGTAATTGAAAAGACTTTGAATAAGAAATTTCTTCTGATAGGAGCATATTTGCGAGTTTGTACGCACTTCTACAGAAATATGGTGTTCTATAAAGGTAAGGCAAATATTTATTGTCTTATACTAATTTAAATCTAGTTTTAATAAAACTCACTATTTATTTTAATCAACTTGCATAAAATCAATTGATTAACATTTTAAACAATGTCTAAAAGGTTATGTAATTAAGACAAAGTTCAAACCATCTGTAAGGGAAGTACCAAAATTTAATTTAGATCTATAATCAGTATTGAATTAATGGTATTAAAAGAGAGATTAATTAATCTCAACTTATAGGGATGAAGTTACGTAATCGAATAATATGATTTCATTGTGTGATACTAAATTAATTGGAATACTTGGTTTAGCTTAAGAAACAACACAGCGTTCTAGAACTAAGTCAGAGTGCATAACGTATAATTTTAAAAAGGGAAATAACCTACTAGTATTATACAGGTTGACAATTTAAAAACTTGAAATGGCCATATTTTAGGAAGGAAAAACTTAATCAAAATACGCTCAAAACACTTTCTATAAAATGAAGAGGGAACAAATAAAAGCGTATTATTCGACCTTTATCTGTAACCCCTTGGGCAGGGTGAGATACACCCCTAAAATCTTAAATAGAAAGGGGGGTCGAGTGATACATCGTCTTAAAGCTCTTGAAAAATGCTCTTCAATGATACTATAGAAAGCAACTTTTCGTGAAATTCTTCTGTATTTATTAAAGGAAACAATAAATAAAAACACAGTTTCGAACATTTTTATTTTTATTTAAGTAAATGTTCAAAATGATTGATACCGATATCATGGCATATCTCTTAAGAATTCTAAACATTTTAAATCTGGTATTTTATTTGTTTATGAATATTCGCATTTTATTATCACAATATTTACTTTAAAAGTAACTTGAACTATTAGTATTGATATTTTAACAGTTGACTTTTGGTTCAGTTTCAACGAAAAGCAGCACTTATCTTAAATAATGGTGTACAACACAGCTGAACGTGTAAAAATGATTTTCATTTATGGTTCTCAGGAGGATCAATGTTTCTTAAGGACAGCCCAAAGATTTAATGAAAGGCAGGTCAAAATGTAAGTCCGGAGTATGTTCGCCAACTAGTAGCCAAATTTGAAGAAACTCTGTCGCGAATAAAAAGAGAAATCAACCGAGACTAGTTGACAAAGCAGCGCAAATTGAAGTTCTGGGGCAGTTTGCAATTAATGCAACTTTATCAACTCGTCAAGCAGCTGTAGCAACTGGCTTATCTCGTGAAACAATAAGAAAGGTATTTAAATTTCATAAGTTTCATCCCTATAAACTGCGCATACTGCAAGAACTTGGTGACGACGACCCGGATAAAAGAATCCAGTTTTGTGAAATAATGACAGATAGAATTACGGCAGAACCTCGACTAGTTAAAAATATTTGTTTCAGTAATGAATGTACCTTTTATTTGAATGGACAGGTCAATAAGCAAAATTGTCGTTACTGGAATGACGAGAACCCACACGTATTTAGAAAAGGGCATAACCAGTACCCCGAGAAAATTAATGTTTGAGCTGGTATATTGGGAGACGTAATTATCGGCCCAATATTTATAGAAGGGAATTTAATTGGCGACATGTATGCTGAAATGCTACAGAGGTCTATTGAACCACTAATAGTGCGGGAATAAGAAAATCAGAGGGCATACAAGGAAATTTAGCATTAGAAGAACACTTACTACATTTTCAACAGGATGGGGCACCTCGTCATTATGTAGTCAGGCAATGGTTGGATGATAATTATCCCAACCAGTGGATTGGAAGAAGAGGTCCTGTTGAATGGCCACCTAAATTCCCGGACCTAACACCTCTTGACTTCTTTTTGTGGGGTCACCTTAAATCTGTGGTGTTTAAAACGCAACCTGAGTCAATAGAGCAACTCAAGGACAGGATAGTTCAGGAATGCCGTGCTATATCCAGAGAAACATTTGCAAATGTACGCGAAGAATTTGAACAAAGGCTTTATTATTGTCTTCAAAACAACGGGAACCATTTTGAACATTTAATTAAATAATTATAAAAAATTTCACAATTGTGTTTTAATTTATTGTTTCCTTTAATAAACACAGAAGAATTTCACGAAAAACAGCTTTCTATGGTACCATTTGCAAGCATTTTTCAAGAGCTTTAAGATGATGTATCACTCGACCCCCCTTTCTATTTAAGATTTTAGGGGTGTATCTCACCCTGCCCAAGGGGTTACAGATAAGGGTCGAATAATACGCTTTTATTTGTTAACTCTTCATTTTATAGAAAGTGTTTTGAGCGTTTTTTGATTAAGTTCTTCCTTCCTAAGATATGGCTATTTCAAGTTTTTAAATTGTCACCCTGTATATTGCTACGTTGAACAAACAAATAAATTTTAACAAGAATTTAAAAGCGGCTACGGAAAGAAATTTTATATGCAAAGAATCGTAAATCGATTATTGCGCTGTTTGTTTATTTAAGAGATTAAGATTTATACCGATACCAAACTAAGGTTTATCATTATATTCTTTAAAAGGAAGATAATGGATCATTACAAGCAAAGCCTCCTCCTTGTACGCTTTCCTTGACATCTACTAGCCATTCCGATAAAATAGGCAGAGTCATCAGAATCCTCAAAGAATATTTATGCTAGCGTATCATATTCTTGTTTGCAGCCTGTAAAAGGAGAAATTACTATTACATTGCAAATATGTTGCAAATCGTAAGTTTTTCCTGGATATTGCCTGATAGTTTATTGCGGTCTTTTACTTAAAATATCTCGGGCAAATTCACAGCTACTAGTTTAATGATTTGTACCATTGCTGTAACTGACAATAGGTTAACGAGATACACTCTTCCCATTTTTGAGAGGCGCAAAACTGCCACCAAATTTCGGAACTTAGTGGTGTACAGGCCTGCGGCCGACTTATTCTGACTAGGTGCGCAGTACGTCTCTCACCTCTACTGCAACAGGTTTATACGCCTGCCATCGTTAACGGGATTTTTGAAGCCCCGTATTGCCTTTTATCTTATTTTATGTTTGTAATATACCTCTCGCCATTCCCTCTGTTTGGATCTAACAAGTTCGGAGAAATGAGTGTAAAAATAGCTCCAGGTTTTCACATAGGTGCATGACATTTGAACCGTTGCCGATACAGCATCTACAAGTGCTCGTCATTTATATTGTTTTGAGCGTGTTTTTTTTCTATGACTTATATTTCTTGTTGCATATCGTTTCGAAAAAATGTTCTGTGTGACAGAAATATCTAGGTCATTGAACTGATAAGGATTCACCATCCACGTCACTTATATTAATGTGATGACCAGCTACGCAAACAAGTGAAACAGAAACACGGTCGTCCAAAATACAATGTGAACTGTTATTACCTTTAAGGAAAAGATTTAGTAGTCTGCAGGAAACTGTGACAAGAATACCAGGTATAAATATTCCTACCGAACAGAGAGTCATAAGTAAAATACCTAAAATGCTGAATATCCAAAGGTAAACGCTGTAAGTTTACCTATTATTCAAAACATCCCATCAAAAATGTATATTAATGGAATATAGTAGTTAAGATAGTAAAATCTAATAGGGATGAAGAAATTAGATTTAATCAGCCTGAACACATTTTTTTTACACCCAAGTTTGTCACAGTGAGATCTGACGGAAAACCAACAATCCAGCATTGCAAAACTATAATATTTCAAAATAGTTTGACACTGTGTCATATAAATATTCAGAGCACTGCTAATAAGCTGGACATTCTGGAAACTATGTTGAAGTTGACATTATATGCATAACAAAGCATCGACTCCTACAAGCGTCAACCGATTTAAAAATTCAGGGTTATTGCTTGATATTGTGTTTTTATAGAAATAATAATAATGGGTCACTGATAATGGTGAAGAACGAGATTAAATATTTGTATAAGACGTCAAAAGGGTAGAGTGTGCGTTTGTAGAGGCTCAATGTGAGTTGAGTGGAATCTATTCTGATACTTATTTCATTATTTGTCGTTCATCAGCGAATGCAAACACATTTATTGGTTATGATATGAACATGGTAATACTTAATAGTGTGTGGATATCCGAAAACTAATTTTTGGTTTTATATACTTTCTTTTGAACCTACAAAGGTTTGTACAAATTCAAAAGGTGACACAAGCTCATCCATTTTAGATTATGTAGCTACTAACATTCTATATACTTCATATAGGTCTAGAGTCTTTAATCCACATATATAAACCAATATATCGAGACCTTTCTGAAAATAACTTATTCCTTTTTTCTAATATGGTGATATCACAGCAGTGGAGTTGTATTGTTGATCTTTCTTTAAAAATTATTAAATATAGACCCAGTTTTTTGAAAATATAATAATATTTCTAGATTGTTGCTGCTCTTATAAAGACATCAGACTTAAAAAATCACAATTACAAAATAGCTGGTATAATGTAAATATGCCTTGTATGAAAATCAAACTAAATAATTTGTATTTTATACAAAAAACTATTAAAAATAATAATGTGGTATCTGAATATTAAAATCTCAAAAAAGTACATAAAAACGAAATAAATAAAACTAAGCAATATTTCTTCAAGAATTAAAATTTGAATTCAGATCACAAAAATAAAACAATTTGGTCCATTGTTAATAACCAATTAAATAAAAATAATAAAAGGTGTAATCAAATTAAACTTAATATTAATACAGATATTATTTCAGAGCCCAATAAAATAACAAATGATTTCGCCCAAACATTACAGCACCATCTCAACTAAAAAGATATATCAAAAGTATGGCTGTGTAAGTACTACTTGTACAGCCTATATATTATTCCCCATTATTTTGTGATTGATCCGGTCAAAGAAGACGAAAACATCATTTCAAGTTCTAAAGATGATTTAAATGTAAAAATCAATTAAAAACATTACATTTCTCAGCCGTTTACAGATTTAATAAACTGTACCTAGTTTTAATGAACGTGTTTTTCTTGAAATATTTAAAACAACTATAGTAATCCCAGCAAAAAAAATCATGATAAGATAGAAAACTACCGTAAATCTCAATACTCTCAAATATTTTGGAAAGAATAGTTTATAATAAAATGATTAATTTTATAAATTAATATATTATACTAAGACCAGCTCAACATGGATTCCTTAAAAATAAGTCAACTAAATGCACCCTATTATTTTTTAAATTACATTTTTCGAAAAATTGATGACGGAAAACTTGTAGGAACGATATTTTTTTATCTCTCCATGTCGTTTAATACAATAAAAAAAAACTTTTTAATTCACAAACTTCATAACATTCGCGGATCTATACTGAACTCGATAGATTCCTATATGAATGATCGAAAAATAATTATCCGATATAATGGTGTACGTTTAGAAAAAAGGTCTGTGGAGCTTGGTGTACCACAAGGCTCAGTTTTGGAACCACTGTTGTTCATAATGTATGTTAATGATTTACCTCTGAATATAAGATCTGGATATGTTACAATGTACGCTCATGACATAATTATTGTTGCAGCAGCAGATACCCTTGATGATCTCCGTTCTGGTGTAAAAAATATCTGTAGTGATATGGAATCTTGGTGTAGGAGAAATGGACTTATACTAAATATTACTAAAAACATATCTGGATCCTCATCTTTCATTTCTGCATCATGCAGACCAAGTTAAATTGGGCATATTCCACTACACTTAGCCTTAAAAATGCGCTAGATAGATTTTCCTATATTATTCTTTAGTTTTAGTCTTATGGTAAACAGTGTGGTTTTTAGCGAAGTTCTGGTGCGCAGTGTAACCATATTTTGATTTATTAAAAAAGAGTATTATGTTTAATATGAGCCTTACGTGAAAGCTGCAAGGAAGTTTTTAATAAAAATAAAATCTTGATCTCCCCATTTTATATAACAACATAATATTCGATTTGGTGGCAATAACAAGCATACAATTTATTAAATGCGTTTAATCGTTTCTCTTGTATATATTTATTACCATCGCCATTTAATTCCACCATCTTGAATTAGTACCACAATTTTACTAGTTGATCCCTAAATTACAGATAGTTATGGCACACAATTTGGAATTATTTTTTTAAGTAATTTTCAGGCTGATATTTTAAATATTTTTTAAGCCGCCATTTTGTTCCGCTATCTTCGATTCGAACCAAAATTTGATCAGTTGATTCTAACATAATACTTGATATGTGTCCAAAATTTTAGATAAATTGGTATGTAGTAGTTTTTTAATAATGATTTTTTTAACATTTCACTATTCCGTCATTTTGTTTTGCCATATCGAATTTTTTATCAAAATGTTACCGGGTCATCCTCATATGACTCTTAATTTTTGACCAACATTTAAAGTCAATAGGGTAAGTAGTTTTTTAGCTATGCCGCGAAGAGACACACCGACAGACCGATAGACTAACAGACTGATGGAATTGAGAAAACATGCTTTTCGGCATGTGGGAACCCTGAAACGTAAAGATCTGAAAAATCTCGGCGGGTGATATACTTCCATTTTACGAGAGAAGTAAAAATCGAAAATTTATTCTCATTTCAAATGTGAACAATATATAAAAAACACACACTGCAACAAAAAATTAATTTGCCAACACTTTACAGGTTTTAATACTTGATAACTTGATTGTAGAACTAATTACAAGAGTTAGCAATGGGAATGGCAATTTCAATCGATTTTGCGTTTTATGAGAACAAAATTAAAACGCGTCAAATTTACAAGAACGGATATGACATAAATAATATTTCTAATATATGCGAAATTGTTTCTTTAGAGGCTTTACATTGACGTTAAATCATTACAAAATACATACAAATTACGTGGACTATAAAATAAATTATTTTGGTAATCTAGTCCATAATAGTAAGTGTGGACATAGCAATCTAGTTACGTCCCTAATCTTGTATACCTTGCGTTACAACGCGAAACACAGCATCTCAGGAACATCCTATAAAATATGCCTCTCCATAAGTAAGTATGCTCTATCGGTTTTTTCATGTACACAAACAACAATTAAGTAGTTAGCGGTATACGTTCTATTAAATTTTAAAATAAAATAAAAATGCATGTTTACTTTGTTCGCTACCACATATCCAATAAGTCCAATAGGTAATTTTTCTTCTTTATGTTCAGAACAAAAAGAGAAATTAATAATCCTATCTAAGACACAATTTTAAAAAGGGGGCACAAAATATTATAAGATATTTCGATTTCACGAATATTTCTAAATATTGTTTATAAAACAAATTACATTTCAAAATTTAATTATTTATGTAAATTGTTTTTGGGATTTTGAAATACTAATCGGCTTGACTTAAACCAAGACAAATTACACATTTTTATCTTAGTTTTTATGTTTTTTCTTACAGTATCAACTTTCAGTCTCACCGATAGAACATATACAGAAACCAAATGTTATATTCCTTGATAAGGTGGAACATTAGCACCATGAGATATATTTTGTAAGCCTGGATTTTCTTAAAACCAAGGTACAAGATTGCTACGCTCTTATTTAATAATAATTATTATTACTGTTTTACTTTAAATTATTTCAATCACAAAAAGGTATCAAGATTGCAGCTCGTGGTCAACAGAGCGTGCAATGTAGATGCCCTATAAGAAAAAGAGAGAAAAAAAAAAATGAGCGCCACCAATTTATTACGACTTAAATTGGAAAGCCCCTTGATCTTCACGGCACTTGCTTCCTCTTGATACTTTAAAAGAAATTTTAATAAAATCTAAAAAGTTATTCGGACAGACAAAAAGAGTGAGCTAAATAAAACACACAAATAAAGTAAAAAAAAAATCTATTTATCTGTTACGGTATAAAAGAAAAATATAAACAATAAGTGTGTTATCAGTTACGGTATAAAAGAAAAATGTAAACAATAAGTGTCACCAAATCCAGCAGCACCTGGAAGTTCTGAAGCGCAAACTAGGCCCGTGTCATGGGATTAGTCCAGAGTCTTGAAGTTAAGTCCATGGCTTGAAATTATGTCTGTGACTTGCAGTTGCAATTACCCCTGACTTGAAATTAGGACTGTGACCTACAGTTGGCTCCTGACTTGAACCCTATGAAAACAAAAATTTTCTAGAATTTTTCATTTCAAAACCCAAATAATTTTAATTAATTCAAAAAATCCCCAAAAGGTTTCTACTGATTCAAAATTAACTGAAGTGTCAGAACAATAATTTAATTTTAAAAATTTAGTACTACCGAGAAGTATAAAAAAAATATTTAATTAATTTCAAGACACTAATCAGAACTTTTCTTTAAATAAATTAAAACCGCAAATGAAATCACTACAGATACCATCAATAAGCACAAAATACCCTGATGGGTATCGAAAATTCAGTCGAAACGTTGTGTTAATAAATCCAACAAATCCACAAATACAAACTAAGATCGAAAAGGAAAATTCTAAAATTTACTTTATAAAATATAATCTCAATAACCAGCGTTAACACTAAAATAAATACAAGGTTTCGACTGACTCCGAATGATGTAAATTAGCAATACGTAATAAAGTAGAAATAATTCTAATACTTAAAAAAACATTTTAGGCCCTGATGATGACCCAAAATTAATCGAAACCTTGGGTAAGAAAAATATAAGCACATTATTATAACTGACTCCAATAAAACTAAATTCAATTTACAATAAATAAATTTGTAACAAAATCGATTTCTATAACAATTTCCCGTATAAAATAAATAGAAAATTTAGGCTGACCTCGGCCAATTTAAATAGAAATGAGAATAAAATAAAAAAAAAATAGCAAAATCTTAACAAAAGAAGGTATGTATAGACCTGAAGAATGGCAAATATTTAAGCGAAACGTTGTGAGAATACTTACAAAAAATATAGATATAATAAGGCAGCAATAAGAAAAATCAGAAGGCACAAATATGTTTAAATTATAATATAACCAGCTTAAAAAAGGGTTTTATTTAACTAATTATTTTCCAGCGGCAAATCAAAATGCAAAAAAAAACCATAAACTAAAAAAAAAGAATTTACGTCATACTTAATTGTTACTGAAAACCTCTGCAAGCCATTTATTAATCTGTTTATTGTTTATCTATTAAAAAGAACGAATGCAGTAATTAAATCACACTATGCAAGCTGCTTAAATATTGTGGTTTTAATTTAAAATAAAATTGAGTCAATTTACGATCCACAAAATATGGTTAATATAATAAGAAAATTAATCAAATTACTGAGGTAAAAGATGTTCGACGAAATTCAAACTAAAAATGTGTCTTCGTATGAATTCGTTACACTTGCATTTAATATTTAAGATTTAAAAAAAAATATATAAAAACTAGCCCCTCTTGCATCAAAAAAATAATCGTCTCACCCGAGCAAAAGTTAATTCCAAAAAAAAAATGAGAAAAGTTACCAAATTACGAAATCGAAAATCAAGCAAAATTTAAAAAAAAAAAATATACCCTTTTCAGGATAAATGATATTAAAGCAAATTACCTATCTAATAGGGTCACTCAATTCAGTCGAAACGTTGTGTCAATAAATCCAACAAATCCACAAATACAAACTAAGACCGAAAAGGAAAATTCTAAAATTTACTTTATCAAATATTATCTCAATAACCAGCGTTAACACTAAAATAAATACAAGGTTTCGACTGAATCCGAATGATTTAAATTAGCAATACGTAATAAAGTATAAATAATTCTAATACTTAAAAACAATTTTAGGCCCTGATGATGACCTAAAATTAATCGAAACTTTGGGTAAGAAAAATATAAGCACATTATTATAACTGACTCCAATAAAACTAAATTCAATTTACAATAAATAAATTTGTAACAAAATCGATTTTTATAACAATTTCCCGTATAAAATAAATAGAAAATTTAGGCTGACCTCGGCTAATTTAAATAGAAATGAGAATAAAATTTAAAAAAAATAGCAAAATCTTAACAAAAGAAGGTATGTATAGAGCTGAAGAATGGCAAATATTTAAGCGAAACGTTGTGAGAATACTTACAAAAAATATAGATATAATAAGGCAGCAATAAGAAAAATCAGAAGGCACAAATATATTTGAATTATAATATAACCAGCTTAAAAAAGGGTTTTATTTAACTAATTATTTTCCAGCGGCAAATCAAAATGCAAAAAAAAACCATAAACTAAAAAAAAAATTTACGTCATACTTAATTGTTACTGAAAACCTCTGCAAGCCATTTATTAATCTGTTTATTGTTTATCTATTAAAAAGAACGAATGCAGTAATTAAATCACACTATGCAAGCTGCTTAAATATTGTGGTTTTAATTTAAAATAAAATTGAGTTAATTTACGATCCACAAAATATGGTTAATATAATAAGAAAATTAATCAAATTACTGAGGTAAAAGATGTTCGACGAAATTCAAACTAAAAATGTGTCTTCGTATGAATTCGTTACACTTGCATTTAATATTTAAGATTTAAAAAAAAAATATATAAAAACTAGCCCCTCTTGCATCAAAAAAATAATCGTCTCACCCGAGCAAAAGTTAATTCCAAAAAAAAAATGAGAAAAGTTACCAAATTACGAAATCCAAAATCAAGCAAAATTTAACAAAAAAAAATATACCCTTTTCAGGATAAATGATATTAAAGCAAATTACCTATCTAATAGGGTCACTCAGTTCTAGTCAGAAAGTGGTTTCACGTGCCAAGTACAAGGGCATGGAAAATGGCGGTCTGGTCCAATCTTCAGGTAAAATCCTCTCTTAGAGAGATTTTCTAGCACGAAAACTAACACTCACAGTGCAAACTATAATGTGCCCGAAAAACTATTGCGGTGTTGAGGAAAAATCCCGCTAACGGATTTCCAAGATTTTCCCGGATTATTTCCTCAGACTCGCGCTGAAGACCTGTGGGTTGCAGGTGACCAGAAAAGTGAAAAATGTGTTCCCCAGCTTCCTTTCCATTTAGAACTTTGGTTAACAAAGGTGGCGGAATACCATTGGCTAGAATATGTCAGGTGCTAACAACCTTGCCAAAAGAGCACATAGTCGGAATAAAACAAGGATATGATTAACATGTTAGACAAGAAAAACGACTCTCCATTGGTTGAGAAAGATACAGGAAATAATGCAGGAATACACTTGGCAACAGCGAAAAAGCTGCCTGCGCTCTTGATATGAGGAAGTACCGGATGGAGGGTTTCGAGAATAAGTTAATATGGAAGTCTTAGCCGAATAGATCCGAAAAGTTCCGAGACGACGCAATAATAACATTGACAGAAACAACTAACCTGAAATTTAAAAGCAACGGCTAGGCGAAATGGAAACGTAAATAAACAAATAATATTTAATTAATTACTCTAGTAATAAAGGACCACTCAGAAAAGTCAAATATTAGTCCGGAGTAGAGTACCAAAGAGTCAAAAGAATGATGTGCTAATGCAGGAGTAGTTAAATGCCATAAAAATGAAACGTAAGTTGAGTTTAAATTAATAGAATTTTCTCAACTGTATAAACTCATTATTTAACCATAAAATAGGAATTTATTCACACAATTATTAACTATTTATTTTAGGAAATGCATCAGACGCAGACGTAACGAAATTTCAGTTTATAGTAGGCTCCAAGTAATTATGCAACTATGGACAAAACAAAAGTCGATCTGAATTTCGGAACATCAAACTTTGATAGAAATTATAAGAAGGCTGTAGTTTATATAGTCTCAGGAAAAAAAAGGTAAGAATATTAATATTGAATCGAGAAATACCTTTGGTTTATTTATGTCTAGCTTAAATGAAAATACCTTTATATGTTACATATTCACAGCAAAACGGAACACGAATAATAAAATGTAGATTTAAGAGAAAGTATGAAGTGGGTATAGTATCTATAGTCTAAAAATAATATGTATATCTGAAAATAAATATTTATCAAGGCAACCTTTTTTTTACAGATTTTCTAGCACGAAAACTAACACTCACAGTGCAAACTATAATGTGCCCGAAAAACTATTGCGGTGTTGAGGAAAAATCCCGCTAACGGATTTCCAAGATTTTCCCGGATTATTTCCTCAGACTCGCGCTGAAGACCTGTGGGTTGCAGGTGACCAGAAAAGTGAAAAATGTGTTCCCCAGCTTCCTTTCCATTTAGAACTTTGGTTAACAAAGGTGGCGGAATACCATTGGCTAGAATATGTCAGGTGCTAACAACCTTGCCAAAAGAGCACATAGTCGGAATAAAACAAGGATATGATTAACATGTTAGACAAGAAAAACGACTCTCCATTGGTTGAGAAAGATACAGGAAATAATGCAGGAATACACTTGGCAACAGCGAAAAAGCTGCCTGCGCTCTTGATATGAGGAAGTACCGGATGGAGGGTTTCGAGAATAAGTTAATATGGAAGTCTTAGCCGAATAGATCCGAAAAGTTCCGAGACGACGCAATAATAACATTGACAGAAACAACTAACCTGAAATTTAAAAGCAACGGCTAGGCGAAATGGAAACGTAAATAAACAAATAATATTTATTAATTACTCTAGTAATAAAGGACCACTCAGAAAAGTCAAATATTAGTCCGGAGTAGAGTACCAAAGAGTCAAAAGAATGATGTGCTAATGCAGGAGTAGTTAAATGCCATAAAAATGAAACGTAAGTTGAGTTTAAATTAATAGAATTTTCTCAACTGTATAAACTCATTATTTAACCATAAAATAGGAATTTATTCACACAATTATTAACTATTTATTTTAGGAAATGCATCAGACGCAGACGTAACGAAATTTCAGTTTATAGTAGGCTCCAAGTAATTATGCAACTATGGACAAAACAAAAATCGATCTGAATTTCGGAACATCAAACTTTGATAGAAATTATAAGAAGGCTGTAGTTTATATAGTCTCAGGAAAAAAAAGGTAAGAATATTAATATTGAATCGAGAAATACCTTTGGTTTATTTATGTCTAGCTTAAATGAAAATACCTTTATATGTTACATATTCACAGCAAAACGGAACACGAATAATAAAATGTAGATTTAAGAGAAAGTATGAAGTGGGTATAGTATCTATAGTCTAAAAATAATATGTATATCTGAAAATAAATATTTATCAAGGCAACCTTTTTTTTACAGAGACAGAATAGTTATACAAAATATACGCTCGAATCTAAAAATGCAGCATATCTAGCCAAGGAAAACGAAAATCCCAAGACTTGTATGAAGGACTCGAAAACAGGTTTTCAAACTTAATAAAATTTAATTTATATCTACTCTGTAAAATATATGGGAAATAAATAGTTTGTCTAAAATGCTATTTAAAGTTTTTCTTATACAGTATATAATTATTAAATTCGGCAAAATTAAATAACTCCAACAATTATATTTGAACTGATTTTTTTTGGCGACATCTATGATTCGAACGCTAAACTTGTACCATTTACTGAAAATTATTGCTTTATATCTTTAGTTCAGATATAGGTACAAAATTAACTACTTATCGAGAGGTGACACTGTGTGTACCGAAATTTGCTGCAAAAGGTGTTGAATTTATATTTCGCTTAAATATGAACAATGTAACCGCTTCTAATAACAAAACTACTAAAATCTAAGTAAATCAAACCGACAAGGCGTACATATTAATCACTAAACTTAATACTAAAGTAGTTGATTATAATATTAAATTAATCATACAATGAAATGCACTTATAACAAAATTAAACTGTTACAACTCCTCCTCTCCAAGGAAAGGAGGGAAACTTATAAGAAAAGCTGACCGACGATCAGAGATAAATTAAAAAAAATATCCATAAAAGGTAAAGTAAAATAAAATATATTTTCCCAGTCTTTTGCCATACTATGCTTCGAAGCTCACTGAGAAAGATGTTCAAACCAACTACTCTCCTATAAAAACTGTAGAGTAAGATAAACTACGAAGGAAATGACTAAGAAGGAAACCTAGTATAAGAGAAAAATAAAAAACTTCTTTTAGAAACTAATTTAAACCAATTAGAAATGGTACCACTTAAATCAAATCATAACGCCAATAACCACTGAAGGCACAATAATATATAAAAAAAAATAATTAACTAATAACCATAACTCAAAAAAAATATACGGGAATCGCGACAAATTGCCTATTCAACCACAAAGGTAATAGATCAGATTACAAACTTCCAGTACAAAAACCGTACCAATATCGATATAACAACGCTAATAAAATTAAGAAATTTTAATCAAAAGGAAACGGAACAAATAAGAAATTCCTGGCCACTTCGCCTTTCAGAGTTTCGGAATTCCCCAAGAAGAGCGATCAAAACAATTTCTACTCCATTAAAGTTGTTGGATTGGGGTGCGGCCAGAGTTGCGTGACACCCAAATAAATGTGGGGCACCTCGTTCACTGGCTTGCATCGAGCACACCCTCAGGTCACTCTTCAACTCTGTCTGACTAGGCAACCAGGAGGCAGGAAAAACAAAAAGCGTAAATATTAATTTAAATTCACAAATAAAAAAAGTGTTGTTACCCAAAAGTCCCACCAAACAAAAGGGAGTTCGATATAGCTCGACCAAGCTGAAAGATACACTAGCCGCAGGCGACTATGTACCGTGCAGACCAAAAAAACTAAACAAAAAAAAAGCTAATAGGGTGTTCCGAATGTTGCCACTGCCACCAACTGGCTGAATTCTAATATACATGGGGTAATATGTGAACAAGATGTTAGGTAATAACGGCCAGATGTCAATTAACTATCCACATTATACTTTTTG
This sequence comes from Kuschelorhynchus macadamiae, assembly GCA_030620095.1. NCBI lineage: Eukaryota > Metazoa > Arthropoda > Insecta > Coleoptera > Curculionidae > Kuschelorhynchus > Kuschelorhynchus macadamiae. The sequence continues at coordinate 122,574 of JAUTXW010002904.1, read as the reverse complement.
CATATTCTAGCCGACGTGGTGGTATCCCGCCTGGGCTCTATGGCCGCTCATTGAGACTGCCAGGGGCCAAACACCAGCCACCTCTAACTAGCCCTTCCAGGTGATCTGTCTCCTTCTGTACTGAATAGCACACAAGAAAACGTCGAAATCAGAATTTGATAGCACCCAACAACACTCAGCCTTTTATGTAAAAAAAAGGCCGCACTAAAAAAGTTTAATAAAAAAGTCACAATAGGGTCAAAAGTCATAATCATGATGTGCAAACTTGCGCAAATCCAGTATAACCAAAATATACAAAAGCCAAACTATCAAATATCAAACAAAAAAAAACTTAAATGGGTAATAATAAACATAACTAGCATAAATAAATATGACATAATCAAAATAAAGAAAACTAAGTTTGGCGTCGCTGAGCGTCCAACAATTTAGTTATGAAATGCAAATTTGTATAAGTTCCAATATCTTAAATCCCAAATAATAAGGTAATTAGCTAAGAAAACCGACCTATCGGCAATAACTTAGCAAAATGAATACTGAAACAACAAAATGCATATATCAAATCCCAAATAATATGGAAATTTACAAAGAAAACCGATCCTGGCGGCAGTAACTTAGCAAAATAAAACATAACTAAAGTTAGGGGCAATTAACTAAGATAAACCAAATTCACAATCAAAACGAACGTTATAATCTCTAAAGGCAAGTTACTAATAAAGGTAAGATAAAATACCTACACCAAAATAAAGCCAAAAGGTAGAAAAGCTAAACCAATAATAACGATAAGCCAATAATAAAAGCAAAACATTAGTCAAAATCAGGGAGTGGAACTCGTCATCGTCGCGACCAGATTCAAAAAAAATAACCCATCGATGATCTTGGTTGATGGGAAGCCGAAGCTTTTAACGGTGTGGACATTTAGTAGGCTTTTACCACTGACAGTTTCCCGCCGCGATCAAATTCTTAGGCCCGGGCCGCAGGGCACAAAGAAGAATACAGGAACGAAAAAAGGTAAATTCTAAGCTGTGAGATCCATGTAATCATGGTGATGACCTTTAAGGCCAAAATTACCTAAAAACAAAGGTTGACAAACTGACATAAGATAAACAAATTAAAAGAAAAGTTGTTCAATAAACCACTAAAGCCAAACATGTTATCCTATTCTAAGAAGTAAGTTTGTCCAGAAACTAAATAACAATAGCAGTAGTACCGCTCACTGCTATGGTAAGAAAGCAGACACGCCATGTTAAAAAAAGTCACAATCGGGGTATAAATCAAGTCTGGGGAAACAGTCAAAATTGGTGAATTTTAAAAGAATCAAAAGCATTAATTTCTGATCGAGTCTTACATTATCAAAAAAATTGCAGTGTTTCTAACCCTAAACTTAAAATTATAAAGAGAAAAAGAAAAAAAATACAAACTATAATAATACGCAATATAAAATATATGGTGAATAAAAAAATACTGTTTTGATCTTTCTAAATTAGTTAGATGGACAATCGGATTCAGATTGGATTAGCACCGGTTTAAGATCTTGAACGTGCCAAATACCTTTACTTGCACCAAATTCATCTGCGAGCTCATATGTACCAGTTCCAGTTTTTGTTTTAATAATAAAAGGAACTATAAATTCGGGAGATAATTTAGCGCTAAAATAATTCCCGGCGTCAGACAAACTTTTATTTTTGCGCCAAACTTGTTGGCAAATAGTATAACTAACAGGACGCAAATTATAATGATGTTTACCTTTAAGCCGAGAGGTTTCAATTTTTTTACGAATTATTTGAAACAGCCGTTAAAATGATTCAACTCGTTTTCTAACGTAGTCCCGGTTCTCAGTGTCGGGTCTATTAATGCTGTCTGAAAAATCTTGAGTTTATGTTCCCTACCAAAATTAACTAGAAAAGGTGTATTACCTGTTGTTTCGTGACGAGACGTGCGAATAGCGCAAGCAATTGAAGATAAGTTATCTTCCCAAGTTCGGTGATTATTTTGTTGTACATAAGAACGAAGCATGGTTTTTACAACACGATTAACTCGCTCGGTGTGATCAGCTCTAGGGTAATACGATGCGGTGTAAAATATTTTAACTTTATATTTGTCACAAAGAGATTGGAATTCTTTAGATTTCATTTGAGTCCCATTGTCACAAGTTAGAAATTGAGGGGCTCCATAGACGAGGAAAATTCGATCTTCAACTAATTTAATCAAGGACTTAGCGGTAGCGTATCTGCAAGGAAAAAGTTCGACAAACTTGCTGAAATAGTCTGTGACTACTAAAATGTGTGTATTGCCTTGTTTTGAACGAGGCAATGGCCCAATGTAGTCAAGGCTGATAGACTGCCAAGGCTCTTTGATTTCAGGACGATTACCCATTAAGCCTGCCGGAGGTTTTTGCTCTATTTTGTTTTGAGCACAAACTCTACAAGAGCGAACGTACTTAGCCACATCGGCCCTCATTTTTGGCCAATGAAACCTTTCGACTCCCTTCCAAAATGTCTTAAAAATACCAACATGACCCGCAGCTGGGTTATCATGGCAACGATGGAACACTTCCTTTCGCCTATCTTTGGGAACGACGATTTTCCAAGAACTAGAATGATCTGGAAAGTTAGGATTTTCAAAATTAATAAAATTTAATTTATATCTACTCTGTAAAATATATGGGAAATAAATAGTATGTCTAAAATGCTATTTGAAGTTTTTCTTATACGGTATATAATTATTAAATTCGGCAAAATAAATAAATCCAACAATTATATTTGAACTGATTTTTTTTTGGCGATATCTATGATTCGAACGCTAAACTTGTACCATTTACTGAAAATTATTCCTTTATATCTTTAGTTCAGATGTAGGTACAAAATTAACTACTTATCGAGAAGTGACACTGTGTGTACCGAAATTTGCTGCAAAAGGTGTTGAATTTATATTTCGCTTAAATGTGAACAATGTAACCGCTTCTAATAACAAAACTACTAATATCTAAGTAAATCAAACCAACAAGGCGTACATATTAATCACTAAACTTAATACCAAAGTAGTAGATTATAATATTAAATTAATCATACAATGAAATGCACTTATAACAAAATAATTAAACTGTTACAATTTTCGCAACTAAGATAAAATGTGCAATTCGTTATTCCGCAAGCTGTTTAGATTTACAATATCTCTAGGTCTAAAATTTTAGTTTTCAAACGTCAATATTTCAAAAACCGTTGAATTTTGGTCAGTGAATTTTATTTAAAAAAAATTGCTAAATATGTTTCTATAGAAACAAAGGGTCTTTACAAAATGTACTTTAGTGATCAAAATTCTTATATGTTCAAAATTTTATATCTATCGGTAGTAGCTGACGAGATATTCAAGAATTACACATTAAATAGGCCTATATTTGAAATTCATTTTCTACATAACTTTTTTATTTTAATGGCAAAAATATATTTAACCCACTAAAGTGTAGAGAAATTAAAATTTCTCAACGTGAAAAGCATATTATCAAACGAAATATGTTTTACCATCTTAGAAAATGTTAAATTAGGAGTACAAAATTAATGTTTTATTCTTTTTCGCAACACTAAAGTTCTCTAAAGAAGAGCTCTTCAGAAGGCTATAATTGTCAAAAAAAAATCATGCTGTCTTTTGTTCAGGAGATCCAAAAGTACAACATAAAAAAAAATCGGTAAATTTGCTTGGAAGTTAAAAATTCCACGACACATATAACATAGCTCATATATACATATAGTTATTTGATAATAACTTTATACACATTATATAAATATTAATATGTGTCACTTTTCTTGATAAAAAGAAAGTTTAATTTGGATGTAAATTAAATTATAAGTAAAAAAAATATTAAAATAAAATAAATTGGATATGGCTGTAAATACCGACATCGGAAGTGTTTAGTAGCGGGGGAAGGGGAAAAATAAAATTTCACCTCCCTCAAGAAAGTAACACACTAAAATAATTTGGTCGACAAATTTTGTTAAAAAGCTCTATTATGAAATAAGTATTATAAAATAGTGGGGTCTTTTACTGTTAAAAACAATACAAAACAACAAAGACCGTATTACATTTCGAATTTTACAATTTCACTTGTGCTTAATAAATTTTCATAAACACCATTTAAATATACTTTATTGGTCACTTAAAAAACATCAAATTTTAAGTGTTTGAATCTGATAGAATGGCTGAAAGCTGCAATTTAATTTCAAAATTGATAAGTCTGTAATTTTTGTACAAACCAGTCAAATTGAATATTTTATTTTTTTAAATGTTAGGTTTTAATCTCTTTAAAATAACACAAAAAGTATCTTTTCAGAGGTTTTTTTGACCAAAATTTATTGAACACAATTAAAATTTCAAAGATATAAAAATTCTTTATGACATGTTGTTTTTGTTTATTTGTCCGATATGTATAGAATTGCCAAAAATTCCATTTTTCTACAATACAAAACTTGGGGTTTCCTTTCTCTATGCTGCCACCGACATTTTCATACAAAAAAACCCGTAAGGTAGAACAATTCTTTTTTCAGGAATATTTCCGTTAGATTGGCTTCACTAAAGCAAGAAAAAGGTAAAACTTGAAACTTATTTTCATACATATCTTTAGCTTATTACATTTTTAAGTGCATTTCAGTAGGTATGTTAAATTTTATATTTTTCTGTAAATGAATGAATATTGTGTTGCCTAGTTGCAAATCTTTTTGCAACTTAATTTCCATTAGGTTCGACCCCGACTTTTTTAGTATGTGTAACAGGGGGGCGCAGCCACTTCCCTAAAAAAAATTGCGGGGGGGTGCATATTTCCGAAGTGCCTAGCTGTAAAGATTTCAAAATTTCGGATCTATCTTAAAACGAGGGTTTTTATTTTAAAGTAAACCTATATTATTAGTCGGATCTCTCTCGGTAGCGTTATGTTAGCCCGCGGTTCGTCGATACAAACCACCATTTCAGCCTGTGATATATATTTCCAGAAAATCAGGTGAATTTGGCAACATTGCACATAACTTGATTTGGTCCAAAATCGAAATCATCGCAATAGAGTTTTGCACCGGAAAATAGCGAAATTGCGAACTTTTTCAATTTTTTATTCTGTAAAAAATTGGAAGTTTTTACTTTCAATCTACTTATCTATACCTGCATCATAGGCTATGGTTTAACACAAAAAAAAATTACAATGCGTGAATTCGTTAACGTTAAACCCGGTATTTGTAGACTAAATTAAGAAATGGAAATCTATAGAAAAAACAAGCGATAATAAAAATATACTAAAGCTCTATAAGAATTTTATAGATAGAGAATATGCCTATATGCTAAACTTCAGAAATTTTAAGACATTGTGTAAATTGTAAAATATTTAACTGTAAAAAATGTATGAATGTAAATGGATGATATATGCAGAAAGTATGCAATATTTTTAAACCCTTAGACCTCAATATAAAACGATATATATCAAAATATTTTATATTGCTAGTGTTACCATAAATTGTCTTACGATAACTTACATACTATTATAAACAGAACTGAAAACTAAATGTTTTTCGAAATTGTCTACAATAAATGGTTGTCTTCTATCTGTCAGCGTATGTTTGAACAAAAACTTCTTTCGACATCAACAGAAGTAATGGGGGCCTATTTAAATTTTCTTAAATTCAAGGGACTTATATTTAAAGAACTATTCTCGTCAAAATCCCCTGTGAACATTTTAGATACACTTTTTTTTATGAGTGTTGCTTTTCCGTCTTTTTTTTTCAACGGTTGGTTTGGACGACGTCGCTCTTATAGGAAGGTGTTTAGCGCGCTACGTTTTATATTTCTCCTTTTCAGAGTAATTTACTAATTTTGATAAACAATGCTATAGTAGGTAAAGGACACCAAGGTTCTTTACCTACTTAATATTTTTTAAGTATCATTTGAAAAGGTTATTGAAAAACAATTTTCGTAATTCAAAAAAGGCTATTTTTGTCGCAGTACACCTGCAGCCTGACCAGGTTATCCTGCAGTATATAACAATCCTCTGGAGTCCCTATTATGCGAGATACTTTAAGATCATCTCTAAAGAAGAGCTGTTTAGAAGGCTATAATTGTCAAAAAAAAATCATGGCGTCTTTTGTTCAGGAGATCCAAAACTATAATCTATGAAAAATTGGCAAATTTTGGAAATTCCCTCGTAATGTATCCACGACACACATAACACAGCTTATATATGTATATAGTTATCGGGTAATAACTATATATATATATATATATATATATATATATATATATATATATATATATATATATATATATATATATATATATTAAGATGTGGTATTTTTCTTGATAAAGAAAAAGTTTGATTACGAGAAAAGTTCTGGTACTTTACGTTTTTCTATATCAAAGTAACCAGAACAACTTACTTAAAAAATAAAACTCTTGTACGAAAATACGAAAATTGAAATATATTAGAATTTATGCATATTACCAAATAAATACATGTATACATAAACTGTGGTATCTGTGTCTGCTGGAAGTCGTTCCGAAAGATGTTCCGCCATTTTTTCAAATTCATTTTGAATATATTTTTTACCGTTTTTGCTACATTTGTATGTTGTGATTATCAAGTATAAAGTCAGCGTTCTCCTAAACAGCTTTATTGTTCGTGCCTCATTTTCATATCTAAAAATCTTTCAGATTTAAAAAAAATATATTTTTTATCTCCACAACTTTTTTGTCCACGACAATTTTGAGATGTTTAAGATTTTTTTCTCTGAAATTTAAGATTTATGCTACCAAGCCTGCATCATTTTCATACCGTATAATCAATGAATGCCGTCAAATTGATGCATAATGTACGGAACGTCTTGAACACAACTTATTTTACTTCATGGAAGTCAATGGTGATCATTTCCAGCATTTAATAAACTGATCACAAAAGTACGTAGTCTTTTTGTTGGTTATTAAGTAGACATTTTTTCCACATTGCCTTTTTCAATATTTTAGGTTTCATTTTGTTGTCGATGAAAATTTTGACGCAAAATTTAAGTTGCAGATAGTGTTCCTGAGATCTTCAAAATGAGATACACAACACCCCTATTTAAAATTAGGCTGTTGTGCTTCCCCCCGTTAGGGGCTTGAAGTTACGAGGATGAAAAAAGTAGACTAGTTGTTCCCCGATTTTGTTTTTATCTGTTGTTAATTTATTTTTGATTTTTTGTAATTTTATTTACATAATCTTCAAGAAAATTAATTTTAGGATTTATTATTTTCATCCATAAAAACCAGTTTTTTTTTCTAGGAAATAAAATGTTACCGACTTTTTAAACATTTAATTAGGCCGCCATTTTGTTTTGCCATATAGGATTTACAAACTTTTATCAGTTCCTCCCTGTTTCATTCTTAGTACATAATTTCAGTTTAATTGGATAAATAGTTTTTTGATACTGATATTTTAATTTTTACCATAGTTTTTTGATACTGATATTTTAATTTTTACCAGTATCACCCCAGATTGTTGTGCAAAATTTAAAACCAATCGAATAAATAGTTACATAGATTTTTTAACAATTTATTAGGCCACCATTTTGCTCTGCTATCTTGAATTTGTACCAAAATTTCACAAGTTGATCTTCATATGACGCCAATCTTTTTGTAGAAATTTGGGGTAAATTGGATAATTAGATTTTTAGTAATATTCTCTTAATATTTAATTAAGCCGCCATTTTGTTTCATCATAATGGATTTTCACCAAAATATTATCATGTCATCCCTTTATTTTTGGTCAAACTTTGAAGTAAATCGGATAATTATTTTTCATCTAAGCCACGAACAGACAGACAGACGCACAGAGAGACAGACGGAATTGAAAAAAAAACATGTTTTTGACACCTAGGAACCCTGAAGCCAAGACATCTGGAAACATTTTGAAGGGTGATTTTTTCACGATTAGAACTTCCCTCTTACGAGGCAAGTAAAAATTAGCTAACTTTACTGCAGCCGGATTTCCATACGGTTTTTGCGTGGTCCCTCAATTAACCTTTCGTTCCGAATTTTTGATTTTGTTTCGCCACAGTATTTTGACTGCATATGTAGTTTTCTGTGGCAATCGTGTTTTAAATATTAGATTGAGTTTTTTGTTAGGCTTTTTTTGTTTTGTGATAAAACACGAATTTTACCATACAACCTGGCTTGATATACATAAGTGTCCGATATTTAAAACACTATTCTAATACAAAATACATTTAAGACCAAAATAGCTGCTTGCAGCGAAACAATTTTGTTGTTATTTTCCCAAAATAAAATGAATATAAAATATAACCAGAATAATGCCAAGAGAACGATCATACTATAATAAGTTATGTAAGGGAAAAAGCGATTATTTAGTTCTAGGGATTATTCGTCTACGATTCAAAACGCGAAAGTGTATATCAATATGGATAAAGTTCTACTCTACTTTAAGCTGTTGGCGACTCACTGATTTATTGAATAGTGATTTCTGCGGACATCAGCAAGCATTTCGGGCATTAAAAATGTAATTGTCTTATAAGTTTAAAAATATAATTTTTAAACAGTATATTCTTGTTATACAGGGTGTCCGGGAAAATGTGGGAGATCTCTCGGACTCAGATAGAACATTAAAAAATAAGATGACAAGTTCCCATAAATTTTTTTCCTAGCGGCCCTCCCTACGGAGATACGGCCCCCTAAAGGACCCCACTGGAAATCGGTTTTTCTAGAATAACTTTTAAACGACTCAATATAATTTAACGAAAATTTAATATGATAAACAGTAGTAAGGACCTCTCAAAATGCTTCCCTTAAAACATAATTAGCTTGTTTAGTTTACCAGGGACGGACTAGATTGTACATTTTAACGCTCAAATTTTTAACACCCTGTATGATAAGGAGTTAAAAAAAATAAATTTGGATACCTTGAACATTAAGCTAAAGAAAAGGTGCTCTTGTTCATTGTCGATAAAATGAACCGTTTTCGAGAAAAAAAAAAAATAAAAGAATACAACTTTGGGAGTATTAAATATGTTTTCATCCTGAACAACCTAATACGCTAAATAGAAAAACTTCATAAGTGGGTTCAACATGTGCTCCGTGATTTGTGATGCACTCGCGGGCACGACGAATAGAGGACTGCTGTACTCGCCACAACAACCCAGCATTGTTCCTTATCATATCGCAATGAAACGTGATTCTCTGTAAAAGTTCCTCCCTAGTAGCAACCGGAGAGGAATACACCAAGGTTTTGAGATGACCCCACAGGTAGAAATCCATTGGCGTTAGGTCGGGAGACCGTGGAGGCCAGGCAATGGGACCTCCTCTGCCTATCCAACGGTTTCCATAGACGTTATTTAGGTGGTCCCGTACAGCAACGCTAAAATGGGGTGGGGCTCCATCATGCATATAATGCATCCTTTGGCGGGTTTCAAGTGGCAAATGCTCTATTGAATCTAGAAAAGCGTTCTGAAGGAACTCTAAATAAAGTTCACCATTCAATCGTGCCGGTAATACGCATGGTCCAATGAAAAAATTGCCGATTACTCCTGCCCAAACATTAATGGATTGAAACTGATGTTGATGATGATGAACGACAGTGGCATGAGGGTTTTCATCAGCCCATACATGCGAGTTATGTAAATTTACAATACCATCTTTGGTAAATCCTGCTTCATCGGTAAAAAGAATAATGCTAATGAAGTTTGGGTTTGTTCGTTGTTGATCTAACAACCAATTTGCGAACTGGATTCTTCGAGGAAAATCTTCAGGAAGTAGTTGATGCACTTTTTGCAGATGATAAGGGTATAACAACTGTTCTTTAAGTACTTCAGCAACTGTACTTTTTGACACATGAAGCTGCGCGGCTAATATTCGAGTGCTTATTGAGGGAGTATCAGCTACAGTATCCAAAATATCTTCCTCCAATTGCACCGTACGTACTGTTCTCCTCACACCAGCATCAGTACTCCTTTTCCCAAAACTTCCTAAAAATAATTAATGAACGTCAATAATGTTACCTTATTAATTGAGAATTGCCCACCAGTTTCTCTTAGACGTTGGTCAATTCGCTGAAATGTTTTCTCATTTGGAATATTGCGATTAGGATATCTTTCTCCATACAACCTTCTTGCTTCATAAGCATTGCAAGATGCAAGTCCGTACATAAGATGCATATCTGCATACTCACTAAATGTGTATCCCATTATCGAATTAAATTTACCAAGGTATTCAAAATTTAATAAATTAATATCGAAGTAGGTACAAAAAGATCAACGTGTCAAGAAGATTTCAAATGCACACGTCAATGCGAGATTATTTATTTCGTACCATAGTAACGTTTGTAAAAAAGTGCATTCTTTAATACTGATAAATAAACAATAATAAAACATTAATACTTTTATTATTTTTTTTCTCGAAAACGGTTCATTTTATCGACAATGAACAAGAGTACCTTTTCTTTAGCTTAATGTTCAAGGTATCCAAATTTATTTTTTTAACTCCTTATCATACAGGGTGTTAAAAATTTGAGCGTTAAAATGTACAATCTAGTCCGTCCCTGGTAAACTAAACAAGCTAATTATGTTTTAAGGGAGTATTTTGAGAGGTCCTTACTACTGTCTATCGTATTAAATTTTCGTTAAATTATATTGAGTCGTTTAAAAGTTATTCTAGAAAAACCGATTTCCAGTGGGGTTCTTTAGGGGGCCGTATCTCCCTAGGGAGGGCCGCTAGGAAAAAAATTTATGGGAACTTGTCATCTTATTTTTTAATGTTCTATCTGAGTCCGAGAGATCTCCCACATTTTCCCGGACACCCTGTATATTACTTATTTTTGGCATTAAGTAAGTAATTTTACACCACGAAGTTAGCCATTTTATCTGTTATACAGCACCTAATCTCGTCGTAGTAGTAGCTCAATATTTCCCAGTGTATAACTGATATATTCATTTCTTAGTAACTAATTATCTTGATCCCGTTGATTTGTTGACTGCTTGCGAATCTTCTTAAAATTTTTAAAGTTGTTTTTAAAATATTTTTACTTCTTCTTAGACTTTAAGTTAATATAATACGTAATACTTTTTATTACATAATAATTTGTATCATTTTAGGTACCTTAATTTATTAAAAAAAAACTAACCTTAATAAATGAGAACATTTTCCAGCAAGTTAGGTTAGAAAAAACAAAATACGATAGAAATTACTACAAAAATAATATAATTTTGTTTCTTAAATAAAGAAGCTTTTGATAACGTAAATGTTACTACAATCTTAATTAAAGTATGTAGAGAAATGTAGTGGATTATATATTAAAAACCAATTGACAGCTAGATTACTAAGTTAAAGTCAAAAAGGAGGAACTTTCTATAAAAGACGAAGAGTTCAAGTTTTAGTCTTCCGAAACTACAGCTGACATAGGAATGTGGACTAAAAAGGAATCTAAAAACATTTTTTTGTGTTAGAGTTTTTTATAATTATACATATCACACGTATGTTTTAAATAATAAGAAGCATGTCCCCAATCTCCAAGCAAATGAGTCCAGAGTAGTGTATTCGTTCATTAAACAGTTTATATTTACTTACAAAGATAAATGTTAAACGGCAATTGGTAAATAATTTTTCTGTGTAATTTAATATACTATTGTTGTTTTGACATTGTATGCCTATATCCAACAGCTGCCTAAAAATTCAAACAAAACTTAATTGCATTTTTGATATGTTGTGAAGTTACAAATGTTTAAAAAAAAAGAAAATGCGCTTAAAGACTTCTAAGAACAAAATAAATTGCTCTCCATATCCGTTCTTAGAGAGAGTAGATAGGCATACTTTTTTTATCTGACAACTAACAACTATTCCTTCGGTATTAATTACAAGGTAAAGTCAGCGTCCTTAGTCAGGCTATGCAATCTTGATTCATCTCCGTTATCCGGTATTCAGCACGCCAAAGCCCCGGGTCCAGTTTAATACAAAGACCCCTGGCAAACCAAACGGGATCACATTGTTGGATGGTACACGACGCTTAATTAATTTTATCCGGGATTTAATTTGGTAGTTACAGTCGACATTATAGGTCCATAAATTATGCTTGTTTACTTTAAACTGCTTAAACATTTTAAATTGTTTTTTAATTTTTATCTCAATAAATGATATGGCAACGAAAATAGTGAATCCTATGTTTCAGTAGATTTTTCAATTTTTTTTTATATGTTGTTATGTTAAATGTATATATATAATTTCCAGTTTTTTACGAATTAATGGAAGGCTAATTGACTGATCTAATTTGACTCGGGTATTAATACTTATTTTGTTTCTATCATTTTCTTTAACTTTTTATCGGCCAATTCAACTTTTACAGCAAATATTTTGCGTTTCCCTAAGTTGTTCTCTTCAACTCATGATTCATAGGTTTGATCCATATCTGAGTCATCTAAAGGACTTTTTGCTTGATATTTTGCAAAACACAAAATAAATAAATAGTTTCAAAAGGTTATTGGTATTTTTAAATCATATTTAATTAACTTTATATAAAATGTATCTTCGCAAACTGGTTGCAGCTGTGTAAAAACTTCTGCAGGAGGATCTGCAGGTCCTTGGGGGAGTAAAACGTCGATAGCATGGTTTTTATAAATAACATTTTTCTGTTGGGTTTTTTTCCTACATTATCACTAGTGTTTTGTTTTATTTAATGTGCTTTAAAATTGATTATGTAGTTATATGTAATTATATCTCTGTAATAAAAAAATACAAAATTACTATAAGTATATAGTTACTTATATAACATTTTTGTTGACAATCAAAATTATTTTTTTTAATGTTTTATTACGATCCAAAGATGATCAAAAGAGTGAAAATGTTGAATTCATAAATTGTTAGCATTTATTTCCGTGTTTACTGCCTCAAAATGTGGCTGGCGCTGTTTAAAAATGTTTATAGGAGAAGGAATATATTGGTTCATGTTTGCCATTATATTTTTCTCATTTTTAATTATTTTTAAGAATTAATCGCATTACCCTCTTTATCATTGACATTATAGGTCCATAAATTATGCTTGTTTACTTTAAACTGCTTAAACATTTTAAATTGTTTTTTAATTTTTATCTCAATAAATGATATGGCAACGAAAATAGTGAATCCTATGTTTCAGTAGATTTTTCAATTTTTTTTTATATGTTGTTGGGTTGCACTCAAATATTATTATAGACATGTCACTATTTTTTTCTGAGAATACTAGGTATGAATTTTGATATTAACATGGAAGAATTACTTTTAATAAATATTTAGGTTTAGAAAAGCGGTGGTTTATAAATATATATATATATATATATATATATATATATATATATATATATATATATATATATATATATATATATATATATATATATATATATATATATATATATATATATATATATTTATAATTTGCAACATATAAACTGGAATAAATCATTTGACAAACAATGAAAAAGGTCAAATTAAACTAAAAACACTAGGCAAGTAGAGCTATGTCAGATAAAATCTACAAAAACTACTTGAACTAAAATTCTACGTAATAAATTATAGATATTAAAATAAATTCTAAATTCTCGTAAATTTACTTTTTATTTGCTAAACTTCTTTAGTTTGTTTGCGAATGTTTATTATATGATGGTATATTAATGATCTATATAAGTTCTATTAGTTATTTAATAGATCTGTATTTTTGTAGGTGTTCAGTTAAAGTAAACAAAACTGAAACGGTCTGCCCAGAATTTGCCAAAATGTTGGAGTGGTCCAAAAGTAAGTTCTGATGCCCCTAAAAGACGTTTTGTTAAGAGACACAAGATTAAAGAGGAGAAGACAGCTTTTAATAAGTCAGTAAGTGATATACCATTGTGTAAAAAATGGCCGCTCAGAAGTTATTAGTTTTACCTAATGGTTATATCTGTTAATCAGAAAATGCAAGTGGCAAGTGAAGTGAGACTCACCATTTAAACTTACTGAGTGGTATAAGAACTTTTGAAGTAAATTTTTTCCTGATAAAAAAAATACTAATTGTCAATTAAAGATATAATTATTTTACGCTTCATGAAGTTAGAAATGACATTTAAACCAAATATTAACATTGATATTAAAGCCAAAAACTGAAATGTATATATATAATTTCCAGTTTTTTACGAATTAATGGAAGGCTAATTGACTGATCTAATTTGACTCGGGTATTAATACTTATTTTGTTTCTATCATTTTCTTTAACTTTTTATCGGCCAATTCAACTTTTACAGCAAATATTTTGCGTTTCCCTAAGTTGTTCTCTTCAACTCATGATTCATAGGTTTGATCCATATCTGAGTCATCTAAAGGACTTTTTGCTTGATATTTTGCAAAACACAAAATAAATAAATAGTTTCAAAAGGTTATTGGTATTTTTAAACCATATTTAATTAACTTTATATAAAATGTATCTTCGCAAACTGGTTGCAGCTGTGTAAAAACTTCTGCAGGAGGATCTGCAGGTCCTTGGGGGAGTAAAACGTCGATAGCATGGTTTTTATAAATAACATTTTTCTGTTGGGTTTTTTTCCTACATTATCACTAGTGTTTTGTTTTATTTAATGTGCTTTAAAATTGATTATGTAGTTATATGTAATTATACCTCTGTAATAAAAAAATACAAAATTACTATAAGTATATAGTTACTTATATAACATTTTTGTTGACAATCAAAATTATTTTTTTTAATGTTTTATTACGATCCAAAAATGATCAAAAGAGTGAAAATGTTGAATTCATAAATTGTTAGCATTTATTTCCGTGTTTACTGCCTCAAAATGTGGCTGGCGCTGTTTAAAAAAGTTTATAGGAGAAGGAATATATTGGTTCATGTTTGCCATTATATTTTTCTCATTTTTAATTATTTTTAAGAATTAATCGCATTACCCTCTTTATCAGTCTTAGCAAATACAAATTTTTGATTGAATTGTACCCTAAAAATCTATTTAAGTGCCTAGTTCTGACAACATGCAGGCAACAGGCAGAACTTTTTTATTTAATAGTACAGTCTTATTGCTAATCCATAATAACAACGGTTCCATTATGTATCAGTAATAAAAAAGTTTTCCTTTAAGTAGACTGATCAGTTGAGTGTTCATCATTTATTGAGAAAAATAGCATTTTTAACATAAGCTGGTGCATGAAAAAAAAACTAGTTTTTAGTATTTTTCAAATTTTAGATCAGATATCCAGGTTGTTCAAAAAATAAAAAATGTGGGTTCGAAAGACAAAAAAACCATCATTCAAAAATAAATTATATATTTATAGAATCGACACGTACTGTATTTTGAATCGACACGTGTACTGTATTTTTTTTTTATTAATCATATGAAAATAATTTTGTTGTTTGCGCCTAAATTAACTTATGGCATATTTAAAATAGTAGAACCTACTATAGCTAGTTATAAGATATGAAATTAACTGAAAATTAATATATTACAATGAAAACACTAACTAGATATTATGCGTTTAAGCAAAACTTAGAACAATATAAAATGGAAAAATCTAGTGATGTATTTTGCTATACTTTAACTTGTGGAAAGATATATCATGTTTAAACAATTGAAATAGTTAAAGCGATATGCTAGATTTTTCCGCTAAAAAAGTACAACAAAAAAAAACAATGGTGAAATGTCATATCTGATTTTGTTGCCATTGATAAAATAGATATTTGTTTCACCAGGCCGAAAAGCGCAAGATTTGATGCCGCGGTTGGCTTTTCAGGAAATCAGCCAAGGGATTAAGTCTGCTAGAATTTACTAGGAAATTCCAGTAACTAACAATAAAATGTTTATTATTTGGTATTTTAATACAATTTAAACACACGATGAAAGGAAATATCAAGCAGATTTAGAATATATATTAATCTAAATTGGGCTAAAAACTGACTTACTAGGTTTTTCCTTTGCTTGAATGATCTGTTCTCAAATCTTACTATTTACTTTCTAATCTCTTTACAAAATAGAGTGGCTTTTAAAATACTATGAATATTAAATTGTTTTATCAAAATGAAGATAAAAAACTTTAGAATAAATGTCAAAAATGATTCCCGTTAAACTATTTTTTGTTTAATTTGTTATTTTACATTTCGGTATGTATTTATTTTGATGTTTGTGAACCCCATTTTTAAAGTAAAAGTTTACTACTTTAAACTGGCAACTGAAAAATAGAGTAAAATCTGTACACAAGTACCGAATTTTGATTACAGCACATTGGTCTCCGACCTATAGATCCCATAAACTTAAAAAATCGAAGAAACATAAGATATGTATGTGCGAGAAGTAGGCCAATATAGGTGTCGAGAACTTTTGATTTGTTTTGCAAATATCATGCAATTCATATTATATACAGCATTTTTATTGCTGTATTTGATTAGTGGTGGGTAAGCAAAATTCAATTTCTATTAGCAGAGCACCTAATTACCTACTCCAAATTATTATCTTGGAGATCATTTCACTGAAATATTTATATTCTAGCATATAGTTATTTCTTGGTTTAGTTTTCTTACCTATTGAAATTCGTTGAGATAACTTCTGTGTCCTTTATCTTTCGCCTATTTTCTCTTTTCTGCTTTTTGAACTTTCCAAACCGAAATTTTTATGAAAATTGAATATTTTTGCTTAACATCTTTGATAATTTTATGAGGGTATTGAGTTACTATTCTAACTATACGTTGAGTCTTAGTTACTTAAATAAAATCTGTTTTAGGCGGTTTGTAAGATAAACCAGTATTGCTTTTGTCAGCTTTCCAGTTTTTGTTAAAGTGCCTGAAGACAAAAGGTATATCGGTCCCTTTATCTACTTGTCTTTATTGCTGCTTCTTTTTAGTAAAACTCGACTGTCAATAAGTTATCAAATCAAAAATTGTTGTTTATGATCTCTCTTAAACTTATAAACTGTAATTACCTTAAGAGAAAAGCGAATATTATCGTATGTAAAAAACAAATTTAAAATTTCAAGTAAACTAATTCAAAGTAAACTTTGAATCTTTCATGTTTATTTGCACATACCAGTATTGATATAAATATACAGTATCCACCCCTACACGGACTAGTTCTACATTAGCACCGGCAAATACATCTATTCATATACCAACAACTACAGGATTAAAGCAAATTTCTCAATAAGACGCTGCAATTTAGATACATCCCTAATCTTGTATTCAGGAACGTTGAGCATCGAGTTCAGTTTAGTACAAAGCTTTCCAATAAACCAAACAGGATTCCACTATTCGCTTTGACAAGTTTCCCATACTTGATTAATTCTGTTCAAAAACTTAGCTTAACCGGTAATACAGAAATATATTTTAAAATAAAAACTCAAGTTGCTCTAAAATAATTAGCAGTTTGGCAGTCAATGAGATCAGTATGATGAGAAAAACATGCAATAGTATTTATCTTCCTATAAACTTCTAACCATATTTTGTAGATAAATAGTCATAAATTCCAATATAAATTATAAAATTGTAAGGTAAAGTGTAGATGTTGGTACGAATGTGAATTTTTTTTTATTACCCATTATTATACGTTTATAGACTTGTAACATACAATTATATAATCATCATGTTATACTATTAAAGCTATTTAATAACATTAATAAATAAATATCAAAAAAAGAAAAATAATACCTGTATTTTAACTACCCTTTTTAAAGTACCTCAGGTAATAGTAATAGTAGGTGGTGTATATGCATCTTCAACAGTCTAGGCATGAGGGTGGGACAAAATTATGTAATGGAGTTCATGTTTTCGAGGATTTCGAATATTACCTATATTATATTATATATAAAATATATGATTCTAAATCCAAAATTTGAAATGCATTTTCTTTATGAGCTTAGTACTTTTAAATTCAATATCTTGACATTTTGCCATAAATCCAGTCGCTCGGTTATTAACCATTTATAAACACCTCAAAACATCTAACAAATACCCTTTACAATTAAAGTTAATTGCCAATAGATAATAAGCTCACGAAGACAGTTTGGTTTAAATTTTTTATTTAGTGTAAATTGATTAAAAATATTCCAGATTATAGTATTTAACATCAACAGAAAATACTTTTTATTTTTTAGACGAATATATATTTATAACCTGGAATATAATAATTATAGCATCAAACACCAATGAGAAATTTGAACCTTTTAATTTATATATTTTGAATTCAGTAACAAAATAACAAAAATGGCCAAAATCAGAATTCGTCGGAAATCAGCATTCCGTTGCATAACTTTGTACCTCTTTTATGCCTAGACTATTGAATATAGAAATATTCCGTCATTGAGTTTTGTGTAGAAAATTTAACTTTAATAAGCATGTTTATTACTTTCCAAAAACCAACAGTTTGGGCAGCGCTTGGAGTTAAACGTGTTGACTGTCTACTGGTTAACTGTCTTTAATTTTTGTTCAACTTTCCTGTCGATTGATTAAAATAATCGAGAATAAAATGACGTGTCGGAGCATTTTTTGTGTTATTCAGTCATACGGAAGAAATTCTGAATAAAAGTACCCTCTACATGTCTAATAAAATTATAATTGAAGCTATTTCTTTTATCTGCTTCGCAACTTTTTCAATAGTGACTGTTATCTTCTTCTTCAAATACGACAAGGTTTTGCTAACTTAGGGCGTTTTGTAGTAGTGTATTACAAGACAAGTGTGGCAACCATAGGCGAGTTTTATAAATCTCGGAAGGGTGGTAAAGATACCTACCACACGTGTTTTTTTTACCTGTTAAAAATTAAAAAATCTCAAACCTATAAGTATTGAGGCAAGTTATTAATCAATGTGTCAACCAACACACTTATAGATGCGTAAATAGGACTTGAATCTCACTTAACCGCACTAAGTACCTCATTTTATGCCGCAAAATCTAAAAGTAAAGCAAGTGATCCCTCCAAAAATCTGATTTGTGTAAAAGGTATTTTTGTGTAAAAGGTCTTTTTACGTTCCTCGGATAGGTTGTCAGGATTTATCTACTTTTTGAATTTTGAAAAATCAAGATAAGATTTTGTTTTTAAACTGTGGTTATAAGTTTTTGATTCTCCATATTGCTAATAAAAATGATTTACACAATTTTCTCGTATATAAATGGGATTTCAGTGGAGATTCACCAGAAGAAAGCCATTTTCTTCTCATCGATAGGTCAGAATCTTATATTTAATTTGTCGAGATTTCATGCAGATGATTAAACAAACATAGCTGCTGACTGTGAAATTTAAGGAATAGGGCATATCCAGCAGTGACCCAACGACTTAGCAAAAATATTATTTCCAGGTAAATATAGTCTGTCTTGTAAAATATCCTAAGAGTCGGTAGCAATAATTTTTGACCCAGTATGTTCAATTATATTGTATTGACTGCAATTTAAAGTAAATTACATCATACTGTAAGCTGTAAGCTTAAATTACCTTCTATTATTATACATTTAAATAAATAGTATATATTAAGGATTTTAAAATATATCTTTTAAATAGGGTTGAGTTGAACCATCTTCAACATATTTCGGTCACAAACAAATTCACTGGCAGGGTTATGTAACGCCGTGATTTTAAAATGGGACCTTTGTTCAGACTATATCATAACTTAAGGCGTAATTACATAATATGACAAGATAGTACTTCGACAAGATTATCGACACACTGATAATTTTTGTGTGCAACGGTTTATTTCTTTTATTTTGATATTTAGGGCCTCGATTTTGAGGGCCTCTAGGATTTCTAATATTTTTCGGAAAACTCTGAGCCCCCTATTTTTGAGTTATTCGCTGTTATTGCTACCTCAGGTAGGCCTCAAGGAATTCGATTGTACATCTTGAGAGTGACCCGAAAACTGTTGACCAATTAATGTAAAAATCGTAGATGTGAACTTCTATTCTCATTTAATTCAGAAAAATAGGAGTTTACGTCAAACTTAAATGAACTAAATTGTAATATGTCTAAAAAACTGCAATGGCTTTGAATACCGAGTTAAAAGCACTATTTCTATGCAGCCGTATATCTATTATTAGACAACCTAATAATAAACTGACATTTACGAGGCGTGGATTGAAAATTCTTTAGATATTTGCAGGGCTTCTATTATAATAAGTTGCTCTGCATTTATTGACGTGTTTAGTGGGAGCTGCATGTTATGTCAAGCGTTTGCTCGGATCATGTATACTTATTATTCATCTTGATTTAATGAGGAAGCTCTTTTGTAATTAGCGCTGCAACCGCTTCCGTTCCGGCTGTCCTGCGTACACCTTAATTATATCCGAATAATAAGATGGAACAGCAAACAACGGAAAACCCACTGTTAACTTAACAATATTGCTTACGGCACATAGCCCGGTGGGACAGTAGACAATAGATGACAATAACGTCAGGAATTACGATCGGAGGCAAATGATTTCGGTCGAGTGGGAACAGAGATTGCGTCAAAGAGAAACCGTAATTTATCGCAATTGGAATTTATATGTTAGAAATCAATTTATTTGTTGCTGGCACGTGAAGCTCCAGATTACATCGTCCGCAAGTATTTCGTGCAAGAAATGGTATCATTAATGACTAAGGCAATATTGTAAATTCTTCATTATAATTTTCTTGTTTTACCAATACCCTTTTAAAAAATTCCTCAAAGAAAAAAGTGTCATATCCTATACTATTACCTACTGAAGCTTTATTTATACAAACAAATTTATTTCTAGTGTAACCTCAGCTCAGAACTGTATAAATGCTACAATATTCAATTTCAGTATTTGATTTTTTCTTCTTCGCTTAACAATTAAGTAATTTCGCAAGAGGCCAGTAGCCCAGTCAACACGTTTGTATCCGTAGTTGTCATTCGGTAGCCAAAGATGTATTCACAGTTTAAGCTCAAATACCTCCAAACCTATTTATGACAAGGCGGAGGCCTATCCTGTGGCCAGCTCGATTTATCATATTAAATGATTTTTTTCTGTAGGGACACATAAAAATTATTTCCTGTGCATTTTATATTTCTCAAATAGGAGTGGCTTTTATTTTTCTTTTGTAGAAAAAATTTGATTTTTGTTTGTCTCGGTACAATAAATAAATCAATTTGAACAAATAAAACAACAAACAGCTCCCTGTTTCTAAAATATTTTCAAATATGACAACAATAAGCACATATATCCATTGGTATCTAACGTGAGAACGCGATGTGAAGCTCTGTATCAGCTGACTATTTCCTACGTTCGCATTACTATATCGATTTAATTAAGTATAAAAACCATTGCCAAAAATCAGGCAAAAACCTTAAAATAACCAAGAGAGCCATAAGCATATATAAATATTTTGTGAGAACAATTGAATCAGTGAGTTCGGATACAGTATACAAGTCCAAAATTTTACATTTTAAAGTAAGATAGCCATTTTGTTTAAAAAGCGTATTTTCATTGATTGAGCATAAAACCATATATACTTAGCCTTTAACGTAAAATCTTCGGTTCGATCCTTAAAGTGAGAAGAAAAACCGTGCATGTGACTTGTACGGTTTTTTAACTCAGCCACAAAATATTTGGTAGCCGTTTGTTTACAAGCACAGCGTTAGTGATAGTGATAGTGAAGAAGTAAGTAATACTAGTAGTTGTAGCAGAAAAAGAAATGTCGCTATTTGGAAACACAACACAACAAAACTACTCATTTGTATGTAATGACCGTAAAAACCTGCATGTAGGTAGGTTAATACGTTTTAAAAATTTTGGCTTGAATTTTACGTACTTATTTTATTTTTAGCTATACAAAAAAAATGTAAGCAACAACTGAGGGATAAAAAAGGCGTTTTATCTATTTTCACATTATTCCTCCAAAAGCATTGGTTATTTAGACGTATCTTTGGACGTAAAAAAAATGTATAGTCTTTTTATCGAAAAATGTCTAGAACTCGAAAACTTAAATACGAACTCTGTCTAAGAGATTTCAACCAAAATTTCTATTTTAAGTTTGGGAGACCCCAGGTCAGGTTCATGTATGCTCGGAGTGCGAAAGACATGGAACCAGGCTTAAAGATGTTTACCTTAACGATAATACCGAAAGAATTGTTGCAGCAGAACTAATGGTTCATAAAAGGTGGGCGAAGAAGTTTTACAACAAAAAAAGGAATGTGACAACCTGTGTACTGAACGACTAGAAGTAATGGGACTAGCTCTCGATAGTATGAAAAATATGCCACTACTGCATATTTCAGTACAGGAGATTTTTTATTTCAGGCAGCTTTGGGTATACGGATTCCAAATACACAATCTTAAGGAGAATCCAATTCATTTTTAAACTTACCATAAAAGCCAACATCAGAAAAGACCCCAAGTGTACACATTCCTTAATGACTACATAATGAATCACATAACTCCTAATAACACTGAATTATACTTATTTTCCGATGTATGAGCAGGGCAGAACCGAAACGAAACCATGGTTCGTTTTCTTTTAGCATTACAGGCTACTAAGAGACTCAAGAAAATATATCAATACTTCTCGATATAAGAACTATCGTTTTTGCTCTGCAACCGCGATTTTGGCTGTGCAAAACGGAATTTCAGAAAACATGATCGAATCTCCAGAGAATATAAAGGCTTGGTAATAAGTTCCAGAAAAAGCAATAGTTTACTGTGAAGCAAATTCGATATACAGCGATACTACAGATTTTAAAAACTGGTGGCCTGACCACTATAAGAAACGTGTAATACTTTAACTCAAAGTGCTGGTTCCAAGAAAGAAACATTTTCTGTATCCAACTACAGGCAGTTCATGTATGAAAGTTGAAATACTGGATATGTGAAAACGAATGGGAATTAATAGATGGTTTAGACACCAATAATTTCATTGTATTTTCGTGTAGTATATAATAGAAAAAATTTCGTTTGCTTTTTTTATACGGGGTTTAGTACAAGTTCATCAAGTGCTTTTATCTGTGACTGGTAGATCATTTTATTTTCTGGAAAATTATTATTAAAAATACATAGCAAACCACGAGATCTAAAACTTTTGTATGAATGTCAATTGTCTATATCAAGTAGTTTCAACTTTAAAAGGTATTTATTGATTTCCTTAAAACGATGATTTTGGACATTTCCTTCCTCCAATTCATCGATTCAATTGAAGGCGTCTTTAACCATTAACTGTTGTGACAGTTACATTAAAGTCCATGTTCTGAGGTTTGAGTTATTTTTTTAAATCATTTGCATAGTTTTCAACAAAAATCGCGAAAAGTAGCTTTGTATCAATGATTAATTTGGACTTTTAAAAACGCAAGTGACCTAAGAGGATTAACCAAGTTTGAACAATATCCACTGGTGTGGGACACAGATTGCCGAAACCAACAAGTCTGTTTTAAAAGGAAACGCAGATTAAGAAGAACGAAGAAAAATCATCTTTGTGGAATAAGTGCTATAGAAATGATATAATATATATTCTGCCCAAAGTGAAATTTACTCTTTTTCAAGATTTTCGCTATTCCAGAAAAATTAAATGCTTTTAATTTTAGTTTCTAATGAACGGTCCTGAACAAGTAATTAACGAAATCATAAACCTGTTTAGATAATTTAGAAACCGCCAGTAACAATAATAATTATTATTATAATAATTATTATAATAATAATAATAATATAAATATCGACCAAGCACAAACTGGTAATGCCGCAGGTATTAATTACCAACTTTTACCGTTGTATATACCCTATATCCGCATACCCTCTCAATTGTTAAAAATATTTGTACTAGTTTAATAAATAAGTTTTACAAAAAAGGTCACAACGCACACAATAATTCGATAGTGCGTGCTGGAATTGGGAAACTATTAGGTCGAGTTTTAGCTTTAATAGGTTCTAGAATTCATGAACTAAATACATGGCAGAACACAAAAACTGCTTTAGAATTAAATGTTGGTGATCAAAGAAATTTGGATTATTTAGTTCAAGTCTTATTAACATAACACGTTAAGTACCATATAAGTTTGGTATGTGTTGTAAAAATGCACGCCCACTGATTTTTTTAAAATTAAATTCTTTAATTATTACACCAAACGAAAAAAAAATTAGGATACAGATTTACGAAGATTTAGCTTTAAAACATTCATAAGCAGTTTAACCGATTAATTTCAAAATAATGTTACTACCCCGCATCATAAACCTAATAGTATTGTAAATCGTTTTCACTCAACGATTATTGAACACTTTATTTATGGACTACGCAATAATTGCCTATAATAACGCAATAACTAATTATACCCCTTTTGAACTACCTCACGGACATACATGTTCACGAGATGCCAACGAAATTTTTACCTTAGAAGAATTTTTCTCAGATTATGCCGAAAATCATAAAAATATACTAAAACATATTTTCAGAAATGTCCAAAATCATTTAGAAGCGCAAAAACAAAATAATGTTTCTAAACATAATGCCGGAGGTGCGGAAATAAAGTCCTTACAGAGACAAGGTAAGCACCCCGACAACCTTGAACAAAAATACCCCTATTATAAAACCCTTTTTATTTTATTTTCTGTGCCTCAATATTTAAATAGAGTAATTATCTAATAAAAATCAATGACAAATGGTAACAGAAGCAAGCATATGGGGTAGGCTTATTTAAATATTTCTCGGAATATACACCTCATAAATATTTACTTAACATAATAAAATAATAATTACCAAAATATATGTACACGCTGTGTATTAATAACTAGAAAAGAGAGTTGTCTTTCCACTATCTTGTGGTAACCAAGAAAGTAACGCACATCATTCCTACAGCACATGGAAAGGGTTGATTCGCAGGTAGGCTTTCTAACAGGGATGAAATTTGTCCTGAATATGCTTTTTGGCCTTCCTAAAAGTCACATTGTACATTATCATACTTCGTTTATAGAATACAGTGGGGCAGAAGTAAAGCATTCAACTTATGAACACACGTGTTACATCCCTTTAAATGGAGGTTATGAAGTTCTGAACTTCCAAAAAGTATTTGCGAAATGCCCAAAACGGCGATCGGATTTCTTAGAGGTAATTTATTCATCAACTACAGAACTTCATGGCAACTGTACTTAAAAATCTCGATTTGGGTAAGTCACGTAAACCCTCAAAAATATTGTACAATTTCGATCACTAGTATAGAATAACCTACCTATCCCTGATGGATTTTGGGATAGAAAAGAACCCACGAAGGAACGGCAAAATCATGTGTCAAAAAATTCTGTAGAGCCGCGCTAATCATCCAGAATTACACTACTCACCAGTGAGGGCATATGTCGACCTCTGTATCATTACCCAGACTTCATAAATGCAAATAAAAATATACTTTCCTTATATAGCACAATAATTTTAGTAAAATATAATCATTATCTAATACCAATATATTTATTTTAGTGTTAACCGTAAAACATTTCTCCCCCAAAGTAATTCTACGTCGATGCCTTTTGTAAGCTTCCAAATTACATTAAGATTTATTTACGACTATAGAATATCGTTCGACTAGAAACCCCTATAAGATATTTGACAAATGCGCGTAAAAAAAAGACAACACCAGTGAAAACGATTTCTAAGAGGAACGTGTTGGCTTACACACACAGTGAGATTAATGTACAGCTGATAACCGCAGTTCCTAAAGAACGAAAATAAAACATGCAAGTTTTGCAAAACTAAATTTTTGTTTTCACCCACATATAAATGTAACTAATAGTAAGTAAAATGGAATCGTATTTTATACCTGATAGGAGGATAATAACTTTTCTGTTAATATTTTAGACAAAACATAGAGAAAATAAACATCAGTTCTTAAACCATACTAAGCCAGAATATAGTCCTTTAGTTCACTAGTGAATAAATTCCAATTGGCTGTGGACAGCCTCCATTTACGAGTGGGGTATATAAATTCACTAGACAAATCGTCGATTTTGAAATTAATTAAAATAGGAAAATGGTCAAAATCTAATGAATCGGGATGGGTCTGCCAACTCAACTCCGGACCTAACTTGCTGGAAACAATTGTTATATCAATACAAGATATAATAGAGGTATTTGGCAGAGATATTTCACCTGTATTAAGTACAACTAAATTACTAAGGTTTATACCGTCAGAATTTGTCGAATTAGATCCCCACAATCCATGATGGGCATTAAAATCTCCACTGATAACAACATTTGGAAATAATGAGAAGATTTGTGTCCATTCTTTAAGAGATACTTTAGTTGAGGGGGGCCTATATATGGACAAAAAATTATACCAGCGACTGTTAAAGTAAACTTTAACGCCACATATTTCTGGAAGATATTTAGATTCGATTTTTAAATCTTGATACGTCAAACTTCTCCATTACCTCTCTGAACTGGAACTCTGTAGATGGAAAGTTAACATTTTTTTTTGACTCGCTAAACACTTGTGCTACTAATTCTATCAAAAAAATCGACCTTTTATTCCAGATAGGCGTGAAAAACCTCTTTGGTGGGACGGCGAGTGTTCAAAAATTTTAGAAAAAAGAAAGTCTGCCTTAAAAATGCACGAAAAATATTCTAACATAGAAAATTTTGTAAACTATCGAAAAATTGCTGCCCAAGCTAAACGGTTATTCAAACAGAAAGCTTTAAACCGTTGGAAAAAATTCTGTAATAGTATAAGCAGAGAAACCCCAATAAGTCAAATATGGAAAACTGTTAAACGTCTACGCAACAACAAGAGTAAAACAATTAACATACCCTCAGAGGCTGCTGAAATTTTTTTATCAAAACTGGCGCCTCCAAGCGTAAATAATTTATCTGGCGACTCTTTCAATTTTTTACCTAACCATTTTCTTACAATTCCCTCTTCACTAGAAGAGTTAAATAAAGCCATTAAAAAAAAAGAGAAAATACTTCTCCAGGTCTGGATGATATTTGCTATCCCTATTGCAAAATATGGGTTATTTTGCTAAAAAATTTCTTTTAGAAATATTAAATGAGATGTATAGGAAATCGTACATTCCTGAAATTTTAAAACGTTGTTTATTTATCCCAATTCACAAACCAGGAAAAAATATTCTTGAACAAGAGTCTTACAGACCTATAACTTTAATGTGTCCGGTGTAACCAAAACCTTTGAGAGGTTAATTAAATTTAGGTTAGAATATTGGTTATATAACAATATACCGCCTTCTAATCAATATGGATTCAAAGTAGGTGTAGGTACCAATCATGCAATAGCTCATTTAGTTACCGATATTCAACTGGGACTTAATGATAATAAGTGTACAGGAGCTTTATTCATTGACATTAAGGGTGCTTATGAGAGTGTTATTCTCGAAATACTTAGAATTAAATTGAAAATCCTTAGTATACCGGAGCAACTGATTAATACAATATTAAACCTATACAATAATAGGCAAGTTTATCTTAAACATGGTAATACAAAATTAGGACCTAGAACCACTTCAGTGGGCATACCACAAGGGTCAGTGTTGAGTTCCCTTATTTTTAATTTGTATAGTTATTATTTCCATCCATTGTGGCATGATAATATTACTGAACTACAATTTGCTGATGATTTCGTAGTATAGAGTGCCACAAAAACCTTTCAAGACAGCGTTACTAAACTTAAACACATATCTTATTGAATACAAGACTGGTGCTTATTAAATGGTTTTTCATTGTCTAACAATAAATCATCTGTGGTATTCTTCAGTCGAAAAAGAATTCCGAACATACCAAATTTAACTTTAAACAATATTAATTTCCCAGTCAGTAGCAACTATAAGTATTTGGGTGTTGTAGTGGATAGAAAATTACTCTGGAAGGAACACATATCCCACATAATTAATAGGACAGAAAAGGGTCTTAATTTGTTAAGACAAGTATGTCGATTTCATTGGGGAGCACGACAGGAGGTGGCTCTGTTATTCTTTAGGGCATTCATAAGATCAGTTCTTGATTTCGGTTGTTTGTTCTACAGTTCGGCAAGTAAAACACATCTTTTAAAAATTGACAGAATTCAATACAAATCTATTAAAATATGTATGGGTGTTATGTCATCTTCTCCGAATATGGGTACTTTAGTAGAAGCTTTAGAACCTCCATTAAATCTACGGAGAGAATATCTAGCCTCAAAATTTTTATTGAAACTTTACATGAAGAACAGTCAACTAAGTACTAAAATATATCAATTATTTATCAAAAATCTCACGGACCGCTACTGGCAAAAAAAAGAACTCCAGTTTTGGCTTTGGCATTCGAAAATTGTACCAAAAGTAAATACCTAAATTTCACTGACCCAAAATCTAAAACTCTATTTGAAATAAACTACAAGGCTATTTTTTACCAATTAGATGTATTTTCCCTAATTATCCTTTAGATAACAATCAGTGTAACAATAAATTGAAAGAAATCTTGTCAAAATACAAACCTGGTACTCTAGTAGTATATACTGATGGCTCAAAAACCTCCCATCAGACATCGGCAGCCTTCTGTATTCCTAGGTTGAACTATCAACAATCAGTTATTATTAATAAAGATTACAGTATATTTTGTGCTGAACCTGCGCAATATATTACGCTATCAAATGGGCGATCACACAAACTGCCACTCATATTTTAATATGTACAGACATTCACTCTGTTCTACGAAAGTTGGAAAATTTCTGCCACTCTAAAGATACTTTTCCTAATTGTTTTTTATATAGAATATTAGAACTAACCTCTGAAAGTAACAAACATTTTAAGTTCCTCTGGGTAAAATCACATAATGGAATTAAAGAAAATATCATGGCAGACCACTTTGCAAAATCTTGTAATATCGAGAATAGCATAAATGATATAACTTTGATCACCAGTGAATATTTGTAGGCCGTTCGTAACAACATGTTCATCCAGTGGAGAACAGAGTGGCAGGAGTATGGTTTTCATACAAATACTCACTACAGCCTAATACATAATAGTATTCCGCACGGACATTGGTTCCAAAGTACGAATACTACTCGGGCAATTATATCTTGCACAAGCCGCCTTAAATTGAATCACGTTAGACTACCATTCCATCTATACAAAATTGGAATCGACGAGAGTCGCGACTGTCCATCATGTGGAGAATATGGCGATGTCAGCCATTTTCTGTTAATTGTAAACAATATAAAAATGTCCAAAGCAATCTCAAAGGTTTTTATCAATAACGGTCTTTCTGCACCTTTATGCCTGCCCGAAATTTTAAAATCAAATAATGTTAAAGTATACAAATACATTTATTTGTATTTTAACAAAATTTGTATCAAGCTGTAGCAATAAATATATCCTTTTCTCCAAACCCAAAAGTTTAGCTGTGTCTTCAAACCTTTACTTATCCGGTCTACCTAGTATTTTGTAATATTTAAATGCCTCGATCGACCTGAGAGCGAGAAGCGTGTATCCCAGTGTACATTCCTTTTTACCCATCCTCTTTTAACTAAACAACGTATTGATACAAGTCTTAATACACACATAGTACAAACCTATACGTTTGAATAATTCCCCTTTTTATATTTAAAGTAGGTCCCATTATATAACTGATTTTATTGTTTTTTCTATAGTCGTGGCTAAAACACTCGTATGTAAGGCCAATAACCAAACAAAAAAAAAAAAGAAAAAAAAACCATACTAAGGAATTTCCACAATATCCTAAGGAAGTTTACCCAATGGAAAGGCTACCAATACACAAGGTGAGTCAAGATAAGTTGTATAGCTAGGCAGTTATTAATTACAATTCGATTTATGGGATAAGATCCAAATTTTATTAGTAAAATGCAACAACTTCAACATGCTAATTTTATGTTTATCTTTTTAGGTAGATGAAACAGATTATTGCCCCAAAATAGAACTATATGCTCGTGAGTGTTGTCAAGAATAGGAGCTACAACCATGCGATATGGAATCTGGAGTGTTTGATTAACTAGAACATAAAATAATTAATGGATTTAGGCACTTATCCGAATCCCAGAAATCAGGGTACTGTAATTATTTATTAAATAAATATTTTGTGATTATATCCGTCTATTATTTAATATATAAAAGAAATATTACTTTATCTTCTTTATTAGAAAATATAGATTTCAACTAGTAAAACAATAACTACGATAATTTTCATCAAAATGAATGAAAGATAACTTAGGGCTATTTTCTCTCAAGTTCTGCAATGTCCAAAATCAAGCAAACTCATGGTCATTTATTCAAATTTTCGACATTTCCAACCTAATAAGACAATTCGATTAACCTCAAACTCTGTACGTACTAAAATACATTTAAGAAAGAAACTGATTTTGTTAAAAACAGTTTTCATAATCTATATAACTTGGCCTAATCTTACGAGAACAATATTACAACCCAAATTAGCAAATTAAATCTTTTATTTAATAACAGCCAGATCTCATATATGGTTTAGGTTCAACAATCAAATCAATAACCGGAAATTTAAACCAAAAAGACGCTCAAAAATATGAAGAAGGCCTATCTAATAAATAAAAATTAAAATTAAAACTCTTATAAAAGAATAAATATCACTTCTTGAAAGATCGGTCCAAATGTTTTAAAACGATATCCAAAACGGAACCAACAGTCAAATCTTACTTTTTGAGAGAAAAATGGAAATCAAAAGTTAGAGCAAAGAAATTCAAATAAAATTTACAATCGAAATACCAATAGAAAAGAAAAATTATAATTATTTTTATTTATATTCTTTACATCTTTTACATAATTCTTTTAAAACTATAATACCCCATACAAAATATCTAATAATTTATGAGCAGAATCATATTTTCTTTAATAAAAAAATGTAAAGAAATCCTTTTTGGAGAATTTATCTGCCACAAAACAAATCCGATAAGGACTACAGAAGATTCCCCATGTGAAATGCAAATTTTGAAGTTCCCGAAAAACCTAACCAGTTAACGCATGGTTCCTGGTAAAATAGAACTTGCAAATACTAAATGCAACGATAACAGTAAAAACGTAGCACAAAAACGAAGTTACATATTAGAACTAAACTGTATTTATGTAGTTCGTTTAAAAGATATTCTTATACGAAATTTCAAAAACTCTAAAAATAATTACAAAAATCAATAAATCAATGCTCTCGAAAGTTCGCTTTACACACTCGGTATATAAAACCTCAATGGACTTTAAACCACTAAAACTAAATAAATGCAACTTTAAGACACAATAAAGCAAGGAAATTAAGTTAGAAGAAATCTCCAGCCATGCTTCCCCGAATTCTGAGGCCAACCCTAGAATTCTTCAATAAGAGTGGAGAAGTTATGGGATTAGCTAGTACAGCATCTTATTATGGGAACCTGTAAGTATACATCCACAGAAACTGGTGGGAACAATTGCCGGCGTCTTTAGCCATTAACTGTTGTACCAGTTCAAGTTTACACAGGGTGGACCTAAAACTCAGACAACCATTGAATAAGTCTCAATAGAAGAGATTTTAATAGGGTATAAGAGATTAGTTAAATATGCATATAAAGGTTTGGTGCCTAAAAGGGCATTTATATGTAATTAAATAATTATTATTAATAAACAGTTTTTAGTCAAAATAAGAAATATGGGAAAATTGAACATCTAACTTAAAGACGGTCCGCACATTTTGGAAAACACATTTAACATTAGATCCATTTTAAAAATTTATTATGGGTGCTATTGAAAATATGGAGTGGACGGTAAAGAATGTTTAATTACAAAAATAGATCTACAATATAAATCTAAATCTACTATATACATTGTATAAGGGATGCCAAGAATTTTAGGTAACAATATTTTAAACATGCCTTACTAATTTAAACTGGTAAAAGAAACCCGCACTGGTGTGGGAAGAACAAATAACAGAAGAAGATAAGAAACAGAATAACCCAGTCCAGTTATGATAGCTGGTATGAAGAGTTTTTTTTTAATTAGTATATCAGAACTATATTAGAAGTGTTGTACCTAGTGACTCGGGTCCTATAAAAAGCAGCAATCCAAGTATTTATGTGCGACTCTAATTTAATTAAAATCATATTCTAATAGCGGACTCCGAAATTCTCGACTTACATCAAACAGCACGTAAAGACCGGCCATTACTTGGCCCACTTCTCACAGTTTCGAAAGGGAATAAATGGCATCACTTCAGCCCGTAAGTTTTTGTTCCGTTTTGTCTTGACCGACTGGGTCCTCAAAAAATGAGCCTATTTGTTTTAGTCTCGATATTTGTTAAAACTAAATGGATCGCCTTGACATCTGTAAAGAGTTTGTATCCCCTCTAATATAATGAGTATTTGTACTAGGTTTATTTAAAAATAAAATATATATATATATATATATATATATATATATATATATATATATATATATATATATATATAGGGTGTCCGAGAACAACAACCCCTATAAAATGAAAGGGGTGATTCTACATAAAAAAACAATTTTCATATTAACCTAGGTCTGAAAATGCTTCGTTACGGAGATACAAGGTGTTGAAATATAAATTTGATTTTATTTTTTATTAAATATCTGCTGCAAGTAATAAAATTTTCTCATCATTATCATTTCATGCGGAATCATAATTTGGTATTAGATTTCATGAGACACTTACAGGGGGCTACATACGCTACTATTATTTATGTAAATTTTCCCTAACTTTCTAGCGATGCACTTCTGGGTTTTTTTACTATACTTACTCAACAACGCTAGAGGTAACCGTTCTCGAGCAATTTGCAAGTTTATCCGTCGATGCAAGGAAAACAATCTTTTTAATAATAATAAACTAAGGTGTATTTATTTCAAGACAATACAAAATTAAAGATAAGTGTGAATTATTCTAAACTATACTAAATGCTCTTATTATCTTGCTATAACATTTGCTTTACATACACCCACATACATACACGCACACACGCAAATACACACGTACACATTCACATCCGTAAATACGTTTTTCGTATTCTAGGGACCCTAGAGGCGATTAAACTACAATAAATCTACATCTGAATCTCTAGTATATCTAAGGAAGCATCTACTTCGATATCATGTTTCACAGCATTAACCTATTTATTACTTTTGTTAAAATTTAGACCGGATCCATCAAATGGATTCTACTTTTAGGTCTATATCCATTTTTATAGCCCCTAAAAGCATTTGAGGAGGTATCTGTAAATGTTTGAACCCATGTCCAGTTGAAAGATCTGTCTTGTCAAAATGTTTAACCTGAAGTCGCGTCGGCAAAACCCACCTTCAATAAGCGGCAGTTATTTAGGAACGAAAAATTTGTGCATTTTTGTTTTCAAAACCATTTTCGACCCAGGACAAAAAGACGTAAATTTACGACTTCTAACAAAAATATGGATCTTTTGACATGCTCGAATGTTGTTGTCCTAGGGGGTACCGGTATTGAGGTACATAGCAGGGGCGTGCGGTGAAATTTTAAGAAAGAGGAGCAATTTTTAGAAACTTACCTATTTGTGATGTAATTCGATTCTTCGATAAATTTTTGCAAATTCGTCAATGACTTCATCATAGAAACATCGATGCGCCAACATATTTTGGACAAGTTTATTTTCAATGGACAACAGCGATGTATGCGAAAGTCTCTCCTACCCCGTTGAATTTCTCACGAAATTTTTTATATGTTTAAGTGTTGAAAAACTGCGTTCTACTGATGAACTTGTGGCAGGTATTGTCAATACTAATTCACACAATTTCGACACTTCGGTGTAGGCATCTTCCAGCTCCTTGTCTTTTAACAATTGCATTAGTTCCTTAGCGTTATTTTGTGCGCTAATGTCATCAGTTTCGTAAATCACTTTCAGTTCAGATCGCAGTAACACTCGGTCGAAGAACTAGCCCTAATGAAGAAGAAGAAACGCATCTTCTGGAAAAGTTTTTCCTTTAAATGCATCAAAATTGCATAGCTCGAGGAATTTAAAATCATTTAAACCGGTAAATCTATAGTTTATTTTTTGCTGAATTTGATCGATTATTTCATAAAAGAGGCGGCTGTATGATGTTTGAACATCTCCCACCTTGTCTGCACGAAGACGCTTGGCTTGTGTCATTTAACGTCATCGTTTTCCCCCAAAATAGGTCAAAGTCATCTCTTTTTTGGCTTAACATCATCCACTTTTTTTAGTCAAGAAGCAATATCATTTGTTTTAGTTTATAATATATTAAAAACATTGTCCGAGAATGGAAATATTTCTGAAAATATGTTCAACAAATAATTAAAATTAAAATCTCGTTTCAAATAGTCCGAAAACCCCCTCGAACTATTTATTGCTTCTGAGTGCCACGTTTCATTATTTTCTATTATATTCTCAAATAGTTCAATCAGTGATTCACGATTTTCAAATACTGTTAACACAAGTCTTCCATTATAGTTCCACCTACTAGGAGCTACTTTGGGCAATCGTTTGTGGACAATGGAGTCCAAAGCTTGTGTACGTTTTGTTGACTTAAAAAAAAAAAAAGCAGCCATTCCACTTAAAGTAACGAAAAATACTTTACACACTTGAATGTGATTGATGGACTGGGATAAAACTAAATTTAATTTATGAGCAATACAATGGACAAACACAGCACTTGGGAAAGTTTCTCGAACTTTAGCTTGCAGACCCCCTAATTGTCCTGCCATCACTGCAGCTCCATCATAGCTTTGAGCAACTAATATTTTCTCTCCATTAATTTCTTTAGTAACGTTATAAACTATGGTATATAATGCATCTGCTGTACGATTTTCGGACACATTCTTAAAACCTAAAAATCGCTCTTGAATACTTCCGTCTGTTTTAACGTAGCGTATTACTATAGATAATTGGCTAAAATTAGTAATATCAGTTGTTTCGTCCCGAACGATAGCAATGAACCGCGCCTCGCCAATATCCTGCTTAATTCTTTTTAGAATAATGGTTGCAACAGCGGAAATTAAATCACTCTGAATTCGATTCGACGTTCCGGGAAAAACGCTAGACTGCTCTAAATGATTTTTTAAGCTTTCATTTTATTTAGCCATTAAACTAAGTAAATCTTGAAAATTTCCTCTATTTGAAGAAAGCCTTGTTTCGTCATGACCTCTAAATCCCAATTCGTGCTGTCCGAGAAAACAAACAACATCGATAAGGCTTTTCATAGGCGGTTTGCCCTTCCTTTGGAAATTATTTGAAGCTTATCAGCGAAGTTTAATGTTGAAAATCCCTTTATTATTAAGGCACACACCACACATTCACACACACTCTTCTTACTAAATTCTCCAACAATTTCAACGTTATTACCGCCAGCCGAAGTTGACAGTATTTGCACATCCACGTCCGTATTATTGTCTTCCATATCGCACCATGCACGGCGCGACGTACGTACACAACACACGGATAGCTGTTCAAACAAAGAACCTACTCCAACGATAGCTTCCGCCACCACTTAAACCACACGACTGAAATGCAAAAATTGCAAACAGCCGGTGGAAAGTTCAATAACCTCTGGCACGATTCACAGGAAATCAAGCATACAGGACTTTGCTGCAGAGAACCTAGCGGCCCGCATAGGTTCTATTCCATAGTCTATTGTGGCTGGGTCGGAGTCAAGGCCGCATTTATTATAGGCTTGATGATTAAGATAATATTTTAGCATTTTTAATATAAACTAAATTAATGGTTTCCTATTTCAAACATTACATTTTAGAAGATGTTTTGTATTTTTTTTTGGGGAAGCACTGTTCCCTTGCTTCCATAGACTGTACGCCCCTGGTACATAGGCTCAAAACTAAAAAAAATGCATCAACAGCTAGCGAATATAGTATCCACATAGTATATTAATATTGTTGTAAATGTATCGGCATAAATGCGCCAAATCATTGAATCAAATCTGAAAATTAATTGTGAAGAAAACATCCACAGATTTGGACCATGTTGCACCAAATCGACACATCAACGTGCAGTGCATGTTTTTGCCGGTAAGAAAATGTGCTGTTACATTCCTCCTCACGGAGAAATATTTTAGTAGTGAAAAAATTACTTTTCCAAGTTTTTACACACAATACAAAAGGTTGAAGTGACAAATTTTAATATAAATTCCGTAGGGCGGAACAAACTTGAAAAAGTTTTGAAAATCAGTATAAAAATTTACACTTGCTTAAAAATTCTGCACAAAAATTAATTGTAATAAGCCAATAAAATTTGAGATCAAATCCAATATTACAGAAATGTTTTCTTCCAAACCACATTTTTAAAAATGTATTCTTAAAATCTCCCAACTCAATTACCGCAAATTGCGCAAAGTGCGTTAGCGTGATTAAGGACGAATTACTATATTTTGCTGCGAATCTAATATCGTGGTGTAGTGAAATATTAGAATAAATAAATATCTGCTCTTAAAGACATTAAGTGATTTAAAAAATTAAAATCTCAAATAAAATGAAATATATTTTTAAAAAATCGAATCACAGGCTTTACCCGGAACTTCTCTCGCAATGCCTCATTCTTGTTATCCAGGAAAGTAAGAGATAGCACTTTTTTTCAACCTTAAATAATTTTAGGAAATTTATACTGAAACTGCTAACTTTTACTGTAAATTAAAAACATATTTGCGGAATTTTGCAGATCTTTTTTTACTTTACTAAATGTAGAGTACATTTACTGCAGTAAAATGTTCATTGGATCGAAATATTTGGGTCACAATATTAAAAAAAAACTTCTAATTCATTAGATAAAAGACAACACGTAAGAACTACGTAAGTTCTGGATTCAATTATATATTTATCTAAAGACCTATTAATAATAAAAAAATACGTTAATTGATGATACTGTGTTTTACTACTGTGTAAATTATGTACAGGGTTGGCAAATAAGCGAGGTAAGGGGCTGTATCTCGGAAACCAATCATTGTAGAAACTTGCCGTAAAAAATTATATAACCAAAGTGGCCACGAGATAATTCTCAAAATAATTTTCGAGTTTCTAACTAAGATAATCGCTAGAGTATTTGTGCATGCATACATGTAATCTTAATAGGGCGTTTCTGTTATATCCTGAGTATACCCCACCACTTAAAGATAAGACAAAAAGTAAGTATGTTTTTTAGGATAAATATATATATTTTCTTATATTAATAGGTTGAAATTCCGAGGAAGACCTGTTTTTTTTACTTAAGTTAAATTGGTTAAATTTTCACTCACCGAAATTTTAGGTTAGAAACAAGATATAGGGCTGCGGTTTGCGCGTGCTTGATTAGGCTTCATTTTGATATTTTTCCTTGTAAAAAGAACCATATCGATACATTTAATTTTTCTTTAAAAAATTTGTAATTTCTGTTATATATCAAAAAACTCCCTCTAATGGCAAGATCTTAAATCGAAAACACAATTAGTTAGATAGCGTTGGATCCCCAAGGAATGCTTTTTTCAGCGATACCAAGTTTAAATGCGTTAAGCCGTTATCGATTTATAGAGGTTTATTTGGAAAAACATTTAAACGCTCCCACCACTTTATTTTCAGAGATGGAAGAAAAAGATAATAATAAAAAAACTTGTTTTTTTCTCAGTTTTGTGTTATCTGAATAGGGCAAACTTTCGAGAAGCAGTGCTTTTTAATTAAGGATAGTGTTTCGCATTTCTTACCGCAAGTTTCTACAATGAGTGATGGTTTCCGAGAAACAGTCGCTTACCTCGCTTATTTGCCCACTCTGTACATATTTTAGCTTCTGGCAATATGTACAGTTTTTAATTTAGAGTATGTTAATATAGGAGCCGTTTGTATTAAAAAAACAAAAAAAGCATTTGGTGTTTTCAGATTTTTTTTTACTTTGCCAAAATAGGTTTTCTTGAACATAGCACAACTGTATTATATCTAAAGCTGCAAGTTGCTTTTTGGGACGAACTACTTGGTTTATGCGTTAAGGAAAGCTCTAATCCATTAAAAAGGTAAAACGTGGTGCGCTGCAAATTAAAATGCTGTTCTGGTTTCATTTAGTTAATGTGTGTTTTTTTACACATATTTTGATAATGATACCGCGGTCAAATAAACCAAAGTGAACATTTTCACGAGAACTGCAGAAAGACCAAGAAATGTTGATTTACGAGAGGCTCTTAAATTAGTCGTAGTACGGGTAGAGTTTATACAATTAACAACGAGGCAAACTTTAGTTTTTACTATAAAAATTATTAGATTCTAATTTATTTGCCTAAACTTAACAAGGAATTATTATGTATAGTTTTATAAATATTATACCGCAGTAATATAATATTTTAGCAAACTCCTTTGAACCTTAAGTCAGATTTTTTAAGGTTTAAAGCGCTTTTTAAATATCAATTAATTTAAGGTGGTTTATTTTTAGTGCAATAAATGCAAATTAAAATAAAATTGAAATTAATTCAGATTCTTATCCAGAGATCAAGAAACTTAAAATCATTTATCGGTAAAAGTCTGTTACAGAGCAGAAAACAAAACAAACATATATTTTTAGAGAAAAAAAACATTATAACTTTTACTACACATATTTTCAATTTAATTTTTTTTTATTTAATCCCGCCTGTAGTAGACAGGATAAATAAAAACATAAACAATGAAACAACAGCCGCTAGACTCACTAATAACTTAGCTTGAAAATAAACCTTCAGATCCATATTATGTTGCCGTTTTCGACAGTTCGACAGTATCCAAAATACTGTCTAGTACGCAAAATCCTAAAATTAGGTAAATGAAACCAAAGTTCTTGCATCGTTCTCAGCATTTTATAATCGGAAAATTAGAGAATGTTGAAATCTACACGTATCCTAATATATAAATAAATATAAATAGCCAGCCTGAATATCTACAAATTTGTTCAGTGTTCCTATCGTCCTATATTATATATATATATATATATATATATATATATATATATATATATATATATATATATATATATATATATATATATATATATATATATATATATATATATATATATATATATACATACATATATATATATATATATATATATATATATATATATATATATATATATATATATATATATATATATATATATATATATATATATATATATATATATATATATATATATATATATATATATATATATATATATATATATATATATATATACATCTTCCGTCATTCGATAGCCCGAAATGTCATATTGCACGGGCATTCGAAGCCCAGTGCGAACTTTGGAAGCCCGCCTTCGGGCTTCCTAAATACAAACGTGTGTGAAGCTTTCCTACGTTCACACCAAAGTTAAACTGTACCTAATTTTTTGCTTGGGCTTCATATTTACTCTCTAAAAACATACGCTTCAGGGTTCACGGTATCGTCGTGCTGTAGTTGGCGCTCTAGTCGTTGTGCGTAAATGATATACAACTCTGTATAGGTTCTACGGGTTTGAAAAGCCCCACTAAATACGACGACTTTAGAAGTACCGGTGACATGGCAGCGTCGCAGAAAATTTGGATTATAATTATAATAAGAAGATTAGACATTTGTGTATTATGGTTATGAATTCGAAGTGGGAATTCGTGGCCCGGGCTTCAAAAAAACGCGCGAAAGTGAATTTAGTGAATATTAGTGACATAGAGGAGATAACAAATTGTGGCTGGAATATTTTTATATTAATGAAACGTTCAAAGCGGATTTTAGAACTCGCTTTAGATATTTGTATGCACGTTAAAAAATGTACAGCGAAATGGTTTTGGTTAATTGTTAAGCGGTAGGGAAAATAATACTAGCATATCTTGCGCTAAAGACAAAATAAATCCTACAAGATCCTCATTTTGATCTTTGACACATTATTAGGTTAATATCATTATCTTTTTAATTAAATTAACATTCAAGTATTTTCTACGGATTAATATTTAGAAAATTTGTTCAAAAAAATATAGAAAATTCGCATGGCAGTATGTTAAAAGCATACACCCCATAAATTTCATACCACATAAAAACAATGGACCAATCAAAAATCAGAACATAACTCAACAAGAATGCATGGAAACAAAAACGACCTTAAAACGTTAAGTATAACTTTAAAAAAATAATCCAAGTTTTTTTATACATTGTCAATCCTATGCTAGGCAATTTGAAATGTCTGCACAAAAGATCGTAATTGACAGCTAAGTAAAATGTTTCCGTATTTAGTATAGTTAAAAGGAGTTATTTGTAGTGAAAAATAACATATATGAAAAAACTTTGCTGGCCTTTAAAACTGCCACCACAAAAATTGTATTTAATTTTAGTGTAATGTATACCTACTTAATAAATATGTTGCATACTTTTCTGGACACACTTGGCATATGGTTGTGAAGCATTAGTCCCGCCTGTGCACTAGCAGAGTATATTCTAAGCATTAACAGGCCAAATATATATATATATATATATATATATATATATATATATATATATATAAAAAAAGATCATCTGCTTTTAAGCAGATTTAGCAATGAAACATGAGGCCAGCTTTCGAGCTAATATCAAATTGTATTGAGTGTCCAAATTTTGTATTTACTTTGACACAGGGTATTTCTTTGGTTGGTGACAAAAAATGCAGGACATAATTTTTGTGCTCACTTTCGGGATAGAAGTTCATATTAACATGTGCTTGCAAGGCATTCGTTTTTGAGATAGTGAGTGTTAAAATTTTAATTTTTTTAGTTTTTATTATATAACAGTTGATTTACTGTATGCTATAATGCCTACAGAGTGGCTATGAAACATTTCAGAACATTTGATAGGGCATTACTTTTTCTTAGGTTGCCACTACTTTTACCTCACAGGAATTTTTACTACAGTGCCACTAACCATATTTTTACTATAAATGAAAATTACTGATTCTGTTCTGTAACTTCTTGGTCTTTTACATTAATTTAATTTTTTCAACTGTTTAGAACTTATTAATGGAAATGTATATTTATGCTTGGTCATGGCATACATGGCTCGTAGAAAATGGGAAAAATGGTCAAATTGTAATTTTGTAAATAGGAAACAAATTTCAATTTGAAAAGGTTTAAACCCAATAACCATGATTTCTTAGTTGACTCCAGCCGTGAGAGCTTTCGCACTAAATGGACGCTTCCTTTGATTCTTGTGAAGTCCCTGATTTCTTAAAAACATTAGAAAATATTTGTTAGGGGATGGGTGATGTATCCTTGTAGACAAGTCAAAATCAATCATTCATAACTAAGATGGAAGATCTCATTTCACAATATTTAAGTTTTATCTAGTAAATATTACAACCTTTTAGATCTATTTTACATTACAAAAGAGATAAAACATATCTTACCTGAATTACCTTAAACTATGAACACGTATTGTCAACACATTTAATGCATTTTTTAAATTTTAAAACAAAACCTTCATTAGAATGACGCCATAAATGCTCCACTGATTGGGAATAACGGATTTAATCAGATGACACTAAGATTAACTGATTCCGGACTCCAGCTGTAACATACATATATATATATATATATATATATATATATATATATATATATATATATATATATATATATATATATATATATATATATATATATATATATATATATATATATATATATATATATATATATATATATATATATATATATATATATATATATATATATATATATATATATATATATATATATATATATATATATATATATATATATATATATATATATATATATATATATATATATATATTATTCAATTTGTTTCAAAATATATTAATTGGACATAGGTTTATTTGCAAAATCAAACAATCGGATTAACTTGACGTTTCGCCTATCATAGTAGGCTTTCTCAAAAATTGCTCATTCCTTTATTTTTTTTTTTTTTGGTATATAAGGCTTTCCTTTCCTATCTACAATTAGTTTAAAAAACATTTAGTGGTCTAATTATAAAAAGACATTTAAAATTTTTCTAAAACTGATTTAAAATTGTATACTATTGACAAATAATTATTACAAAATTAATAAAATAAGTTTTCATACCTCGAAAAATGCATGTTGATTGTTTATTTATATTTGAATGATAGATAGCAAG
Organism: Kuschelorhynchus macadamiae; assembly: GCA_030620095.1. Taxonomy (NCBI): domain Eukaryota; kingdom Metazoa; phylum Arthropoda; class Insecta; order Coleoptera; family Curculionidae; genus Kuschelorhynchus; species Kuschelorhynchus macadamiae. Next base: position 80,576 of record JAUTXW010002904.1, on the reverse strand, counting down.
TTAGTGGTTTGCCAGGCAACTCATGGCACAGTTTTAGGTAAAAAGGTGTTCATAGTACGTTTTTTTGAGGAATTTAAAGATAATTTTTTGCTATTTTTTAATTTAAACCCTAGAGTAGAATCAGACATTCACAATGATATACTACATTGTAAAAGTAACGGCTTGGACGAAGTTAAAACTATTCTAAAATATCAAATTGTGGTATATTTGACTTAAATTTTTTATGTCTTGTTTGTCATTTACTGCATTTTTTTCTTTTTTTATGTGAATCATTTCTTTGATAATTAATTTCTGATACAGGTTATCTTCATCGATGATTTTGGTTTCAGAAAAATTAAATTCGTATTTTGTGCTTTTTTCATGTTTGTGTAATGCAGTGGATGCATTCTTTGTATATTTATGCCCTTTTCTTCTATTTTCTAAAAGTTGGGTTGCGATACCAATTTATTTCATAGGGCAGTTTAAACAAGGAATTTCATATACGAGGTTGGATTTTTTATTTTTAGGAATTTTATTTTTTAATTTTTTAAATAGGGAGCCTGTCAGGTTCTGGGCTTTATGACTCACAATTATGTTATATTTGAGATGTGTATGGCATTGCAATATATTTTTTTTTGCGTATTATCTTGTCTTACGTTTTCGTTATGATTGTTATAATTTACGTACGTCCTTTGTTTGATAACTTTTTTTATCAGTTTTTCTGGGAAATGATTTGCATTCAAGGTCCCCTTAACTTTATTGAGGGCTTCAGGACGGTATTCTGATGACGTTAAAGATATGGCACGGGCAAATGGACCAATCACAACACTTCTTATTTGTTTATATGGATGGTGGGAATTGAAATTAAGATATCGTCCAGTGCAAGTTTCTTTTGTAAACCATTTAGTTTTTAAATTAAATTATTTTCTTTTTGTCTTATTATAGTAAGGTCGAGAAATTTTATTTTGTTTTCTGTTTTAACTTCAAGAGTGAACTGAAGTTTCGGATGGAAATTATTGAATGCGAGAAGAGGAAGTTCTCGAAAAATTGAATTTTAATATTACTTTTTTTAATAGCTATGTAGATGATTGTTTAGCATCAGTTCCAGAAGTCAAAATAGAAGAACTACTTGCTACCTATCATTCAAATATAAATAAATAATCAACATGCATTTTTCGAGGTATTTAACTTTATTTTATTATTTTGTAATAATTATATTGCAAATAAATCTATACCTAAGAAAGAGGTCCAGTTGTTATATATATGTATATATATATATATATATATATATATATATATATATATAGATATATATATATATATATATATATATATATATATATATATATATATATATATATATATATATATATATATATATATATATATATATATATATATATATATATATATATATATATATATAATATATATATGTATATATAATAATAACTAACTAAAAGAAAATAAAACTAATACTGTGGATATAAAACTTTATTAAAAAAAATATATATATATATATATATATATATATATATATATATATTTTTTTTTTTTTTTAATAAAGTTTTATATCCACAGTATTAGTTTTATTTTCTTTTAGTTAGTTATTATTATATATACATATAGTTATTATTATATATATATATATATATATATATATATATATATATATATATATATATATATATAACAACTGGACTTCCTTTCTTGAGTATAGATTTATTTGCAATATAATTATTACAAAATAATAAAATAAAGTTAAATACCTCGAAAAATGCATGTTGATTATTTATTTATATTTGCATGATAGGTAGCAAGTAGTTCTTCTATTCTGATTTGTGGAACTGATGCTAAACAATCATCCACATAGCTATTAAAAAAAGTAATATTAAAATTCAATTTTTTGAGAACTTCCTCTTCTCGCATTCAATAATTTCCATCCGAAACTTCAGTTCACTCTTGAAGTTAAAACAGAAAACAAAATAAAATTTCTCGACCTTACTATAATAAGACAAAAAGAAAATAATTTAATTTAAAAACTAAATGGTTTACAAAAGAAACTTGCTCTGGACGATATCTTAAATTCAATTCCCACCATCCATATAAACAAATAAGAAGTGTTGTGATTGGTCCATTTGCCCGTGCCATATCTTTAACGTCATCAGAATACCGTCCTGAAGCCCTCAATAAAGTTAAGGGGACCTTGAATGCAAATCATTTCCCAGAAAAACTGATAAAAAAAGTTATCAAACAAAGGACGTACGTAAATTATAACAATCATAACGAAAACGTAAGACAAGATAATACGCAAAAAAAAATATATTGCAATGCCATACACATCTCAAATATAACATAATTGTGAGTCATAAAGCCCAGAACCTGATAGGCTCCCTATTTAAAAAATTAAAAAATAAAATTCCTAAAAATAAAAAATCCAACCTCGTATATGAAATTCCTTGTTTAAACTGCCTTATGAAATATATTGGTATCACAACCCAACTTTTAGAAAATAGAAGAAAAGGGCATAAGTATACAAAGAATGCATCCACTGCATTACACAAACATGAAAAAAGCACAAAATACGAATTTAATTTTTCTGAAACCAAAATCATCGATGAAGATAACCTGTATCAGAAATTAATTATCAAAGAAATGATTCACATAAAAAAAGAAAAAAATGCAGTAAATGACAAACAAGACATAAAAAATTTAAGTCAAATATACCACAATTTGATATTTTAGAATAGTTTTAACTTCGTCCAAGCCGTTACTTTTACAATGTAGTATATCATTGTGAATGTCTGATTCTACTCTAGGGTTTAAATTAAAAAATAGCAAAAAATTATCTTTAAATTCATCAAAAAAACGTACTATGATAAGAACACCTTTTTACCTAAAACTGTGCCATGAGTTGCCTGGCAAACCACTAACTTGCTATCTATCATTCAAATATAAATAAACAATCAACATGCATTTTTCGAGGTATGAAAACTTATTTTATTAATTTTGTAATAATTATTTGTCAATAGTATACAATTTTAAATCAGTTTTAGAAAAATTTTAAACGTCTTTTTATAATTAGACCACTAAATGTTTTTTAAACTAATTGTAGATAGGAAAGGAAAGCCTTATATACCAAAAAAAAAAAAATAAAGGAATGAGCAATTTTTGAGAAAGCCTACTATGATAGGCGAAACGTCAAGTTAATCCGATTGTTTGATTTTGCAAATAAACCTATACCCAAGAAAGAAGTCCAATTAATATATACCGGGTTTAAGAAACAAATTGATATATATATATATATATATATATATATATATATATATATATATATATATATATATATATATATATATATATATATATATATATATATATATATATATATATATATATATGTATGTTACAGCTGGAGTCCGGAATCAGTTAATCTTAGTGTCATCTGATTAAATCCGTTATTTACTATCAAGGTCAGCTAATGTAGCATATTTCAGAGTTTAACCGGTTAATGTTGACTAACTAGCCCGGTGTGGCTGATACCAATCTCAGCGATTACTGTATCATTTACTTAATGGTGATTTTAAAGTTAGTTTTTGATGATGACTTCTATAAACTAACTTTGAAGAGGCGAAATGACAAATTTGTGCTTTGTTATCGTAGCAAAAAAAATTAACTAATAAAAAAATCGAGTGAAGAAAGTAGTAAATAAAGCCACAAATAAAAAAAAACAGTCATAACGAAGTGCGATATAGTTAACATGGGATCTGAAAAAAAACTTATATTTTCTTATAAGCGAGTAGACTAGGTTAGGTTACGATAGTTAACTTAACTACCTGCTTATAATATAACTCAGGTGGTCATAAATAGAGTTATTAGACACTTATTACTTCAATTATTGTTTACGATCGATAATAAATAGAAAATAATATACAAACTGTAATTATACATGTCGGCCTGGGATTGGGATAACTACGTTTTCCTGTTAAAACAATTATAAGAAGTATAGGTATATATAAAGGGATAATGTTTATAAAAAGAAGGACTATTTTAATAGTTTATTATAAATATTTTATCCAGTATTGTTTAAAAGAATATAACTTGTTCATATAAAGAGAGAAGATCGGCATGTCAAACCGTAAATGAAATTACTATCTCTGTGCTAAACTTCTGTTCGTTACTTAGGGTTTCCAATTTACTGGCTTGTGACTATTCGTCTCTAAGTATTAAAAGGCAAGCATTAAGTAAATTGAAACTTTGGGGACACCTTTGCTATTCTAATTACTTTTAGTTCACGATTTTATTACTGTGTATAGAAGTTTAACTAGTAGTTAGGACTATTACATAAAAACATTGTACTAATGGCTATAAATGGTCATGATTTTTCTATGAGGCTTTTATTGTTTTTTTTTCTAGTGAGAGCGTCCAAAATGTGGCACCAAGTATAATTTAATTATTTAAGTATATTAGATAAATAAAAGGCAGATTATACTACAGATAGAGAACCTATCTAATGTAAACAAGTAGACCTAAATAGCGCTTCCGAAAGTGCCTTTTGTGGGAATGGGTTGTGTAGCTCAGATGGTTTTCGGTGAATAAAACTCTCATTTTACTAAATGTTGGTACAGCTGAATATTCCCTTGGCTTTTGTTATTACATTTGGCTGTAGTTTTAGGATTTGCATGTATCCGTTGGGTTCTTTTGATAAACATTAAGACTTTTAAAAATAACCAATACTTATGTAGCGTAAGGAATACTAAAATTATCACAGAGCTTTACGAATATTAAATACTTATGGAACTTTAAGAATAAACATGTTTATGGAATTTTTAGCGACTGGAGCATTTTACTTTAGGTAACTGGGCTAGGACTTATAATGCGGCAAATGATTAGAGGAGGTTAATTGAGACCCAAGTCAAGTCTGGAGCAAATGGAAATAGCATCGCTATTTATAATTGAAATAATGCTTTCTGACAGCCGTTTTTCTCAAGTTTAATGTTAATTAGTTTAATTATGTTTATTAAAATCTCTTCGAATAATTAAACTGAGCATTAATTGACAAAATCTAGAAAACCAGCGGTTTTTTAACTGACTTAGTTTAACATATTGCGCCTTCAAATTTAGTCTATAACGTCTAATTAACCAAAACTGTATGATGTCTAATTAACCAAAAACATAGTTTAAGTATAATTTGAGGTGTAAAAATAAACGAAATCTTTTTGCTTGTCATAAAACATTTCCTGTGTTGATAAGTGCAGTGATTTAACATTGAGTTTCATCGCTCAGAAAAATATCATTTTATAAGTAGTTCGTTCTGCCGTTATTAATACTTAGGCAAATGTAAGAAACATGTCACTTAGAGAACTTCTTTATTTGATTGACTGGATCGTAACTTGATGAACATCCATTATCAACAATGTGAATAAAACACTTTAAACTGTTGTAGATTTTCACTTTTACGCTCAACTTGTGACATATGTTTCGTTAACAGTGTAGCTTCGTCAGACAAACGGTATTTAAACTTTTTCTTTCTAAATGATCTTGACTTTTTCAAAAACATATTTCTAGGTAAAGACTTTTATGACCTACGAGAGTCCTAAACAACATCTGGATGGAAATTTTTAACAAAGACGTGAAATATGTATATCTAAATGGTCGTTTAAGAGATACTGGGTGTTTTTACGTTTATTAATTTCCATTGACTCTAAAAGTGACAATGATTTATTTTTGTTTATTGTACCCAATAACATATTGTAAATATGTAATATTTCAAGCATGGTTATTATCTAAGAAATGTTTGGCATATGTTGAATCTGTTTTATTTTTAATAAAATTTCTTTTATGTTCTGCTAATCTCTGTTTACAAGTTGTCCCAATCTGGCCTACATACTCTTTTGGGCATGGTACACAATATAATTTATAAACTTCAGATTTATTATATTTATTTGTTTTTTCTTAATTAAATTACATATTTTACTGGTTATTACACTAACCAAAGAGCTATTAAGCATTAATATTAAGTCAATATTAATGTATTTAATGAATTTTTCAGCTCAAAATACCTATAAAACCACATATTATCATAGCATGTTACAAAAAATACTCTCAAAATTTTCGAACTTTTTTTGGGAAATCAATTTTGCTAAAACTTCGTGTATGTACTAATTTGATGCCATAAAAAACCAAAAAAACATTTGTTTTGTCCTAGGATGTATGGTTGAACTTTTATGGCTCTCTGAAAATTCGCGAATTTTCAAATTTTTATGTATTTATTGTGAAAATTTAGTCATATCTCGAGAAATATTAATCCCTCGTCAATAAATAATATGTTGAATGAATTTCTCAACTCAAAATATCTATAAAACCACATCATAGCAAAAAAAATTTCTCCGTCAAAATTTTACCGAAAAAAATCCATACATACACATACAAAATATTCGAACTTTTTGGGAAATCGATTTTGCTAAAACTTCGTTTATGTACTAATTTAATGCCATCAAATAATCTTGATATTGATGTCGTGCTTTTTTTATTATGTACGTACAGCCATTTTTGTACTAATATTTTCTCGACGATAATTACAATCAGGCTGCCAATATTAACTTTCAAATATATTTTTCTAATTAATTTAGTAAGACTAACAGTTTATAATTCTGCATTTTAATAACTATTGTGGTGTAAACGAAAAAATAATATTATACATGTAAATAGGAAAATTGATACGTAAATAGGTAGTCAGACAGAGAAGTATCAAAATAGCAAGCTATTTATAGACTATAACCTAACGGCTATGAATTAAATAACAATCTCCACATATTATCACGCTTTATATAAGAGAAACTTGAAAATCTCAGCCCTCTAAATATTTTTTTAGAATACATTACAACGCCCTTAAAAGTTACATGGAACTGTGAAAACCATGAACAACGACTATTTTGACAGTTGTCAATATTTTTTCCTAATTAAATTAGGTACCTTAAAAAACATACCTTGAACTATGAAACTCCTATTTAAAATTTGAATGCATCAGAATTTTTTTTTGACAGTGGTTAGTTTTCCTTTTAATCATTACGGCAATAAAAGTTACATTGAACTGTAAAGACCGTATATTTTTCACAAATTTTAAACAATCTAAAAGTTAGAGGAAAAGATCAATTTTTAATAAACTACGCCCTCAAAATTACATGGGATTGTAATAACCGTATTTAAAAATATCAACTAGTTTGGAATTTACGGGAAAAGGCTGTTTTCCTTGACAGATGTGAAAATATATATTTTTTAAATATTAAATAAGATAAGGTGGGGTAAGTACACAAACAGAGTAAGAGCATTTACAGATAATAAATTGCTCGCCAATTTAAATATATGCGCACCACCGGTTTATTTTCCAGAAACCAATATCCGCAAACCCCTACAGGTTCACTGCTACTCTTGTTCAACCCGCATGCCGTTATAATTTTTGATCAAACTTCGCACAAAAAAAGTGATCGACGCGGCAATAATTTTAGGTATGTCTAGATAGTTTTAGATTGGGTGACAATGGTTATTTTGACGTGCTTTTACATAGTAAATCTTGTTACACTTAATTCTAACCTTTTGTCTAGGAAGTAGGAAGGTGTGCACTGTCCCCGATAATATTTAAAAATGGGACAAAGCGCACATGCCCTTGGGGGCTAAAAAAAGTTTCAGTTATGTATAATATTCCACTATCAACCACCTCAAAAGAAGACATGGTTTTAAAAGCTTGACCTTTGGAAGACTGAGGGTAATCTCGCCAGAATAAGAATACACACAAATGGAGAGTTGGGGATTTGGTCTAAGCCGAGCTGCAGTTTTTCATATTGTAAAAGAGTTTATTGAAAGAAATAATATAAAAAATCCGTTCAAGTTAAATCAGCCTGGCAAATATTGGTTTTTTAATTTGAAGGAACGAATCGTATTATCAATTAAAAAAACCCTAAAGCACGAATATGCAAGGAAAAATATGACATACTCCTTTGTCATATATCGGTGTTTTGATTTGCAAAACAAACGCTTGATGGGCTAAATTTAATGAGGCACTCGGAAAAAATATAGAATTTAGACGAGTCCAGCCTTTGCTTTGACTTGAATATAATATATTCAGTAAACTTTGCTACTATCTATGCCACACTTGATTTTTAAGCACAATTTAGAATCAATCAAAGTAGTTTTTGTAGGCTGATTTTATTAGGCCGCCATTTTGTTTTGCCATCTTGGATTCATATCAAAATATTACTAGTTCATTCTTATGTAACACAACAATACATTTTTTAACAATGCACAATGCTTCCATTTTGTTCCGCCATATTAGATTTTTCTCAAAATATTACTAGGTCATCTTCGAATGACCATTAATTTTTTACTATAGTTTGAGGTCGATAGGATAAGTAGTTTTTTAGCTATGCCCCGAACTATCAAACAAATATATAGTCCGATGGAATTGAGAAAACATGTTTTTTGGTATCTATGGACGCCATTTAGTTTCACCATCTTGGATTTGTACCAAAATTCTACCAGTTTGTTCCTACTGTATACTTGTTTATTGTGCAAAATAGGTAAATTAGATAAGTAGTTTTTAGTAATAATTTTTTAATAATTTACTGGGCTACCATTTTGTTTCGCCATATTGGATTTTTACCAAAATAATACCAAATTATCCACATATAGCCGTCAATTTTTGATCAAAATTTGAAGTCAATCGGATAAATAGTCTTTTAGATATGCCGCGAACAGACAGATAGACCGACGCCGAAGGGATCCTGAAACGCGGAGATCTCAAAAAATGTCGGACAGTGATTTTTTCACGATCTCAATACTTTTACGACGCAAGTAAAAAAGTCTGCAACAATAAGTTTTACAATTTAACGGTCGTTCGACATTTATCTATACTATTTTTGTTCTCCAAAGAAATTCACCAGCTTTAGAAATCAGAAACAGAAAAATGAGGGAACATTTTGGAAACGTAATTTGGTTAGCATACAATTTTTGGTACACGGTGTATATTATTACTATTAAATTAATATTTATTCGGGAAGGGATTTCCCATCAGGCTCAGTATTTATCAAAAAAATCTTTAAATTATATAGCGTATTGTTGTAACGAGATGAAACTAAACAATTGCAAATTTTATCTAGACATACCTAAACACAGGAAACTATAACAGTTAATCAAATCAAATGATTATTTTTACTTTGAGGGTTTCATTTCAAATAACATGAGCTTTTTTGTTCACGCATATCATATAATTCTGCCTCAGTTTCATGACTAGCGCGAAAGTGTTCTCGTAGCAGTCACCCCAATACTCGCGTCGTGAAAGTTGCAAGTCTACCCTCAAAAAACTATTTAAATTATTTTACTCAACCAGTGATATTAATACTGAATTAATACTCGATAATTTGATAATTATCAACAAAATTATAACGGTAATTTCACGTCATCATAGTTTCCTAATAAATAATTGTCACATAGTGTTACGAAGAAATCAAAAGTGGTGGGAGGAATTAGAGAAAGTGCTACAAAAACAGTAAGTAGACCAGGAAGAAATAACACCACAATGCTTGCAGCTGTAAATGCGGAGGGAAAAAATCACCACCATTGATATTGTTAAAAGCTAAAAATATGTGGAGCTCGTGGATCCCTGAATAAGAGATTATCCTGGCTCTGTTCACGGTGCTATCGCAAATGGATGGATGTAACCTGACGTTTTCTATAATTACTTAGAAAAAACACTTATACCTCTGGCGATAGCCTTGCAGCAAAGCCGTGAAAACAAACAAGTGTAGGTCTAACACCTATACCCACTGACATGGGGCCAGATAGGTTACAATTATTAGTACACGATGATCATAGCACGAATGTCACTCAACGGGTTATTGAATTAGCGAACAGCCAAAATCTAACCATCCTAAACTTACCTACCATACGCTTGAGCTGTTGGTGTTTAAGCCTTTTAAGTATAAATAGGATGTTAAATTAGTTTCATGGCAAAGACAACATTAGAGTAAAATTATCAATAGCTGGATTTTCAATCATGATGCAAAGCTCGTGGCTGGGGCTAAGCAGCCAAATGGCAATTAATGGTTTTAAAAAAGCGGGCATTTGTCCGTTCAACTGTAGCTATTCCCAAAAATATTTGGAATGTCTTAAGCACTGGAAACACTCAAAGACGCAGTTTGAATGTCTTCAACCCAAACACGTGCAATAATTATTAGTAGAATAAAGAAGCCTTTGTTTTAAAGGATTTGACCACTTCAATTATTATGGAAACAGGTTTCCGAGAATGTAGATTGAAGAGGAGAGTTTTATCGACATTTAAATCTAAATTGGACTGCTGGTAGAACAGAGCAAGTCATTGATGTCTACGATGAATATGTTAAACGCCAACACTGAACCTTGGCGAATTAAAATCAATTACTACTAATATACTTTAGTCGGAAAGGAAACTGGTAATCTAACTACAAAGTTTTAGAGGAATATAAAAGAGGCGTTTGTTAAGAAATACGTCATGCCAACTTTGATCTAATTTGGCATTTTTTTTCTCTAAAGTAGAGAGAGAACCTTTTGTGTTTAACTTAAATTTTTATAAGAATAGTGTTGCTTTGCAGTTTTTATGGATCAGCCTACTACACCACGAATTTTTTAGGAATGTATATACGATAAAACATATAGTCTAGGTTTGTTGATAAAACTAATTTAGTACGATATTTTTTGCTTTATGCAAATTAAATTAAAATGTTTAAGTGTGGAAGACATTAAAATGTTTAAGTGTGGACGAAGAAAAGGCAAATCACGGCATATCTCTTAACCCACTTGAAAAAAGGAGGAGGTTATCAATTCGATCCTATATACTTTTCATGTATGTACATCGATTACTCTGCGTTGAATTTGAAAGAAATTATCAGGGAATGTTCAGAATGATACTGCAGTGGTTCCATAGCCAGCAAATTGAAAAAAAAATGTTAAAAAACACCTTGAACTTTTGACTACTTTTACATCAAACAAAATATGCGTTCACTAATCCGACATCAAAACACTGTGATTAAAATAATTCAACTTTTAGTGCATTTTTTTAAGCCGATTTTATTTTGTTTTATAAAAAAATGTTTGCATATAAAACTGGACTTGAGAAAAACATTGACGTACATACACAAATTGGGAAGTACTATGTCTGCCAAATCACATTTTCATATTTTAGGGTTTGAGAACGGCAACATCGTTAGAATTGCCCCCCAGGGGGACCAACAGAAGATATTCTGTTGGTGACGGGTGTAACAATCCCGGGGCCCCAGTCACGTAGTGTTTGTCTTGTGCCGTCTAACATATGTAAATCTTTCTTTGCTATGGATAACTCATCCAAAGTAAATAAAGTTACGGTGCAGGGGGTCGGATCCCCACTACCGGTCGATGCAGCGAGTGATCGTGTAGGCTCCTCTCGATCGTCAGCCGACTACTACACAGCATCTCCAGTAGGAAACCAGGCCGGAATGCAGATTCCCTCTACTGGAATATACAACAAACACGGGTCCAAGAGACCGAGAGTAGAGGCACCCACATTACAAACATAATAGATTTTTCACAATAAAACAAAATAATAGTTCTTTTAAAGAAACATCACCCTTTTTAATTCACAAATCATTACAATCCTTCTCTGGAAATCTCAAATCAACCTCAAAACTAAGTGAAGGCTCCCTTCTTATTGAAGTCAACAATGAAACTCAATCTTATCTAACTCCAACCTTTAAAAAACTCCACGACTTTGAAGTCACCACAAAACCCTACACTTCCCTCAATATTATAAAAGGCGTTATAACATGCACAGACCTGGCAAATTGTACCGATGAGGAAATACTTGCAAATCTCAGCGAACAACGTGTTACCCACATTTTTTGAATTCCCTCTAAAACCCCCACTTCTAAATCCAACACGTTAATTCTTTCCTTTAATACCCACTCCCTTCCCCCCTTTATAAAAGCAAGTTACCTTTCAATTAGGGTAAAAACTCACATACCTAACCCCCCTACGTTGCTTTAACTGCAATAAATTCGGCCATACAACAAAAAGTTGCAAAAATCCATCGACCTGCCCTTCTTGTGGGCATTCAGCCCACCTTGATGCCTCCTGCTCTCTCCCCCCTACATGTGTAAATTGCAACGAAAACCACTTTCCCCGCTATAAGGGTTGCACCGTTTTTAAAAAAGAATTTGAAATTCAAAAAATACGTACTAATGAGAAAATATCATATTTTGAAGCAAGAAATAAATTTAGGCAATAAAATCTCCTCTTTATTTCCCCCTACAGCTCTGTTGCAGCAAAAAATATTGCCCCACCGCTCAAGCTAGTAACTAACTCAGTCGCTACACAGTGCGACATACAACACTCGCCCTCAAATCCCACCCCTCTTTCTTTACTACCCTCCCTTCCAACCCCTCTCCTCAATCCCATCAGCCCCGTCATCCACCTCTTTCCCCCCTCCATTCTGCCTCCACCAACACCTCCCACATCAAACCTCCCACCCTTAAACTATCCTTCAAACCCTCCTCCTTTCCTCTTCCTAAAAAACCGCCTGAAAAATCAGTAAAATCAAAACCTCCTAACACCTCCTCAAAATCTAGTACTCCCAAATCCTGAACAGAATCTCTCATAGAAATGATGGTCGATGACTCACTGGATAGAGAACTCTCTCTCCCCGCAAATAAGAACCGCAAACACAAATCTAAATAATCATGCCCCCACAAATTATCCAGTGGAATATAAACGGCCTCATCTCACATCGATAAAACCTTCAATTAATCCTAAACACCTCACATCCCTCACTTGTCCGAAAGGATAGAACCAATCCTTCCAGAACATCTGGTGGGGTGGCTATCCTTATAAGAGAAGGACTTTTCTTCTCTCCCCTTCCCATAGTCACAGACCTCGAAGCCTGTGCTATTTCCACTTTCATCTCTGGTCGATTAACCACGATATACAGCATTTACATTCCCCCTTCTCAACCTTTTGACCCCAGCAATTTTAAAACCTTTCTTCCTCCCCCAATAATTGTAATGGGAAATCTCAATGCCCACTCAACATCTTGGGGATCTTCCTTCACCGACGCCAGGGGAGAATCACTTCCAGACATCCTTATTGAAAAGAATTACACCATCCTTAACGATGGGTCACACACTTTCATTTCCTCAGCCTATGGCACACTCTCCTGCATTTTCTTTCATTCTAACTTTCTGCAGCCCTAATATTTCCTCAAATCTTCAGTGGAGTACACTAGACGATATCCATGGAAGCGACCATATTCCTACCACTCTTGAAACCAACTCTTGGTCCCCCCTTCCTCCCCTCCATCCTATATTCAACCTCAATAAAGCAAACTGGGAACTTTACAGATCATCCTTCACACTTCCCTCACCCACTTCCAATATCGATACCCTCACCCAAGAGATCACTAACTCAATAATGGACGCAGCCAACCTCAGCATCCCCAAGTTAGAAATCTATCCAAACAAACCCCCAGTACCTTGGTGGAACAGCGACTGCAAGAAGGTCATAAAAGACAGGAAAAGAGCTCTCAATCGCTACAAACATTCCCCTAATCTGGAAAATTTTTTAAGAATACAAAAAATTTAAAGCGGTAGCCAGACTAACCATCCGAAAATCCAAACAACTATCATGGAACAAGTTCACCAACGATCTCACTCCAAACTCCTCCTCCTCCAACCTCTGGAACAATATCGCCAGACTAAAAGGCAAGCCCCTTAAAACCATCACTAGGCTTAAAATTGAATGGTATGTGGTTAGAAACCCTCCAATCCATCTCTGACTAATCAGGCCTTCAAGTTATATCTCGCCTTCCTGCACGACCAACCTGCGCCAATTCACTTTGAAGGGTTTACAAATACAAGCACCAGGCTGTTTTTGGCTTCTGAAGGCATTCCTATAGATTATAGAGCCCTACATAAGATATATTTCGATTTTCATGCTGCTTACGGATTTAACGCAGCAGAAATGGAAGCGGATCTTGCAGCCTATGGATCCTATATATCTTCGGAGAGAACGATCCATCGTCAGAGGATCAGAGAATGCCATAAAAACTATTTTACCAGGAATTCTCCCAAAAAAAATTTTTAGAAAACACGACGTGTCCTGAGGAACTAGATTCCTCAAAACTTCCTGTTGTTACTAGTCTTAATATGGTTCTAATTAATATTGCTTCTCTAAGAAATAAAACTGACGAGTTGTACCTATTTCTGGAAGAAATGCAGTTCCCCCAACTTGTTGCAATTACTGAGCACTGGCTGAATCTAAACGAACCCTTTTATATTGAGAGGTATACCACAATAGCTAGATATGACAGGAAAAACTCAGCTCATGGGGGAACACTGATTCTATCCCTAAATGGAGATTTCATGTCGGTATCTAAATATGATCATTTGTTAGCGGATAGCTCTTTTGAATTCTCTATGGTATATAATCAAAACCTTGATCTTTATGTAATTTGTATTTATAGATCACCAAACTCTGATGTACAATCATTTTTAAATAGCCTGGTAAGTTTGCTAGACAGTCTACCGATTAAAGGTAAAAAAATTCTATGCGGGGACTTTAATATTGATTATGCTACTATTTGTGCCATCCAAAAATATCTAACTTCTATATTCGACTCTTTCGGTCTTTCAATGCATGTATCCTCGCCAACTAGAATTTCAAAAAACTCTTCTTCTATCATCGATTACATGGCGTCTGATTTTTCTCCATCAGAGGTGCATTCACAGGTCTATAACTCAGGTCTTTCCGATCACGAGGCGGTAATTTCCAGGTTTAGTTTACCTATTAGGCCCTTACCAAGATCTCGCCATCGGGGCAGAATTTTCTCGGCCGCAAATTTCTCAGTATTTCATAATTTGCTTTAACACCGATTGGAATTTTGAATCTGATAATGTCAACACAAACTTCAGAACTTTTTTAAATAAAACTTTAAGTGCTTTTAACAAGGCGGAAGGAAGCGCTTAAGAATATCAAACCTAAGCGGCATAAACCGTGGACCACGAAAGGAATACGAATTTCTGCTAAAAATATGCACTCGCTCTCATATATAAAAAAATTCACCGACTCCTTTCTTATTCTTGACTATATATCTAACTATAGGAGGATCTACACTACTCTTATTAAGTCAGCGAAAAAATTACACTACCGAAAACGTCTAACAAACTCAAATAACGTTTCAAAAGAAACCTGGTCCATCATCAATAACCTCAGAAACAAATCAAACCCTGTGACTCAGATCTTGCCAGGGGCTAATGATCTAAATGATTATTTTATTAATGTAAGCAAAAATGTTACCTCTAGAATCTCGCCAAGTTTGGACCCTCTTTCGTTTCTCCCTCCTTCAAAAAATTTAGCTGATAGCTTTTTCTTAAGTCCCGTTAGCAACACTGAACTATTGAAGGTAATAAATAATATCAAAAGTAAATCTTCGTGTAGCACTGATGGCCTCCCAGTCATAGAGGCTCTTACAACATTAATAAATGAGTCCTTTATAAAAGGTGTATTCCCTGATTGCCTTAAAACAGCTATAATTATTCCACTTCATAAAGGCGGCGAAAAAACTAACTCTTGCAATTATCGCCCAATTGCACTACTACCAGTGCTATCAAAAATCATCGAAAGGCTACTGAAGAATCGTCTTATGCCATTTCTCCTGAAACATCAGATAATATCCCCGGAGCAGTTCGGATTTCTACCCAACAAGTGCACCAGCGACGCCATGTTCACGTTGCTTAGAGGCGTCTACTTATCTCTCAATAACAACCACCCAACTGCCTCAGTTTTTTGTGACTATGCGAAAGCCTTTGATTGTGTTAGTCATGAAATTCTGATAAACAAACTAAATTTTTATGGAATTCGTGGTACTTCTTTAAATTGGTTCAAATCTTGTCTTGGGAAAAGGCAACAACTTGTAAGGGCTAATGGTTCCGATTCTGATTGTAAGTTGATTACAAGTGGAGTCCCTCAAGGTTCAGTCTTGGGACCTATTCTTTTTTTGTTATACATTAATGATATCACGAACCTTAAAATTAATGGAAGAATTTCCCTTTTTGCTGACGACACAAGCATAACTTGGAGTGATTTTGATACAACGTCTTTACACTCTAGTATCTCCAAAGACTTGGTTATAATTAAGGCTTGGTCCGATTCCAATATGCTTTGTTTTAATGTCGATAAAACGGTGGCGTTATCTTATAAGGGAACTTTATAACCACTTCAGGTGCTGTACCACCGAGCAATTTCGTAGTATTTTTATGCTTCAAAAGAGAGCCATTCGTTATTTGTTTGGTCTAAATAATAGAGCTCACTGCCAATACTATTTCAAAAAACATTAAGTATTAACACTTCCTGCATTATTTATTTTGGAAACGGTATGTTTGCTGAGAAAACATATAAACACCCTCCCAGAAAGGCCACAACATGTATACCCTACCAGAAACTCTAGGCATGATATATATCTTCCCATTCTTTCCTCAGAATTAATAAAAAAATCAATTATTTACAACGCCATAAAACTTTACAACAATCTGCCAGTACATTTAAAATCTATCCCTATGCTTGCACAATTTCGAAAAAACATCAAAGCATACCTCATTGAGAGACCATTTTACAGCGTTAAGGATTTGTACAGCGAGTAAGTCTCTTTAAATTGTCACTAAATTCGCTTGTTTACTTAAATCTTTTGTGAGTCATGTCCTTAAAACTTAATTATTTTTGTTAGGTATTGGATTAAAAACAAAATTTAATTTTTTTTTGTATACTACATTCTACACTAGTTCATTATACCTTCTGTTTAACATCACAATTATTTGTATAACTATAATAACATAGAGTTTAATGTCGCATAGTTGCAATTTTGATTTCAATGTCATCGAAATTATTCACCTCGTACATGTGTGTTTGTTTACTTTTATAAGGTTATTAGGATTCATTAACTGTTTTGCGGCAATGTTATGTTATATTCTAACGTGTGTTTTACGATTTGGTAAACTGATAATTTGCATTTTTAAAAAACATTGACCTCTCGAAATTTTCGATTAATGTTTTGATATGTCTTATTTTAGGTATATTTTGCTTTGTCCATAAAATTGTAAAATTTTTCTGCGGCAATAAAGCATACTTTTGTTTGTTTGTTTGTTTGACACATCGGCCCAACATTTTCACTGCTCCTTTAATCCAATTCACAACCCCCTACAAAACCCCCAGCTCCATCTCTCCTTTCACTATCTACCTCACTGCCTCAAAATCCTCTTAAATCTTATAATCTCCCATTCACTTTTAAAGAACTCATATCTGCACTTAACTCATGTAAAGATTGCTCTGATGGACCCGACCAAATCCGAATTCCCTTTATAAAAAATCTCCCTACGGAAGGCATCAACCTTCTCGTCAACCTATTCAATCAAATTTGGAGCAAAGGAAAATTCCCCTCCTCCTGGGGTCACTCCTTTTTAATCCCCATCCATAACCCAAAAAAACCTAAATCGTCAGTCACAAGCTATAGACCTATTGCTCTCATAAGCCACCTTTCCAAAATTCTTGAAAGAATGGTCAACAATAGACTTACTTGGTTTATTAAGAAAATAAATTTACTCATTAAAGAACAGATGGGCTTTCGCCGCAACAAATCCTCCACCGATCACCTCATAAACCTTGAAATCACCCTTCAGAATAGCTTCATGAAACGCCTCCATACCACCTCCACCTTCCTAGACCTATCCTCCATTTGACACCATTAATAGATCTTGCATACTTAAATCCCTTATTGATTGGAATATCTCCGGAAACCTGCTCAATTTTATTTCTGCTCTCCTATCCAATAGAACCTTCAGAGTACGGATCAATAACCACCTATCCTCCTCCTTTCCTCACACTAACGGAGTCCCACAAGGTTCCCCTCTTAGTCCCACCTTATTTATCATAGCAATAAACAACATCAAACACTACATTCCACCCCCCTCAACCTAAAACTTTTTGCTGATGATATCCTTATCTACCATTCCTCCTCCGACTATAAACATAGTGAAGAACTATTACAGAACTGCCTCAACAATCTTGCCAAATGGACAGAATCCAAAGGCTTGATTTTCTCCCCCTTAAAATCCACCAGCGTGCACTTTTGCAGAATTAAAAATTACCCCAAAACATCTAACCTTTCTCTCAATCAAATTCAGATCCCTTCCCAACCAAACCACAAATTTCTTGGTCTATACTTCGACTCCACCCTGAATTGGAAAACCCATATCAACTACCTTCGATCTAAATGCTTTTCCACCCTGGAATTCACCGCCCATTTTTTTCGATTACCACATGAAAAAATTTGTGAAGAACACCCTCCCACACACTTCAATTTTACAAATTTATCGCAGCCACATTTCCAATATCTATGATGACCACAAAATCATCTATACCGATGGTTCCAAATCCCCTGATAGAGTCGGTTCCTCATTTTATTGTAACCTTGCAGAAAAGTCATACACCTTACATCCTACATCTAGCGTCCTAACATCTGAACTTTTCGCCATCTATATGACACTTCACTTTGTATTAACCAGTAACTCCCCTAAATGGTTAATGGCCACCGACTCCCTTAGCTCATTAGAATCCATCAAATCCTATTCCTCCTCTCATCCTCTTACCAAAGAAATCCACTACCGACTAGACCGGATATATACAGGAAACAAAAAACTTTCTTTTATCTGGGTGGAGCCACACCGGAATACCAGGCAACGATAAGGCCGACTACCTAGCCAAAACCCTCAACCCTTCCACCTTAACCATTAACAACATCTTCTGGACCAAGGACCTCCAGAAGAATTCCATATCCATATCGAAATCATTGATCCAACTAGAATGGGACCTAAAACTCAATGAAAATAAATTATAAGACATCAAACCCACTTTCTTTGAAAACCCTCTCATCACCAATCTTCCAAGAAAAGCAACTACGATCATGGCACGATTACGTATTGGCCATACGCTCCTTACCCATAAACACCTTATCGAACGAACAGACCTCCCAACTTGCCCTCATTGCAACACACCCCTTACAATAAAACACATATTTTTAAACTGCACTAATTATACACTATTATTAACCCACCTCCATCTCACTGGTAATCTTGACCAAATCCTTTCATACTCCAATACCAACCGCATTATTACATTCCTAAAAGACTCTGATTTATTTAACAAAATATAACCCCAATCAAACTAACCCTTAGTCGCAACACTATGAGAGACACTAAAAAATCCCATGGGTTGACGTGTCTATAATTAATATCTCTCTCTCTCTCTCTCTCTGAATTAAGAATCTTACCTTAGAAATCTAATGTCACATTTACAACATAAATTAGATTTATATGTGATTTAAAAATAGAATATTACATTTAAAACTAGTAGTTAATTTATGTAACTTAATCTATTGACTAATATGGACAGCGTAAGCTAATTAATAAGAATCGTTATTAATAAAATTATTATCTTAGAATTATTCTGTTGTCTGTTCATAATTTTATAAAATATTAAACTGAATAATCTAAATTTCAAAATGGTTGGATGACCAAATACATATCCCAACAAGTTGCCTTCGGTCAGAAAAATAAAAAAATTTCAACCACCACGCCAAGGGATATAAATATTATAATAGTGACGTTTGTCAAAAAGAACACGCTCCTCATAATGCCATAAATCTTTTGTTCGCTAAAGTCGACGAATATCATCAACTCGAAAAGGAGAAGGTTTAGGTGAGGCCATGCTTGAATTATTTATTAGCTTACGCGTGTTTTGGCGGCTTCTCAACAGTGGCAATAAATATAGATGTAGGGTCTGGAGAAGTGGACAGGATAGTCCATCGAGTTAGAAATCAAAAAGAAAAAATAAAGCTAGATTTTTACTACAGTTCAAAGCTACATTAAGTTGATTATGGTGAAAGAAATGAAAAATCCGTTTTGAAAAATATAAGAGTTTTTTGTATATATTTATATATATATATATATATATATATATATATATATATATATATATATATATATATATATATATATATATATATATATATATATATATATATATATATATATATATATATATATATATATATATATATATATATATATATATATATATATATATATATATATATATATATATATATATATATATATATATATATATATATATATATATATATATATATATATATATATATATATATATATATATATATATATATATATATATATATATATATATATATATATATATATATATATATATATATATATATATATATATATATATATATATATATATATATATATATATATATATATATATATATATATATATTTTTTTATATATATATATATATAAATATTTTATTAATTATTTTCTTGGGCATAGGTTAACTTATTGAGAAGTAAAACTATAATTCAATCGACGTTTCGCTCATTATATTGAACTTTCTCAAGATGTTTATTTTCTACAATAAAAACATGTATAGTTAGTATTTAAATTTTAAAATGGTTAAAACATTACTGAAAAAACGTCATTAAAAAAATATTACATTTAAACAAACTATGATCATGAAAACAAAATTAATATTATGCATTATTGCAATAATTTCGACAGGTCTGGAATTCTAGTAGATAAAAACGAGACAATTTTTTATTATCTTTTTATTTATCCATTAAATATATAAAAAAAGAAAAAATTGTCTCGTTTTTATCTGCCAGAATTCCAGACCTGTCAAAATTATTGCAATCTCAAAACATTCGAAAAACTGACATCTTTTCAAGGTACGTACTCTGTATAATATTAATTTTGTTTTAAATGTATTTTTGTTTTCAGGATCATAGTTTGTTTTAAATGTAATTTTTTTTCAGTAACGTTTTGACTATTTTAAAATTAAAATACTAACTATTCTAACATTTCTACCTTTAAAGGATGCCCAATTGAAATGTTATGGTTTACCAATATGATGGAACGAGGTAAATAAGTAAGATATGTTAGTCACCAGACGCAATACACTTTCCTAATATCGACCCAATATTATCTCTTAATGATGACTATTGCTAGCTCTAGTCGGGTAGGTTCCAAGTTTTAATTTAAGTTAAATAAAACTTGGAAAAAAAAAGTTGATGCATTGAATCTAACCACTATCAATAGGTAAAGACTTATCTTGATCAATTGAAAACCAACACGTTGGAAACAAATGACTTTTATTGTTAATTCACAATATTCGGTGACTTATCCCCAAGAAAAAAAAATGATTCTTAACTCAATTTCATTCACCAGGGAGCTTAATAGCATCCCAACAAGAAGTGAAGGAATTAAGTTTTCCCTAACAAAAGTTTAAATTTATTGTAAGGTTACACTAACTGAAATCCCAACTCATTTACTTGATTTGGGGTACGTAAATACAAAACCCAGAAGCTTATTCTTTATCTATACCACTCCAGATTAATAACATTTGGAATACACAATATAAACAAGAATTAGATCAAATAATCAGTTTAGAATCCCAATATGTCACTTTCCCCCCACCCTTAAATGATTGAAGTTTAATTCTAGTTAAAACAAATAATTATGTTACAAGCGCTACGAATTCGGCTGCGTTTCACCTTACAGAAATTCTGCACAGTAAGCTATATACTAAACAAGGTGATACCAGTGATTAAAATAATATGCATAAACAGTTTAATTAACAGAAATAGTAATATGTAAAGTACACATTTAAGACTATATTTGTTCCTTCAGAGTACCAAAAAAAAAATGAGTTTGTCAACTATAAACTAGTAAAAGTTAAACTGGTAGATGTGAATAACACTAGGTAGCAGGGGTGTGCAGTGAAATTTTAAGAAAGGGAAGCAAAAAAAAACGTAAATGCTCCAACATATTTTCGAGAAGTTTACTTTCAATGGACAACAGCGATGTCTGCGAAAGCCTCTCCTGCCCCGTTGAATTTCTCACGAAATTTTTTATACGTTTAAGTGTTGAAAAATTGCTTTCTACTGATGAACTTGTGCCAGGTATTGTCAATACTAATTCACACAATTTCGACACTTCGGTGCAGGCATCTTCCAGCTCCTTGTCTTTTAAAAATTGCATTAGTTCCTTAGCGTTATTTTTTGCGCTAATGTCATCAGTTTCGTAAATCACTTTTAGTTTAGATCGCAGTAACACTCGGTCGAAGAACTGGCCATAATGAAGAAGAAGAGATTTAAACGCATCTTCTGGAAAAGTTTATCCTTTAAAGGCATCAAAATTGCAGAGCTCGAGGAATTTAAAATCATTTAAATCGTTAAATCTATAGTTTATTTGTTGCTGAATTTGATCGATTATTTCATAAAAGAGGCGTCTGTATAATGTTTGAACATCTCCTACCTTGTCTGTTCGAAGACGCTTGGCTTGTGGCTCTACATTTAACGTCATCGTTTTCTTCCAAAATAGGTCAAAGTCATCTCTTTTTTGGCATAACATGGACTCATCATCCACTTTTTTTAGGCAAAAAGCAATATCATTTGTTTTAGTTTATAATATATTAAAAACGTTGTCCGAGAATGGAAATATTTCTGAAAATATGTTCAACAAATAATTAAAATTATAATTATATATTATATTATTATTGTTTCTGAGTCCCACGTTTCATTATTTTCTATTATATTCTCAAATAGTTCAATCAGTGATTCACGATTTTCAAATACTGTTAACACAAGTCTTCCATTATAGTTCCACCTAGTAGGAGCTACTTTGGGCAATTGTTTGTGGACAATGGAGTCCAAAGCTTGTGTACGTTTTGTTGACTTGGAAAAAAAAGCTGCCATGCCACTTAAAGTAACGAAAAATACTTTACACACTTGAATGGGATTGATGGACTGGGATAAAACTAAATTTAATTTATGAGCAAAACGATGGACAAACACAGCACTTGGGAAAGTTTCTCGAACTTTAGCTTGCAGACCCCCTAATTGTCCTGCCATCACTGCAGCTCCATCATAGCTTTGAGCAACTAATATTTTCTCTCCATTAATTTCTTTAGTAACGTTATAAACTATGGTATATAATGCATCTGCTGTACGATTTTCGGACACATTCTTAAAACCTAAAAATCGCTCTTGAATACTTCCGTCTGTTTTAACGTAGCGTATTACTATAGATAGCTGGCTAAAATTAGTGATATCAGTTGTTTCGTCCAGAACAACAGCAATGAACCGCGCCTCGCTAATATCCTGCTTAATTCTTTTTAGAATAATGGTTGCAACAGCGGAAATTAAATCACTCTGAATTCGATTCGACGTTCCGGGAAAAACGCTAGACTGCTCTAAATGATTTTTTAAGCAATCGTCATATTTAGCCATTAAACTAAGTAAATCTTGAAAATTTCCTCTATTTGAAGAAACCCTTGTTTCGTCTTGACCTCTAAATCCCAATTCGTGCTGTCCGAGAAAACAAATAACATCGATAAGCCTTTTTAATATTTGCCTATTTTTATCGACTAGTTCATTGTGTTGGCGGTGACTAATTTCCAACTGTTTATTAAGGGCGTGTTCAATTCTGGTTTTGCCGAAGACTTTTTCTTTTATGACGGCCTGCAAATGCGCTTTGGACATAATGTGTTTTTTTACAGCTTTATGGAAATTATTTAAATCGGAAAAACCAGTTTTAATTCAGAGACCTTTTTCATTTTCGAAAAGTAAAGATGGCGAACAAAATAATTTACTTACTTTTAATGCAAAAATTGCAAACAGCCGGTGGAAAGTTCAATAACCTCTGGCTCGATTCACAGGAAATCAAGCATAGAGGACTTGGCTGCAGAGAAGCTAGCGGCCCGCATAGGTTCTATTCGATTTTGTGGCTCGGTCGGAGTCAAGGCAGCATTTATTATGGGCTTGATAATTAAGATAATATTTTAGCATTTTTAATATAAACTAAATTAATGGTTTCCTGTTTCAAAAATTACATTTTAGAAAATGTTTTGTATTTTTTTTTGGGGAAGCACTACTTCCCTTGCTTCCATGGACTGCACGCCCCTGCTAGGTAGGGTATGACCCTTCCAGAACAAATATTAATCCTAAGAAAAGTACAATCTATATGTTAAGTTTCCAAATATTATACTACTACTTAGCTGAATACTCTAGTCACTAGTGTATACTGTAAATGGTGGTAAGGCAGGTAACATCCAAGTGTTCCTCAGTGATCACTATGTCCTACAGCTCCGCTACGTAGACCGTATCCAAGACATCATGTCTGTTCCATCAAAAGAAAAGTTCCAAATTCCATAAATAACTAGCAGTTAGGAAACCATACCAAACCATTGCTAATGGTTTGTCTTTAAAGTTCCAAAATAATCCCAAATGAACTTCAAAGGTTCAACCTTATACAAAAACCCTGAAACAAAAATTGCCCCATGTAGAAAAATCTCTACAACAAAGTTTGGAATATAATTCGAGACAGGCAAAACATCACACAATATATACGAGAATATAATACAAAACTCTTACCTCATTGTAGCTACGAGGGTACCAACAAAATTGATGAGCACCAATGTTAAGATTGCCGATGTTAGTGGCACGTGGAAGTAATTAAGACAAAATCGCCATATAGGCCGTAAAGTTGAAACCCAAAATTTACTAAACCATAATATTCAACTTTACTTCGTCAAATCGGATCCTTCTAATCTCCCATTTGGGATGGAATTTAGTTAACAATAAAAAAAAATTCAAAACATCCGACACTTCCGTCGTTTATGAGACTTGGTGCTAAAAAGAAAGATCTTTTCCTTAACCCTTCTCACGTAAACAAAATGGCTTCCATCACACAATATTACCAAACACGGTAAATCTACATATCCTTTACTGCATTCTAAAACATTATTTGAAAAAAACAACTTTTCTCAATATCAATAAAATAATGTTGGTACAAAAAATCCCCTAAACTAAATATTAACTTGTCAAATTCCAATTCCTATTCCAATATATGTTTTTGGCACTGCACTTCGCAACTTGCCAGATTGCTCCCCGTCCGGAGCTTACTCGCTTTATCCGGCGACTCTCGGAGCGAGATACACTTTATTCCGGTTTGGGGACGTTATCGGTGGGATGTCCGGACGGCGAGCTCTGAGCTCCCGGTTACCCCGTGTATTTCAAAATCTTTAAATTTGACTTTCTTTAAAAACTTTTCTAATGCATCTTGGCTTCCACTAGATGCCCCTTGAGAGTACTACTGGTCTCACGAGATAACCTTTTCCTTCAAGCTATCCCCTTACCCCTCCCACTCCCGCCACATAGCGGCCATTACGCTAATATTCTATGTAGAACTGCGGCAGACCAACGGGATAGAATACAGGAACAACTAGGCCTCACACGTTCACAGCGTCTGCTCCCTTTCTAGCGGGGTCGTTAGTTTCCACTCTGAGCGTTTGAGTCTCCCGCTTCCCCCCGAAATAAAGCAGCAAAACCGAACACGTGGAACCACTTATGTTAATAACACAAAGGTCTGCCTTCGACGAGACGAACCGGAAGACTGAACTTGTCAAATTCCAGTTCGGTTTATAACAAAGATAGCCTTTATATCCATGAGTATTGGAAAGAGATGAAAATATATTATTACTCCTCAACTAATCCAAGCTACCCTGTATTTTGCCCAACCAAAGAATAACCATCTAAATTAGTAATATTAGCTCGCCGATACGTCAAACCAAGGACTTATAATAAGAAAGAAAAAGAGAGAGACAATACTTCCACTTCTATGCTTATTTCGACTGCATTATTCTATCGATTTAAAGCATGTGGTTTTGAACTAACCTATCATAACCCCGTGTAAAAATCTGACAACTGATAAACAATAACAAAGCAAATCTTTGTAGATATCGAAATATATAATAATGAACAAATTTACCTTACTAATTAATGCAAAATAGTGAACTAAGTTATTAAAGAACAATTTGTTTAAATTTACATGCTTGTGAAATTTCCAAACAAAATGTGATATGCTATTTGACACGTAAACAACAAAATTCTTCTGAACTAACTGAACATATATAAACAAACGGAATCTTAGAATATTAACGCAAGAAAACTATATACAGGTAGATTTTTGAATGTTCTATTAGATTCTCTTATCAGAAACATATGTCACTTAGATTTTACCTTCATTTGTTTGTCTTATATGATTGTTGACCTAGTCTTCAAATCACAGCATATTAAAAATGTTAATTCCTATCAATTGGAATATCTTAAAGTAAATTTTATATATAAACCAGTAATATATGATAATACGGTACAATATGAAAGTATATTACATTGGCTCTATCAAAAATAAAGTAAATTCACATAAGGTTCTAATTTTGTACTTTTGCTTCCGGTTATTTGTGACAAGAATTTCTAAAATTAGCATTATTTCTGTAACTTAGGTATTAATGGTAAATGTAAGCCTGAATACAGTACAAAAGAGTGTTTTTAATTATAAATTAGATTACAATTGACTTAGATATCATAACAGATATAATACCAAAAAAATGAAAAAGTGTGAAGCGAAGATTTATTTTACTGAATTTTACTGCCCCATGTACATATTTATATATATATATATATATATATATATATATATATATATATATATATATATATATATATATATATATATATATATATATATATATATATATATATATATATATATATATATATATATATATATATATATATATATATATATATATATATATATATATATATATATATATATATATATATATATATATATATATATATATATATATATATATGCCAAATTTCATATATATATACATATTAACTAGCTAACTAACATAGAAGTAAAATTAAATATAAGGCTTTAAAAACACATTAAATGGTATGTTCTTGGTAGGGAGGTCCGATCTTATATTGTGTCCCCCCATTAAAAACGTGGATACTTCAAAGGTCTTTTTTCTGTCACATCAGATTTATATATTATCGAGAACTCTCTGAATGTTTATGCCTATTTTCTTTTGTCATTATCCACACCTTTTAGACGTACATGATTTTAGTTCGAATACCTTAATTTCTGATGTTTTAGTCATTTTTTGACCTCAAAAGGCTTCTAAAGGAATTTAGACACTTGCTTGAAGCTGAAATTTTGTCTTTATCTCCTGACGGAGTAGTAACGTTGTTACTACTCAATACAATATGTATTGATGATTTTCTATGCATAGGCAGAGATAGGATATATATTTTGAATCTTTTTCTGCGAAGGTGTTTCTGGTATAAATTTAAAATGCTTTAATATATTGTCTTAAAATTTGATCAGGTTATTTCGGTAGGGAATTATAAATCCAATTGAATGTTGATAATATTATATAATATTACCGAAATGCTGGCGAAATTTTAAGAGCAATGGACCACTTTGCGTTTATTTTTTTAGGGACTTCTAACAGTTTAACTTTGGTTTATTAACAAAGCTAAAAAGGTCAACTAAAAAATTTTATAAAGAAAATAACAAGAAGTTAAAAAACACTAAAAAGTAAAAAAATAATAATTTATTCAATTTTGAAAATTTGATTTAATAAGTCGGCGTCCAACCAGGACAAAGTTACTAAATACATCAAACAAAATATTCATATTGAATGCTTTAATGCCTAATACCTCAACTGTTGCCAGTTTAGTGTTTTTTATTTTAAGTCGGCTTTATTTTTTTACAAAAATATTTATTACCAAACGGTGGATGTTATTGATCATTTTGAAATACAATATATATATATATATATATATATATATATATATATATATATATATATATATATATAATACCGTGAAAAGACTGACGGAGAAATGACGCCTCCGGAAGTGTGAAAACATGAGATTTAGAAGTCTCTGAAATCGCTTCACCAGGCTCATGCTTCCATTCATACCTTATTTATTTGACAAGGGGCTGTAATAGTAGTTGTGTGGTAATAATTCACAACATCTTCTAATGGAACACACAGATTAACAAAATATCTTGACCAATAAATGGTATGTATAAATCAATCTTTAATAATTTTTTTCCTAAGCATTTTTTCGACGTTGATCGGTGCTAAAAATACTTTAAATTCCAGCAGAAATTGTCAGTTTTTTTGCGAATCATCAAAGAAATATGCACGCTTCGCTGAAGTTCGTATAAGTGCACCGGTATTTAATTATACAATATTTCAAAATCGATACAACTCATTCTGCAGAATTTACAACTCCCTTTACATATCTAAGATCATGGTTCTGATGTTATATCTGGAAATCAAGTTATAAATATAAATATTAAGCAAAAAAATTGCTAGTTATCAAATATCAATCTGCACCTCTTTTTACACAGAGCTTGTTCTTTCTCTTTTATTTTTTTACTTATGTTACTAAAAGTTATCACAAAGAATGCATTTGCCGTTGTCAAAATTACCATGTCTTCTACAGAATTTATTTAAGCTAATCAACTAATAATAATATAACAAACTCCAAGATTTAATTTAAAAGTTGGCATTTATGCGGATGAATTTATTTATAAACAAAACTGATGCAATTTGTGGATGAAAGGGGTGCATATTTGTTAAAATGTGCGCCAATTTATCCACATTGTTAAAAATACTTTTTTAACAATGTTTTATATTTGGTAGACTAGCAGTAAGCAAACACATTTGAATGTCAGTACAAATAACGTACAAATAAATTTGTATGTTAGTTTAAATGACTAATTACATACAGTTATGCGCTTTTAACTTGTTAATAGAGTTATCTTTAAAGCAGCCTTGCGGGGTAAACATGTGGGAAACGTAATAAATTAAATCCTAACAAATGTGCTACACCTAAAAAATTTTATGTACTAAACTAATGGAAATACTTACTTGTGGTTTAAGATAATAAAATTTATATATTAGAGACTAATTTAAAATATATATATATATATATATATATATATATATATATATATATATATATATATATAAATACATTCAGTTTTTTTTTGTAATTCGCTGCTGTTGTTAAAAAAAGACATTTAGACATTTTTATAGCATTATAGCATAAAGTCTAAAGTGTCTTTTTTTCTTCACTTTGTTCTGTGTCTATTAATTTTGAATTATTATTGCGCTTGTATATTCATTTATTGCAAATCATGTTTACGTATTTTTACGTTTAGGTATTTTTACGGTAAATGAAAAGCTTAATTTTTATGGCCGATTATAAAGTCGATTTCAACTTCCATGGACAATTTTTGACTATATCTCATATCATTTAAATATTACTAAAAAATAAAATGTTTTAGAGCATATTCTATATTTCTGAATTTTGCATCCTGGAGGCAGATTTTAAGTTTTTGAACTCGCCTTAGAGTCCGAGCAGACCTAACAATGATTTCCATTAAAGTAAACTAGAAGTAGACTGAAAACAGTTATATTTTTCGAAATTTGTGGTATTTAAATTAAGGAAGCGAAGGAATATCTTCTATATATTTAAAACACGAAGCCAGATTTTTCAGCAAGTTCGTGAAAGAGTTGTACTGCACCAATTTATATGATTTTTTTTAAATGATCGTCTGGTTATCGAGACCTTTCAACACTATTTTTTGTAATGTTTTATTGCGTATTTTTTCTATAAAACCAATATGTTTTTCTTTAGTAATATATCTGGACGATATGGTGAATGCGCCCCATATTCTTATAATTCAACTAGAAACTCATCGCGTTATCTAATGGAACAGGCAAAACAGGGTCTGACGGGCCAGCTAGTTATTATTTAATATAACTTTAATAATATGAGTGAAAATAAATTAATAGGGTGTCGTATACAATTCTAGACAAAGTATGGAATTGCTAATATGTTGGTTTTTCATAATAATTCGTCAAAGTGTAAAATAACTTTAAGAATAGGAAAAAATATACAAGGAGGTTGATAAGTAATTGACTCTTTTTATTCTTGTAACTTTAATACTATGGATAATATTATAAGTTAACCTTATCATACACTAAATATTTATTATCTAATTTACAAAACAGAAAAACTATAACATTAGAATGACAATTCATTACTATTTTCTAGTTTTTCTGTATTGTAAATTAATTAATATAAAATATAATGTCGTTAACCCAAAGTATTATCGATAATATTAATATTAAAGAAGAAAGAAGTCAACCGCTCAAAAAACTCCTTATATTAATATTCTATTTCTAGAATTATTTCACACTCTGACAAATTATTATGAACGCAAAACTGTTCCTAAAATTGAAAGGGCGCCATATTGAACAAAAAATCAAATGGAGTGGAGAAGTACATTTTTTGAAAGGGGTTTTCACAGTTAATGCATCCCAAAAATATGGGTCAATACAATTACCCAGTTAAAGTTTTGGAACATTTGAAAAGTGGTTTTTAGGAATTTTTCATATTTTTTAGGTTCTGTTACATTTACGGATGGCTGCTGTTTTGATTTGAGTAATTTTGATGCCTCCATATTTTAAGATGACAGCCATCCGCAATTTTAAAAAGCTAATCTTATAAAAGTTTAAATTTTTATCCTGCGTAATTTAAAAAATAGAAGGATGATATATTTTAAAGCCATACTGCATGCATATTAACGATAAAAAAACAGTAATATGCTATAGACGTACAACAGGAACAACAGTTTGAGTAACGGTGCAATTTTATTTTAAAGCTTTTCTCTGTTGCAAACGAAGCATTAAATATAGAGTATATTATACTAATAAATTGATAGAATCGACGCTATTAAAGTTTTTAGAATAAAAAAAGCAAATATTTATCAAATGCCTTGTTAATTATATCCTATTATTAGAATTGCATCACTCTTTAAGAAATTATATATTATGAAAAACTAGATGAATTTGCTTCAACAGTAACCGCATAGTTTTCTTGAATTTCATGTGACACCCAGTATTAGCAGTATTTACTGAAAAATATTCGTTCGATAATTAAAATATGGAAATTTGAGTACCCAATGTTTAAATTATCTGTTCTCCAGATTTTATTGGACATTTCGATAATCAACTTAGGTTTATTGATATGCAAAAGTAAACATATTTTAGATTACCTCAGTTGCAAACTTTAACACCCAGGAAATCTCACCGCTATCTGCAAGTCCCTAAGCTGAAATAAAAATGTTTATTTCCGTTCCCATAAGCCCACTTTTAGATTGGGAACTGTAAAATCACTATCGGCATCATTTCAAGGAATTTTATTACAGAAGAACTATCAAAGCTGACAATGGGCTCTCTTTCTGCCGAACATTTGCTGAGTGTTAGATTGAAGTCTTAACATATTTTTTTAAAGCGCATAAATGACAATCAGTTGAATTTATTTTTCGTATCGTATTTTAGGAATCATGCAATATAGGAAAGCAAAATAAACGTAATATTAGTTTGTTTCTTATTGCCAAGTCACTGTTTCCGCAAAAAATAATGTGTTTATAATTTTCCTATACATTTTTGATCATACCGAACATGTTTTTTATAAGACATGTTATAAATGTTTCGGTAGTTATATATACTTAAAATTAACTGAAATACTTTTTAAACAAGCACATTAAAATTATAATTTTAGTTTTTAATAAACAAAACGGTTGCACAACAGTTATGCCCACTGAACTTCATAATAGTGTAAGATGTAAGAAAAAAACATGTCTAAACAAACTTAAATTAATTTACTAAAAAATTAAATTTTGTCAAGGTAAAGCGTATGTAACCTGTGCAAAAAGAAATATAAAAGTATGCATCCATCTGCAATGTATTTTTTTGTAAGGAGTCAATTTAAGAGATATGTGATGTGATATGAAAAAATTTAAATTTATTTTGAAAACCATTGAACGTAAATTTTTACCCCCGTATTCACCAAAAAGGTTTAAGAGTTAAACCAGGTCTAGTAGCCATGTTATTTAAAACTCTTAGTTCGACAGTTATGTTTCGCTTATGTCACTGTCATTTTGTAATTGTGACATTTGGAAAAAATATTTTTTCCCCTATTAAAAATGTCATCTTAAAACTATAACTATCAAGTTAGACCTGATCTAAATTTAAACCTCTTTAGTGAATACGGGTGTAAAAGTTTTAATTATCGAGATGGATCCAATGTTAGAATAGAGAAATTGTGTAAAATAATATATTACTTATATCTCCTATTAAAAAAATACGTAAATATCTCCCATTCTCACAGTACCTACCTGAGTAAAATAGGCGTTTTATGTACACAAAATTTTAGTATATATTAATATACATTCGGCATATTAACGTCCTTTGAATCTGAAAGTCGATAATTTTAATATACTATTTGAGGAACTGCAATAAAAATTTTGCGATATGTCTCCATAGGTTGGACTGAAGGTTAGACTTAACGCTGGTTCCGACATAGAAACGAATTGGTCAATACAGGCGATCGCTTCTACTTCAGTGAAGTGTGGATGGAAAATGAAAGCAAATGAGCTCAGACATCGGCAATGGTGAATGTTTATCATAATTTGATATAAGGTATAATATAAGTATTAATCCAACAGGGCAAATCAAAATAGCTGCCTAATAAAATATTTAAAAAATCAACTTCAAATTTTGCGCAAAATAAAATGTTAGAGAATATGCAAGAACAACGTGGAGGCATAGTTTTCAGTATAATTAATCAGCGTAAAAACTACTTATTGTTAAATTTTGTCCCAAAATGAAATGTGCCATAAGTAGGAACTGCTAATTTTGGAGCTATTCTGTAAAAAATAAATAAATTAATTAACTAATTAAATAATAAGTTGTTTGAAACATCAGTGTAAAAAAACAACTATTTTAATTGACTTCCAATTTTGAAGTAAAATTAATAGTAATGTAGACATGAACTAGTAAAATCTGTGGCAAATCTGGCAAGACAAAATGGCACGCCTTATTGTTAAAACTACAGGATCTATATATTTTTTTTATTGAAACTTTAATATAACCGAAAAAATCGTAAAAAAATAAAAAAAAGGCATTTTTAAAAAAAGAAAAAGTATTTTAATGCATTTATCACATTTTATTTTTTGTGTGTTAATAATATAAACAGTTATATACAGGTAGTTTAAACAGTAGTTTATTTAAGTAGCAATCTAAAATCAATGAAATCTTTTGTATTCCTTACAAAAAATTATAATCCACATATTTTTTTAGATTTATGATACCCCTGCACACATAAGGTCACAGACAGTATTACGTTGCCCTAAATAAGTCAACGGAAAGTTTTGTCAAGCAATGCCTAATAGTATCTAAAAAACCAAATACTGAAAAAGTTATAAGCATTTGAGAAACACAAGGCACAACTTTTTACATCCTTGACTCATATAGAGCAGTTTATATATGCCTTGCATATTTGGTGTAATCTTTCCCTTGAATTATATATCGATCATATGTTTTAGTTCTAACACATCCAAAATAAAATGTCAGCTTCAACGAAGATTAAATGATTATTTAACTTTCAAACCTTCTAACGAATTAACCCCGTCAGGAAACAAACGGGAGATTAATAACAGGCAAACTTTATAAGATAATATGATTAAATTAATTAAAACCTCAAATAAGGCTTTCAAGTCAGTATAATAGATATTAGCCAAATTAAATTTCAGCTTAAATATTGCAATTTGGAACAAGTTCAACAAGACTAATTCACTAATGAGACTTAGAGGATTAAAGCGTCTGTGGTTTTGTAAATGCAGGAATTACTTAATCACATTTTTTTGCGCTGGGGTTATAATATATAAGCATAAAAACTTTAGAGAGTGAAGAAATATATATCGTGAATAATTCTATTGTAGTTGATGGTAAGAAATGGTCCTGTGAAGTGATGGTTTCGCTTAGTACATATGTTTGTGTAATAATTGCGTTGACTTCAAATTATAGGTTTTACTGTTTTACTACAAATATATAATGTATTTACAGTTAAAACGTGAAATCTGTACAAAAAAAGTCAACTTCTCTTACTCTATCTGCGGCTCTTAGCAATTAATTTTTGCGGCAAAAACTCCCATTTATAGTTTTTTAATTCCCTCGTAAAAGGGAAGTATGCTAATCGTTGAAAAATTAACCTACAATATGTTCTTAGATCTTCACCGTTTTAAGGTAAAGTAAAAAAACATGATGGAGATGACACACATTTTGATAAAAACCTAATATGACCAAATTCCCTCAAATTTTGTACAAAAATCTAGTATTCCGTAGGAATTAACTAGTACAATTGTGGTACCAATTGATGAGGTCGAAACAAAATGGCGGCTTAATAAAATATTTAAAAATTCAGCTTGGAAAACCTCTTAATAGATTGATTTCATATTTTGTGCTAGAATTAATTGGGATAGAGATGACCTGATGCAATTTTGGTTCAAGATGGCGTAATAAAAATTGCAGCTAAATAAAATATTTGTTGTAATCGTGAAGAAAATCACCCTCCCAGGTTTTACATATCTTCACGTTTTAGCGTCCCTAGATGCCAAAAATACTTCTCAATTCCGCCGGTCTGTCTGTCTGTCAGTTCGCGGCGAAGCTAAAAAACTACGTACTCGATTGACTTCAAATTTTGGTCAAATTTGTCATATGGGGACGACCCGGCAATATTTTGTTAAAAACCAATATTGTGGAATAAAATGATGGCTTAGTAAAATTAATTTTAAGACAAAAATGCAGTATAAAATTTGTTGGAATGTTGGTTAGTTTTGGAAATACAGGGTGTTTAAATTTTTTTTGAATTGGTTTTTTATTTTTATTTTAAATTTCCTTTACCCAGCTTTGTTGAAATTTGGTAACGTTATTTGTAGTGAAAAGGAGCTTTTGTGGCTAATAAGCCCTTAATTACCACAAATAACGTTACCAAAAAAAAATTAAACAAAATGGCTTTGTTTTTGATTTTTGAGTTTGATAGATTCCTATCTAACTGGTAATATTTTGGTACGCATCCAAGATAGCAAAACCAAATGGCGGTCTAATAAAATATTTAAAAAATCGGCCTGAAAAACTACTTATTCGATTAATTTCAAATTTTGTGCAGGCATTAAGAGTGATATAGAAATAAACTGGTGAAAATGTGGAACGAATTTAAAATGGCGGCCAAATAAAAATGTCAAATTAAATAAACACCTTATTTAATTGATTTCAAATATTGCAGAATTAATTGAGATTTAGGAATAAACATAAACGATTTCAACATGACGGAACAAAATGACGGTCTTGAAAAATCAGTGTAAAAACGTATTCAATATATTATAAAGTATACCTAAAAATCAAGCGTGGCAAAGGTAGAAACTAGTAAAATATTGGAACGAATCCAATATGGTGGGAAAAAATGGCGCTCAATAAAAATGTCTGAAAAGATACTGTCTTTTGTGGTACTAAATGATTATGTGCGGAACTAAATTGGATCACTTTTTATTATTATTAATAAAAGTAAAAATTCATAACAAGGAAAGTTCCAGGAAATTTACCGATTTTTTGAATTAGGTGTCTTTAAGGTAGCCATAGAGGGTTAGGTTATATATTATTTTATCTTCAATTTTTTGTCACTGAATGTATTACAATTACTTGACTTCTTAATTATATTCTTTCACACTATATTTATTTTGCACGATCTTAACCGGAAGTTTAAAATTTCGGGCCTAAATTCTGTTCCCGGAAATTTGAATAATTGAAACGAATACAGTTAAAATCATGCTATATAACCGGAGTATATGAACCCCTTAGGATTATTTTTTGCACCCAAGTTTTTGCAGGCACATTTTGGCTCTTTTCCAACATAATAACTAAAGTCCTAACACTGGAACTTGTTGAACCACGCTACACCACAACTTGTTACGTTCTGGACGCATTTATATCATCTGCTGATGATGCTAAATTGGTTAGCGAAACGCGCGTCCAGAACGTAACAAATTGTGGTGTAGTGTGGTTAGAACTCTTGTATTTTGATAATAAATAAAATATTTAAAGTGTACGTTTACTGAAAAACGAATTAATAAAGTAGTCTTTTATAACGAACTAACTTCACTAAATTCTATAAGTAAAGCCGAACCCCTCATTAGAGAAGATCGACATCACAAAAGTATTACTTTTAATTTGTTCTGTAGTATTCCCAAGCACCTAACTTAAACGTGGTTTTAAATTTTAGCAAGAGGGACTACGGTGTAATAAATCTTGAACTTCAAAGTACTGATTAGCATAATCCTTTCAAAAATTGTCATGGAGGAGGCCAATGTACCGACGATTTTTATAAAACACTGAATGAAATAATTAATATAAATATACCTTAAAAAATATAAACTCTAAATGCTCACAATACTTTAAGGTTGGAATAATACAATTTGTAAAGGAAAAAAGAAACCAGCATAAAGAATGGAAAATCCCTAAATCCACACTGGAATGTAAGTTATTTTGTAGTTTTAGGCGTTTAACAAAAAAACTATCTAACTTCAATTCAAAAGGATATTTCTAAAAACTGCAAAAGGTTTTGGCGCTTTGTATCAGCAAAAAATAAAAATCGAAATAGATCAAATTCGATGTATTTACATGATTAAACGTCAGAAGGTTCTGCCGTTTGCGATATGTTTGCCAATTTTTTTAAACGCGTTTATCAACCTTGTAGTCAAGTGAATCACAACCACAAAAACAATTCGTCATACATTGCTAATTTAAAGTGAGTTTCGTAAAGGGAAATTTTACACATTTTGTTGGATTCGGATTTCCATCTCTCTTTTTAAAATGTGCCTCTAGTCTGTACCTGTCTTTAACAATAGTATTCAATAAACCAATTCATGAATGTAACTGGCTATCAGACTGGTAGAAAGCTTTTGTTGTTTCAATATTTAAAAATGGAGATTCCAATAATGTCAGATTATAGACTTCTCTGTAAGTTGAATAGATTTGGTAAGGTGTTTGAATGTGTGTAATATTTACTAAATACAGTTAATAGAAGTATTATTTCGGAAAATACGGATTCTTACTTTACCGATCTATAGAAACCAACCTCCTGCAATGTAAAGATTTTATTTTGAATTCGATGGATTTACAAATATATGTAGATACCGTGTAAAAGGTGTAGCAGGGCCTTTGACAACATAGACAATAAAATTTCGATTTCCTTTGCTGGATGGCTTCATATATTTTTAATAGAAACCAGTGCGTTGTTATAAACGAACATAAATCAAAATATTACACAGCATTTTATTATTTTTAAGTTACTTAAATGATATTAATGAATGCTTTAAATTTTGCAAATTTTCCTTATACGCAAACGATTTAAAAATATACTTGACCATAAAAATTGTCACTGAATGTCTGTTATTGCAAGAAGATTTAAATGGCAGCTATGAATATTGCCAAATAAAAGTCTGGTTTTAAACGTTAAAAAATTCTGTTTAATCGCATTTACTCCAACTGTCCAACTCTTTAAATTTGATTATAGGGTGCCTATTAACTGTTTACGACAATTGGACTCAATTAAGGATCTGGGTGTTGTGACGGTTAGAAAGATGATTTTTTCATTTTATATAGTTCTAATCTAATAAAATACTAGGCTATATACTGAGGCAGTGTAATCAATTTCATTTTATAATAGCAATGAAAAGTTTATACTTCTCATGCTTACAGTAAATTAAATTACTCAAGCCCAGTACGGAATCCCCAACAGAGCGTTTATAAAAACAGACTTGAAATTGAGAAAAATAATTAAAAAAGATTTTTTTTTTTTAAGAAACGAGCACGTACAGCAATATTGTTAGCACAAATGTGTACTCTATCCAAGCTTGCCGTGAACAATATGATATTATGTTTGTATAAATTAATATCAAATCTTGCTGGCTCGCCAGACATAAAAAAAAATCTATTAATAGAATGTTGTCTTTATACATACTTTATATATACTTTATTTAATAAATCAATAAAGAGTAATATTAATGTTATTTGTTCATATAATTTTTAAAAGTGGAATTATTTATTTTTGCCAAACAATATTTTTCTTAATATTATGTAGTTATCTAAAATTAAGAAAGTTTAGAAAGATTAGTCTATATCTAGGTAGTTCAAATGCATATTATCCTAAAATATTTTTGAATAAATATGTATCATGCAAAAAAAATCGCGAAAAACGTTTAAAACAGCGACGATTTTTCTTACAGACACTAAGAGCATCTGCTAATAAGGTATAATTATTACCTTATATTTCAGATCTCGTAGTTAGCATCAACCTCTTTTCTTCTTCTTTATTGTTATCTAATTTAAAATTCTAAAAAATGTCTTATTCCTCTTATTTAGGTGAAATCTGGATTTTTGTATATGTTTTTACGCATTTTATTTTCACCAATTTTATGTGTTAAGAAATACACACAATCAGTTACAGTACAATAAATTAAATACAAACAATTGGGGAATGATATAAATTAACCAGAGATACGCACTGCTTCACTGACGTAACATATAAGGCTGAAGAATTCAAACCACGTCTCGGCTTACAGGAAAAATGCGAATCAGACAATGACGGATAGTCACTAATTGTTTGTTTTGGCACTATACAATGTTCCAAACAAAATATAGATCTGACAGCTCCTAAAAGCTTATGAAAAATATTTCCTAGAAGATATATTATATCCTTAAATCACACTAAGTAGGAAAATGATAACATATCTTTTGTTATTTCAAGTCAAATATTTTTATTAATAGCTCTAGATCTATTAAATGACATTTTGTAAATATAGAATGTTACATACAGGGTGTTACAAATTCAAGTGTATACATGGGGATCTAGGAAACTCTAGTAGTTACACAAGGACCGCTAAATTTATTTAAACTTGCACAAAATACCAACTATATCCGGCGATATGCAAAAGAAAAACATTTTGAAAAAATTTCCCGAGTTTATTTAAAGAGGTATTTTAAAACAAATGGCACCTTATATTTTCTCTGCTCTAGAAGATGATGTATTCAAATTTAAAACCAAGGTTTCATCCCGTAAAAACCATCATCATTTTCATTTTTTAAATACGGACCTAGGTATTTTATTTCGGTTTTTTAGAACCTTTAAACCTCTGGTCTATATATTTATACTAGACAAATACTTGTAGAAAAAATGCTCTATTTTCTCCGAACATATGCATATGAAAATTTCTTTATTCATTACTTAAAATTTTTAGCTGTTTTGTATTTTCCCAAAACTAAATAATAATAATAATTCTTAAAAACTACAAAAAAATTCTATTATTTATAACCATACGTATCAACAACTTCACTAAAATGATTTACAATTGAACAGTAAATTTTTATTGCGATACATTTTTTAACGAAAACAAAATTCAGAAAATTAAAAAAAAATTATTAATAAAACATAAACATTATATTTTGTACAAATGTTGGAAAAAATTTCCAACACCGCAAACTGAATATTTAAGAAAATATAGTGAAATATAAGCCGTTTAGCTATTTTTCAAATACTAATTTTATTTTAGAAAACCTTATATTAATATTAATATTGATATTAATATTAATAACTAATTTGTAATGTATCAATTCTGACTGCAAATTAGCTATATTCCTACATGTTATCTGAAATAAAATATTAAAGAAAATAGAAACGCCTTAAAAAAAAAGGTAAAAAGTAAAAAATAATATTTTATTTATTCCCTAAATATAGACATTTTGAAGTTGATGACCAAAGCAGCCTCACCCAGCCATTACAAAATTTAGTTGATGTATGTTATATATTACATTACTTATAAACCAAATATATAGCCAGCCTTATATCTTTTAAAACAGATGCTCGAATCACTTGCTCTCAGTGCAACTGAGCAAGCGCAAACTGCTATTTTCATCCAATCGCTGAGCCCAAACTAAAATGGCAATATTGAACTCCCACAGGATATTTATAACTGTTCAAGCAGACCAATAACGAATTCGCATTTCGAGACATGCGCAGAAATATTTTGAGGAACTTGCAACTGTCGGCTAAGTTAATGCATGAAGATTTTATTGATGGCCATGTTAAAGAAGATACACCTAGGTCAACTAAATGTAAACTATAAAACAACTTCAACCCCAGCAGCGATCAAATTTACTCGGTAGTTCGACTTCTAAGTAGTGACGTGACCTTCTCTGAATTACATATTAAAATCTGTATTAGGTTAGTAAGTTTAAAGTTACTAGTGACTATAAGCAATACGTGTATGTATGTATGTGTATGTTTTTGATATATATTATTACAGATTAGTCATTATTTGGGCGCCGACTTCAAAATGTCTATATTTAAGGAATAAATAAAATATTATTTTTTATTTTATAACGTTTTTTTTTTAAGCCGGTTCTATTTTGTTTAAAATATTTTATTTCTCGCTTTTTATTTATTTTTTTTTAAGTCACGTTTTTAGGAATATTATGATTTGTAGTATATGTATATCCAATTGTATATAACTTAATACAAAAAGTGACGAATAGAGAAGTAATCGACACTATTATAATTAGATTTTATAAAAAATACTTAAGAAAAATAAATAAAAATAAATTATTTTTGACAACTACGTTTCTGGAGTTAAACATAGTTAATACTTTCCAGATATTTTAGTTTCACTAACTATTACGATAATGATAATAATATATATGTACCTAAACTTAATTTAATTCGTACTCACCAAATACTAATTTATTAATTTGAAAATTT
Source organism: Kuschelorhynchus macadamiae (assembly GCA_030620095.1). NCBI lineage: Eukaryota > Metazoa > Arthropoda > Insecta > Coleoptera > Curculionidae > Kuschelorhynchus > Kuschelorhynchus macadamiae. Next base: position 39,873 of record JAUTXW010002904.1, on the reverse strand, counting down.
AAACTCGAGACTATCAAATTACTAAAATTACATACCTTTCGTCAAATGGGGTTGTATGTCTATTACACACCTCAATGTTTGCTTTAGTTTGAAAAGGGTATTTAAAAAAATGTCAATTTAATTATAAAACTCGTTGCCTTTGTCGCCCTCATACCAGTGTTTTTTTAATATTATTAGAAAAAAATCGGTGAACGGATTTCAAATAAGAATATATGGGACCACCAGACAAGACGTCCTCTAGAATTTGGTGCTTAAATCATCAAAATAGGCCAAGCCGTTTAGACAATATGTGCGAACAAACATAAAAAAATACATACAGGTCAAATTGAGAATCTCCTCCTTTCTTGAAGTCGGTTAAAAAATATATAATATTTAATTTGATCGAGCGGTAGATTAGACTCTTTTAAATTCTGTATCTTATTCGTATTCACCTAACAGTCTTACTTAAACATAGTATATGCAGTGTCAAAGTGTTAAGAAACAACTGACAGCGATTTTGAAGAAAATGGTAAAGGCCTCGGATCTTTCCTGGCAAATAGTACGAAAATCTTCTAAAAACAATTTTTAAGCTTTTGTAATCTAATTTAGAGTAATATGGCTAAGCGTAATCAGCGCCGGCGTAAATTAACTATATTCTTGGACCTCTAAATGCAAAATTTTGCGGCCGTTTAACGGAATTTGTTATACTTTGTATACAGTTACCTGTTATTTCGCTCCTGTCTACAAAAATAAATATAACCAATAAAGAGATTATTTAAAGTAATATACAAAATATCTCCTTTATTCCGCTTTGATCAACCTGACAGCCCTGCTTCGGTATTTTTTAGAAAACACACTTCATCTTTTCAGTATTTCAACGTAATAATTAGTTAGCGTGCGTGTAAAATCACACATTAAAACACAATTATCGTTTAAGGTTCCCTAAGGCACGTTTAATGAACTATTTTTAATGCAGGTCTCTTTGCTAATCGAGTTAATACAAAAATAGTAAACATTTTTCTGATTACACGAAAGCGGCAAGGCAGTTTTCAGGAACAATCTATATATGATAAATAAATGTATTTCATAACGTATGAAAATGAAACTATTAAACAAGACAAAAATAATTACCGATCATGCCAGCCTCTTGGGAAAGTATTAACTTCGGTTTCAGGCCCAGTAGATTTGTTTATTGCCTACAGAGAGATGCCGAATCATCGTTAGAACCAAATTGGTATTAGATGCACTGCAGCTATTGTTTTATAACGCAGTAAAAAGAAATAATTTCCTTCAATAAACTATATTTTAGTTCTTTAAAGATTTTATAAAAAGAAAATTAAATATATTTATTTCTTCAGTATGAAATAAATATGTAAGTTTCATAATCTATCTAAAACACTGACAGATTTTTTAGTAAGTTCGTGAGTACTGTACAATTTACATATCTTTTTTTAGTGATCGTGTGGTTACCGAGACCTTCCAACACTATTTTTTATATAGTTTTATTGCGTATTTTTTCTATAAAACCAATATGTATTTACCAATAATATTTCTGGACGATCTGGTGAATGTGCCTCATATTCTTATAATTCCACTAGAAATGTATCGCCCTATCTAACGAAAAAGGCAGAACATGGTCTGCCGAGCCCGCTAGTTATTTTAAAACCTCAACGAAAAATTTTCTTATATTTTATTTTGATTACATCTGTTTTAAAACTCCTTTAAAATAGTTATATTATAAATTACTAGAACACTAATACGATCGTTATAAAACTTTTTATACAATAATTCTGTTAGCATTTTATTAGAAGTTTTAATACAAGTTATACAATGTTTACAAAAAGTTTTATGTGACAAGGAAATGTATTCTATGACCCTTGCTTAAGAACATTCTTAAAATTCCATCATGAGGTATTTAATGTAATAGGATAAAATAGTTACTGTTTGAAACTACGAGAAATAAGTATCCTTTAAATAGCACTATGAAATACTTATAAAATACTTTTGTTGGTTTAAAATTTTATTTTTCTAGTGGGGTAAACACACGTATATAATTTTTGGAGTATTACATGAGAAAATAAAGTACTGAGGTAATTTTTAGATTATTTTACGTAAGGCTCTTAAGTGATGTATTGTAAAACAAAATTATGATTATAATACATTTACATATAAATATACAAAACGATCTCGGAGGGTGATTTTTTTTTCACAATTTACTTTGCCATCATTTTGTTCCGCCATCTTGAATTCGTACCCCAATTTTATCAGGTGATCTATATATCACAGTTCTTTTTTGCACAAAATCTAATAAGCAGGCTCTAATTATTTTATTACAACGCCATTTTGTTTAGCTACCTCGGATTCGTACCAAAATTTAACTAGTTGATTTCTGTGCAAAATTTAAAGTACATTGGATAATTCGTTTTTAGTAGTAATTTTTTTAACATTTTACATTTTATGAAAATGTTACCAAGTTATCTCCACATAACCCTTAATGTTTGACCAAAATTTGAAGTCAATCTGGTATGCAGTTTTTTAGTTTTGCCTCAAACATACCGTCAGACCGTCAGACCGAAGGAATTGAGAAAACATCTTTTCGGTCTCTAGGCAGACTAGATTTTTTCACGATTACATTTTCACTTCTCTTTTACGAGGAAATTGAAAATGTTGTTCTTAATATACTTTTCCAAAAGAAATCATATCTATCTACATCCAAGAAAAACTTGTCTGAGCATTCCGAAGGGTTTCGTTCTATCTTTTATTTAACATATATACCTTAGACATTCACTGCATATGGGATATGCACGTGTCCTGCATACAATATACGTACAATATTGCCATGTATATCACTAAGGACAAACTTACAAGATCTATTAGTAAACTTAACCATATAACATATTGTTTTAAAAACGGGACACAAGAAAACGGATTTAACATATCCCCAAATAAGACAACGTTATGTTTTTTACCCGACGCAGAATAGAAGCACAAAATCAAATAACCTTAAATAGTCTTTCCTTTCCTCTTTTAGATATTTTGGGGAATCATATTAGATACCAGATTACTATGCACGGAACAAATTACACATATAGTAAATAAAATAGAAAAAAGTATTAATCTTTTAAGACAGGTGTGTTCGTTTGGTTGCTATGTTATTCAACAAATCGCGTTATTTCTTTATGGAGTGTATACAAGGCTTATTGTAGATTATGGTTGCATTTTTTGCAATTGCCAGTAAAACACATCTTAAAGTTTAGCATAAAGCATTTCGGATATGCTTGGGTATTATGAAACCATTACTCAAATCTGCCGTTCTGGTAGAATCACTAAAAGTCCTTCTTTGGTGTAGAAGGGGGATCTGGCATCTAAATTTATACTTAAATTTTATATAAAAGAGAAAAACTTGCTCGACAAGATTTATTTCCTGTTTATTTCAAACGTTACCGAACCACATTTGGTCAAAAAAAAAAATGCGTCCCCCATAGCGAAGGGCTATGATGAAATCTGAAAATTTAATTCTTTGAAGGGAAGACAATATTAAGAGCATATTTGAAATGAACTACCATACCGTCTTTGTTAATCCTAAAGTTAACTTTCCGTCATATCCAGAAGATCAAACCGCAGAGAAACAATATCCCGATACCCCATAATTTCTCTTATAATTTATACCGAAGGTTCATTAATTTACAAAAGTTAGTTTACACTTATCCAAAATGTAAGTATTTTTTCGGCAAAAACTGCAACAATGTTTTATTCAGTCAACTGAGCATTGACACAAAAATACAAGTATATACTTCTGTGTTGAGAGACATATTAAGTCCAAAACCAAATCTGTTCAATACGACCGTTTTAGGGTTTGAAAAGGTATTGAAGATCGATTATAATAAATCAGTACACAAACATTTGAATCTGGAGATTTACTGTGCTTTACTTTATATGAGGCAATTAGGATTTTCTTACTATTCGGTTAATGCCACACATTATATTTGTGACAAATACGTAAAAATTAACAATACGAAAAAGAAAAATGATAATGGAATTCTCTGTATCACTGGATATATCATTATTAAATCAAATGAAAGTATAGAAATAGTTATGCATAATTGAGGAGATAATGAAAAAACGACCATATTTCTCCCAAATATAACAGAGTTTTATGCTCTGATTCACAATCATTTCTTAAAAAAAATATCAAACTTTATGGCCATTACGTATATTTACTCTAATATATTTTAGTACACATTAGGGTATAATAAGTCAAATATTGAAATTAAATTTGTATGAACCAAAGCCCACTTACTTTAAATAAAAAGCCATTTACATAAAATTTGAATAAAGGAAAACCCACTTTGCTTATGTGGAGCGTATGGTAGGATTTAAACCACATTTTGTTTAATTGTCCATTACAACAACAACATTGAATTGATGCAATATTTTAATGGAAAAAAAATTTATGATACTTTAATAACCAATAATATTAGTGCTTATACAAATTCCTAAAAAAATGACATTTATATGCATGCGCTTATAACAATTTTTTTCCTATATTTATAATTTTATTTTGTTAAAACAACAGGTATTATTTACTATACTTTTCCTAATGTATTTTCCTTTTTTAGCAGTCTTCGTTGTTTTTCATTAAAAGTCGTCCGGATGGACTCTTAGACGTGACTATATGTGGCTGTGATACAATAAAAATTAAAAATTTTTATTTATTAAAATGTATGTCTTATCTCTAATTATTTACGTGGCTAAAACACATAAATTATAAGGCCAAAAAGAAACAAAATTCTACTGGAAAAGTATATTTTGTTAAACTGAAGTGTATGTGCCGAGATGTGTAACTTTTACTTTTTAACAAACTTAAAGCGACAAGTAATGACGGATCATAGATTGATTTATTGTTCTCTTCAGCTCTCAGCTAAAAAGCCAAAACAAGATAAATTTATCTTAAAACGAGATATAAAAAATATGAATATGCAGTTATTTGATATAGATGCAAGAAAAATAAACTGGCTTGAAGTGCTTAATCTTCCTGATATTGATAAAAAATTAAAATTTCTTGAAGAAATCATAATTGGTCTATTTGATATACATGCACCCCTTGAAAGAATTAGGATAACAAAAAGTTTTTGTTTTTGGATTACAGCTAATATCAAGGTAATGATGCGAATCCGCGATAATGCACTATCTGATTACCGCAGGTTAATAAAAAATACAAATATCGATGCTTCAGTGTCGGCAACAAAATGGCGGTATTATAAGGAAATGCGAAATTTTGTTACTGCATCTATTCGGAGGTAAAAAAAGAGCTTTTATACAACACGAATTAAATGCCAACTATAGCAATTGAAAAGTTTCGTGGGCTAAGTTAAAAAAATTAAATGTGTATGGAAACCGAATTGACGAGAGCTATCTAAACACTTTTTCGGAGCCCAAAATGATTAATAATTTTTTTATTGATTCGATCAAATGCAGTGCAGCAAATATCTCCACAAATCATTTCTTCAATACCGATAGACACGAATCCGTCGTAAATAACTTTTATTTTAAACTTGTATCAGAAGAAGAGATAATAAAAGTTACAAGGGGTTTGACTAGTAATGCTAAAGGGGGGGATGGTATTTCTGCAGAAATGTTGCAAATATGTCTGCCATATTGTAGTAAAATTATTACACGTTTATACATATTACACATATCAGGCCGATTAGTATTCTAACGGTAACATCAAAAATATTAGAAAAAAATAGTTTATAAGCAGGTATTAGAACATCTTATTTCTTATTCCTTACTATCCAATCCGGCTTTAGGAAGGGCCACGGTACTACCTCGACCTTATTTGATATTTGTGACGACGTTCTTCGGGGTATTGATAAGGATATGACTACGGCTCTAGTTATGCTCGACTATTCCAAGGCATTTGACTGCCTGGATCATCAACTTCTACTACCAAATTGCATTATTATGACATTGGAGCGGATGCCTTGGAGTGGTTTAAGGAATACATTTTAAATAGGACACATGAAATCAAGTAAATTATAATAACGAAGTCAAATTGTCTCCTAAAAGAACTATAACAAGCGGTGTACCTCAGGGCTCAATTTTGGGGTCACTTTTGTTTATTTTATTTACGTCTGATATATCAACTTTAATCTCAAATAAAATACATATGTATGATGACGACTGCCAAGTTTATATATCGTTTCTCCCAGAATTTCAGAATTTGGACTGGCTTAACAGCAATTTAGAAAAAATCAACATCTAGTCAAAAAATAATGCCCTAAATTTAAATCCGAGGAAAACTGTGGCAATTTTATTGGGTACCAATCACCAAAGAAGCAAGGTTGACATTTAACCAAGCTTTCCATAGATTGTCTTTACGTGGAATTTAAAGACACTGCTAAAAATCTTGGTCTCATGTTAGATAAAAACTTAAATTTTATCCCCCATGTTAATAGTCTATTACAATATACTTACATAAGACTGAAGGTACTATATCGTTTAAAATATATACTAAGCACTTTTGTTATTTGTTGCATTGTTGTTGTTGAATCATTAATTTTATCTTTGTTTGATTATTGCAACCTTGTTTATCAGCCATGTCTACCGCAGAATGATATGAGACGCATTCAGGTAATGCATAAGCGCTGTATGAGGTATTCTGCTTATGTCGCAAGAAGAGATTATATCACTTCTTCTTATGTCCAGCTCGGATGGAACAAAGTGGACATAAGATTAAAAATACATTATTCCTCTTTTATCCAAAAAGTTTTCTTGCCAAACTGTCCTACTTATTTGAGAGAAAAAACGTTACTTGGGCTTAGTGTTTCAAATAGATTTAGGCGTAACCCGCGGCTGCTTCACGCCCCAATGCACACCACTTCTGCTTTTAGGAGCTCTTTTAGCTATAATGCACCTTCTATATAGAATTCATTAGCAGATTTTTTAAAATCAACTTTCAATATTGGCAACTTTAAGCGAAGTTAAAAACTTTTTTTCGCGAGCAGTTTTTTAGTTAGTCTCCATCATCAGTAGCACAGTCGCACTATAATTTTAGTAATAAATAGTATCAATTTTTTTCTTGTTTGAACGTAAGAATTAAAGTTACATATATATATATATATATATATATATATATATATATATATATATATATATATATTTTTTTTTGAAATTTATATTGGTTTTAAGTAATTAAGTTTCATTTCAAATTACATAGGTATATAGTTAAAAAAATTGTATTTAACATTATCACATTAGATTAATAAAATTGTACAACTGTAACGTTTTTCAGGTTGGGCTTAAGCAGCCTTTATATATATAATATGTGCAATGTTTGTTTACTAATAGTTCGCATTTACTTAAGTTCCATATTTTTCAAATGCCTTGTGTCTCTCGGTCTTTATTTTTGAACTAATTGTAATCAAGCAGTCAAGGTAATGTCAATCATATAAGAATATTTTGAAAACTATGCAGCCTAACCAAAAAGCAAAACCGACTTGGGGAAAAGTCTTGTTTTCACTTCCCAATACAACACCAATATATCGTATTATTAATACACTATAAGAGCTATATCGCGGAAGTATTGGATTCGCAAACATTTCGGAAAAATATAAGTTGGGTTTAATCGATATTTGAGAATATCTAGAATATGGAAAACGTGTTTTTAGAAAAAAAAATATGATGTCTGTACGGATATGTGTGTGCATGTGTGTGTCTATGAACAAAATGTGCGCCACCAATAACTTTGCATCAAAAATGTTTGAAGTTAGTGGCTCGAGGGGATTGGATTTTAGGTGTCTTGGAAGTAGATCTTCGATATTTTTAGGTGGTATAAACATGACAAAAATATTTTAATTCTGGATACAAAATAATTTGAAACTGAATGAAAATAATAAATAGGATAATTTATTTTTTATACACTATGTTAATAAAATTATAAAAAATAAATAATTATAATAAACATAACAATAAGTTAATTTTTTTTAAAATTCATTAAAACTCCCCTCGTAGAGAATTCTACTAAACAAAAACCACACATTTCATAAATCCGTTATAAATGTTTGTTAATGGCTTACAAAAATTGAAAGAAAGAACGGTTTATAGGATTTGTAAAAAGTTGTTATTATTACGCATCCTTAAATTGTGTTATATGTACGTAAAGTATACTATTCTGAGGAATTTATGATAAATTAGGGAAGTAAAGGAAAATTTACCGATTTTTTTAATTATGTGGTTTACACCGATTGAATTTATTTCTTTGCTTAATTGTGGATTAATACTTTTAATCAATAAGCTCATTACCTTAAGTTTTTTGTATCACATCAGAACATGTCCATAACTTTTATTGCTACTATATTATTAATTTTTCTCCCACCTGTCTGCAACTCCAAGTAGCCACAAGGAACTTAATAACACCTTATGCTGACTTTTCGCTAAGCCGAAAAATCAATCATATAACTTCGTGTGTCTGTGCTCTACATCAGATTTCTACCGAAAACTTATTTAATCTAAACTTCCTAAACTTTGTGCATTGTCGATCAATAAGTAACTCCTTCCAAGTTATTAGTTCTGAAAGATTTAATAGGGTATATACGTATTTCGTGCGAAAATATGGAGAGGGTTAACATAAAACAGCATTCGGATAAAAGATTCCATAAATAAAAATAAAAGCATTAGAATTTTTCGAAAAATAAAATTAAAATAAAACTTGCTACTCCGTAGTAACAGAGTATTAAGTCCAGCGAAGATTTCGGATGTTTTTGTTTCGTAACAACAAATCTCGGTTTTGCTCTCGTTGAATTAGTTGACTTTACTGTGCACACATTGTTTCTACTACTCGCTGAACACATTAAAACCTGTACCCTCGCTTTTGAAAGAAATTAAGTAAAACCTTTGTGCGTATTGGCTAATAATGGTACTTTTACTACCACTTCTTACACTGCAATAAGAGGGAAATTTCTGTGATTGCATTTGTATTGGCAATAAAACGATAAATTATGTAGGTCGGGTTTTTATAAGAAATTAATTTTAAACTTATCTTTTCGAAAAATAAATGCTTTGTGTGTAGTATCTACCTAACTGTAGAGAATTTGTCTCTATGTTATGGACGAGCTCTACAGGCGCTAGCTATGTCAAAAGACAAAAAAAAATTAAATAAAAAAAGTATTAAAGTTTTTTCTAAACTGCTAAGATGTATTACAAAAATGACAGTCGCAAACTATGAAAATGCTTTTTTTTTTGTGACAAACACATAATTTAAGTACAAGCATATTAAAACTATGAATAGAAACGCTTTCCTAACAGTCAACTTTTCAAAAAAAAACGGCGATATACAATTCTTATTTTATATTTTGCATATAAAAGCAAGTGTTCATTTATTATACAAAATATAAATAGCATAAAAATAAAATGTTAAACGCGTATCTTGTTTAATTTCTTGTTCATGTGGCAAATTTTTTGACAATAAAAAATTTTTTCAGATCATTGGCACTAATTAACCTAATATTGTGTGATTGGCGTTAATTGAATATATGTAGAAATATTCGAGACACGGCAATTTTTTTAATTTTCTGTATATAAAAATAAAGGCATAGGGATATGAAACAGTTATAACAGTTATTATAATTTATATAAATCTATTCTTGGACCTCTCCTTTTCACTGTTTTCACGTCAGATCTAGTACACTAGTATATTTTCCAACCTCAGTCAGTAATTTGGGAAATATCATAATCTTAATTAATGAAAACTTGCAGCGTATCACTGCTTGGGGTGCAGACAACTCTCTCTTTGTGAATCCTAGAAAAAAGCAATTCTTTTTTTTTCGGCTTGACATCTGCATACTTTTGGATTCTCTGAAAATTAATGATACACATATTGATTGGGTGGATGAAGTGAAAAACCTAGGGCTTTTTATGGATAAAAAACTAACATTTTATACACATGTTAATAATATATGTCCACTCATTTTTTGAATTTAAAATGATGTATGAATTTAAGAATATAATTCCCACCAACATTAAAAAAATTATCTCTGAAAGCCTTGTGCTCCCTATACCCCAGGGTATTTTGATATTGTGTATGGACGCTTTCTTACCAATCAAAATAAATATAGAAATCAAAAGATTCGGATTGCCTGCATCCGCTATGTAAAGAATTTGTCACGAAGAGGCCACGTGAGCCAACCTATTCTTGAGGTGTTTGGACTAAATATGTCTCACAGGCGATATTCACGTCTTGGTTGTCAAATACATAAAATACTTTGCTCTAAAACTCCTGAATATCTGACAGAGTTAACTATTCGTAGAGGTAAAGCACACCAAGTGAATGTTCGTTTCAGAGACATGTTTATGATACCCCAACATAATACTGAATTTTTTAAATCATGTTTCATATACTTTTCTGCTAATATTTATAACCAAATTCCTGTCGATTTTAAGAGCCTTCCTCTATCAGCATTTAAAAGGAAAATTACCAGTTTTGTGTTAGATAGGCGTCTCAGTTCTTAGTTGCTCTTTACCCTCTTATTGACTTACTACTGTTCTTTTATTATTGCCAATTGTTATCAAAATTTTTATTGTAAGTTTTAAATTTACATATAATTCACTTATTATTCACTTATTAGTTTAATTTATGGTGGTTATTAAAATACGCTTTGCGGAACTTTCCACCCTTGTATGTAACGATCAGCAATGTACATTTCAGTTTCACCAAAGAATATTTATTTATTATATATATATATATATATATATATATATATATATATATATATATATATATATATATATATATATATATATATATATATATATATATATATATATATATATATATATATATATATATATATATATATATATATATATATATATATATATATATATATATATATATATATATATATATATATATATATATATATATATATATATATATATATATATAATGTGTTTTCATTCCGGGTGTACATCCGATCACTACTGTCGTTCTGAAAAGAACAGTTTTCCTGACGTTTCGACATTTGGCATTTTCGAAGCTTTCTTTCTCCGAATAGAGACTCTCTCTAATGCCAAATGTGATTTTGGCGAAACGTCAGCAAAACTGTTCTTTTCAGAATGACAGTAGTGAACTGATGTACACCCGGAATGAAAACACATTGTATTTTTCCATCCGTGAAGGAGTAAAAATCAACATATATATATATATATATATATATATATATATATATATATATATATATAGATTTTTTTTAGGGGGCTATGTATATTAAGTGAACACTTGCTTTTATAGGCAAAATATAAAATAAAAATAACGTGTTTCAGCGTTTTTTTTTTAAGTTGACATGTTTCACTGGTAAGAAAACGCTTCGATTCATTGTTTTAATATGCTTGTACTTAAATTATGCGTTTGTCACAAAAAAGATGCAAAAAATGTTCATACTTTGCGACTGTCATTTTTGTAATAGATCTTAGCAGTTTAGAAAAAAACTTAATACTATTCTATTTAATTTTTTTTTGTCTTTTGACATAGCTAGCGCCTGTAGACCTCGTCCATAATATAGAGACAAATCTTTTACATTTAGGTAGATACTACACACAAAGCATTTATTTTTCGACAAGATAAGTTTAAAATTAATTCCTTATAAAAACCCGACCTACATAATTTATCTTGTGGTCGTTTTACTGCCAATACAAATGCAATCACAGAAGTTTCCTTCTTATTGCAGTCCGAGAAGTGGTATTAAAAGTACCATTAATAGTCAATACGCACAAAAGTTTCATTTAATTTCCTTCACAAGCTAGGGTATAGGTTATAATGTGTTAGCGAGTAGTAGAAGCAATGTGTGCACATAAAAAATTAATTTTTTTTTATTGTGCATATTTGGTCGGAAGAAACTTAAAATGAAAATGTTGTGTGCAAAACTCTCTACAATAATTCCTTTCACTGTCGTGCAGGATATTCTCATGCTTTCCCGACTTCTGGGTCTTTACCTTCACCATATTATTAAACAAATAATAAAAAATATAAAAAAATAAAAAGCGTCAAAAAGGCGTAAAAAAGGTGAAACAATAGACATTCAAACACCCTCTATTTCAAAACTATGGGTTTGTGGATCCTTATTTACATGATTTGATAGACCATATCCCAGAATTTTGGACATGAATTTACGCCTTATCTGTGCTATAATCACTAACTATCCTTAAGTTTTCATTACTCACATGTCGTTCTCTTCTGCGCCGGTGTTAATAAGCAAGCAAAGAATTATTAATACCGGCAGAGAAGATATGGAAAATTGCACATTCCAAAAAATAATAATAAATAGGAAAACTACAGTTCTTCTACCAAATTCGCTTGTTACAAACCCCTCATAATTAAAATATAGTTAAAACATCCTGTTTATACAAAAAAAAAAATAAAAAATTTATGTTTTCTGGAGGAAACAATTCTTAAAAATATCGACTTTCATACCATTTTTTTTAGGTATGTTAACGATTTTCTAACAACGGACTCGAAAAACAAATGCCAAGATATTTTAGGTAATTTTAATAATTACTACCCAAAACTTCAATTTACATTATAAGCAGAAGCACAAAACAAATTTAATTTCTTATACCTTACATTAAATCATATTAAAAATGCTATAAAAACTGAATGGTTCACTAAAGGCACCTGGTCTTCAAGATATGTATATTTCGATTCCCAACATCCATTATCTCAAAAAAAATCTGTCGAAATAGGTTTAGCGGATAGAGCAATAAAATTATCGGATCCCGAATATACAAATAAATCTATAGAAAAAGCAAAACAAGCTCTAAAAACAAACAACTATCCAGAAAAAAATATTAACAACATTTTTAAGAACAGAATCCATAAGTTTTACAACACAAGCCATCCATCAAACAAACATTTAAATCTTAATAAAGAAAACACCAAATACATGTCACTTTCATATATACCCAAAATATCGTAAAATTTACAAAATGTTTTTAAAAAATATAACATCACAGTTAGCCACAAAGCCTATAACTTATTAAAAAATAACTTTAGTAAACTAAAACCAAAAATTCCTAAAGATAAAAGAACTGATATAGTTTATGAAATTCCCTGTAGGGATTACAACGGTATATACGTTGGACAAACCAGCAAGTTAAAAAAACAGACTACAAGTACACAAGTATGACAAAAAGAACAAAAGGGTACTAACAAAAAATATTAGTGAAAAAAAACTTTTATTCGATTTTATTAAGGTAAAAATTTTAAAGGCCGAAAACTACCAAAAAAGAGAGAATTCTATGAAATGATAGAAATACAAAGGAATAAAAATTCAATCAATGCAAAAACTGCTACAAAACAACTTAGTAAAACATACCATAACATTATTAAATAACATGTAAATTAAAAGAAAAACAAATCTATAAAACTGAGTTGGACCGCTTAATAACATACTTTGAACTGTTTTCCACAGATAAATCCATATTTTAATATTAGTTTTCTTGTTCTCTTTTACTTAATTTTCTAAATGTGTTATTAAAAAGGTACTACACGTTCCATCTAATGTTCAAATTTTTGTTTTAAATGGTAAGACATTTTATTGAACTTTAAAGTGTAAATGTTATTGTCTAAAAATGTCCTTTATAAATTTTATATATTCTCATGAAGACCACGAGATAATTAAAACGTAAATTAGTAACATGACTTAGTAAGAAATGTGTTGTTTGTTTTATAAGGACCCTAACCGAAGAAAATAAAAATTAAATATATGAACTAGGAGGTCCAAGAAATTCCAAGATATATATATATATATATATATATATATATATATATATATATATATATATATATACAATCTATCTACTAGAATAACCACGTATTACATTTCAAAATAACGTAACAATAAAAGTTTAGATTTTTAGAGTAACTACAGTTATCTACCTGAAAAACTAAATACTTAAATATTATTAAAAATTATGTGTGTCAGAAAAAATACCCTGGTAATACGGAAGTATTGTAATCGTGAAAAGATCACCCTCCGAGATTTTTTCAGATCTTTGCGTTTCAGAGTCCCTAGATGCCGAAGAACATGTTTTCTCGATTCCGTCTGTCGATCTGTCTATTCGCGGTATAACTAAAAAACTGCTTACCCGATTTATTTTAAAGTTTAGTAATAAGTTAATGATCACTTGGGTATGACCTGGTAACATTTTCGTGAAACAAAATGGCAGCCTAGTGAAATGTTAAAAAAATTATTTCCAAAAAACTATTTATCCAACTTACTTCATATTTTGCACAAGAATCAAATATTATGTAGGAATCAACTAGTAAATAGGGTATAGAGATGAACTGGTAAATTTGTAGTATAAATTCAAGATGGCGAAACAAAATGGAGGGCCAAATAAAATGTTTAAAAAATCGACGTACAAAATCCTATTCAACTAACTCTTAAATTTTGCAGAAACCATAAATATGATATAGGGATGCACTGGTACGAGTTCACCATGACGGAACAAAACGGGCGGCGGTCTTAAAAAATCAGTGCAAACACAAATAATAAAAGTTCAAATTATTAGAGGGCGGTTAAGAAAGAAATGCATTTAAAAATTATGAACAAAGATGTTAATTGATATTTTGTTCGTTGTTATGGGTAAATTCAGATTAGGAACTAAAGGTTTGATTTATATTTGTGACATGACCAACTGAGCAATATAAGCAGATCACTATTGCTTTTTTCGCTTATATTGCTCCATATTGTTGGCCATGCCAGAAATACGCATCTAATTTTAAGTTCCTTATTTGGATTTGGTTACAGGGTCAGGCATTCTTAGTTCATAATTTTACATTCATTTGTTTCTTAGCCTCTTTGAACCTTTTTAATTTATATCATTGGTCTGTGAATAGGTAGGGTGCAAAATAAAATATCCAAATAATTACGTTATTTATGTTTCATTTTCAAAAACTCTAAAAAAAATTATTAAAGCAAATCATTTTTTACCAAAAAAATGTAATAAAAAATACTGTTGTTATTTTAGCTTTAAAAACAAATTGGTGAAAATATTAAAAATGTCACAAACCTTTCTTGATTTTGACAAATAAATACTAAAAAACTTTTTATAACAAGAAAATTTGGGCAATCTTTGCTTCGATTGTAATTTTCTTTCATTATGCTACTAATGAATCCTGAATTAGAAACTTAAAATAACATTAACCAAGCAAAAAATTTATGCGATTTTAAAAATCGAATAACAGAAATGTTAGTGGTTTTCATTTAAAAATTCATTGTTGGCGTCACTTGGGGTTGGGTTAGCTTTGACAGCTAAAGTTTTTATAAACGCATACCCTAAAAAGATTGAACACTGCTCTTATAAAATTCTGCGCACTTAAATAACCCAGAAAAAGTTATGTATTTACACATTTATAAAAATCAGCTCGGCAAAGTATCTAGAAAAATATTTGCCAAGAAATAAAACGTCGAGAAAAGCATCAAAAACAAACTTTACTGAAAACTCAAACAATCCCGCAGTTGATTTTACCAGAAAATTGTTTACCCTCAGTGGCTTTCGGTGATAGCTGAGCTCTTCGGAGCCCAAAAAATAAACACCAAACAATTTCGGGAATTTACTTCGCTTGTGCTTACTTTAATAGCTCTAATATTTTTAACTTAGAATATGTGTGGGGTTTGTATTGCTGCAGACAATACTGATTCGCTCCGATTCAGTATTCGAATTTTGTATTTTTAAAAGCATTAAAATGATTATTTCAAAAGAAATTTTTGAATATTTTGTATTAAATGTGGATCAGGTGAACAAAAACATACTTAGGTTATTCGCTCATAAGCAACTGACATCATTTAAGACAAATTAAAAATATAACAGAGAAGGCAAGATCAGCTGTCAGTCGCCTGCGCCTAATGTGTAATTTAAGTCAAGGTTTAAAAATCAGACCTTGGGTCCTAAGATGTCCTTTCGTCTGTGGGCTTTCGACCTATGGTGCTATCAAGACACACTAAAAATATCATGGTACACCACGTATCAAAAGAATCTTACAATACGTGGGTATAGAAAGAGAAGTATTACAAGCAAATAAACTCGAAGCTCAAGTACTGTGATCATATTATACCCTATAAAACTACCAGATGTTACAATTAATAATTCAAGAGACAGTTATGATGTTGACCACCACTATTAACAGCAGCAATCAACTAGATTAGATGGGCCAGGATGATCGCTAACGTTTACTGAGTATAGGAAATCCACAAGAAAAAGAAGAGGTTGGAATGTAAATACAGTCTCCTAGCTCGTTTCCTAATTATTACAAATGTAATTTTCTTATTGCAAGCTTTTATGTTACTGTCCTTCTGCCTGTATGAAGTAAAAAAAAAATGTTTTGATTTGAATTTTTTTACACATCTGTATATATACTAATATAAAAGTCCGTGTATATATATATATATATATATATATATATATATATATATATATATATATATATATATATATATATATATATATATATATATATATATATATATATATATATATATATATATATATATATATATATATATATATATATATATATATATATATATATATATATATATATATATATATATATATATATATATATATATATATATATATATATATATATATATATATATATATATATATATATATATATATACGATCTAATTATTCTTGGGTTATGATTCGCCACAGGTGGGTATATACTGCTCCGTGGTAATAGAATATCAAGTCCGGCGAAAATTTCGGATGTTTAACCACAAATGTCGGTTTTGTTCCTGTTGGTGACTTAAGCGGTCCTCCCAAAATAGTCCTTTTTATATATATATATATATATATATATATATATATATATATATATATATATATATATATATATATATATATATATATATATATATACCGCGTTAATATTATATATATATATATATATATATATATATATATTATTGGTTTGATTTTTCTACTTTTATATATTTTTATTTCTTGATTTAAGGTCATTTAAAAACTTTACATATATACTTTAAATCATATATTTGCCCATAAACATAATGTAGTCAGATAACGTTTCTACCGCACTTCGGTCTTTTTCAAATCTAAAAATGGAGAAGGGCGTAGAATTTTAATTTAGTATTTTTACATTTAATATTTTATCTTGTTAGTATTACCTTAGAACGTAAACTATTAAGGAAAGTACATTTATTTTTAATTTTATACAAATGGAAAGTGAATATTTTCCTTCTTACCTCAATACGTAGACTTATTCAAAACGGCACAAGATGTCACATTTCCACATATATACATACACATCAATACAATTAAAATACACATATTATGTTAAAACATTAAGACACAGTGGTTATTCCAGTATTGAAATATAAAATTTACTCAGGTTATTGACGTCCTTCTTATCGTTGATAGCATTTTTGTTTTTTTGTATTTTGACCATCTCAAAAAATTCTCTTTTTTTAGTTTGCGGTTCGGGTTTTAAGATTTTGGTGTAACTATAATCAAAGGTATGTTTTTTTGAATTTTCGTGATTTGTTAGAGCCGTCGCGTTTTTTTTGTCATACTTGTGACCCTTCAGTCGGTTTTCCAAGTATTGGCTAGTTTGGCCTATGTACACACTGTTGCAATCTTTGCAGGGTATTTCATAAATAACATTACTTTTTTTGTTTGTTGGGATTTTGGATTTTAATCTGGAAAAATTATTTGATAGTAGATTGGAAGCCTTGTGACAAGTTTGAATATTATATTGTTTAAATAATTTTTGAAGCGGTTGGGATAAGCCGTTTATAAAGGGTAAAGATATACATTTTTTTGTGTTTGAAGTCTGTTAATTTTTTGTGTCGTTCGAGTTAAGTTAATTCGGACCCCACAAACCAATACCAAAAAAAAAATAACGAACTAATTGATTTTTGGGAAAAAAAACAATTTATCTCTCCAAATACTGCTAAAAACCTCAAAATTCGAAACACCGTGCCACCAAAAATATACGGATTACCAAAACTTCATAAAAAAGATATTCCATTGCGTCCAATAGTTTCTTGCATACAATCCCCATACACCCCTCTATCAAATTACTTAAAAGGTGTCCTCAGTAATATTATATACAAAAACAACTATTATATAAAAGATTCATTTCAATTTAAACAAAAAATAAAAAATATAAAAATTCCAAAAAACTATCTGCTAATCTCGTTAGACGTGATATCCTTATATACTAACGTACCCATACCACTTGCAATAAAAGTAATAAAAGAAAAGTGGTCAGAAATTAAAAAATATACAGATATACCACAAGAGGAATTTATCAAAGCAGTTGAATTAACCCTTAACTCCACATATTTTTTATATGAAGATCAGTTATATCAACAAACAGAGGGATGCGCAATGGGGTGCCTCCATATCAAGCGTTGTAGCACAAATAGTCATGGAAGACCTGGAAACAAAAATTTTAAAAAATCTAAACTTTGTCATACCATTTTTTTACCGTTATGTTGATGATTGCATTACTACAATACCAGCAAATCAAGTAAATAATGTTTTAACTACATTTAACGAATTTCATAAAAGCTTACAATTTACAATTGAAGTCGAAAAAAATAACAGAATCAACTTTTTAGATTTAACAATACACCATATAGACGAAAATATGAAAACTGAATGATACACAAAATCTACTTGGTCTTCTAGATACTTAAACTATAAATCGAACCACCCAAATTCCCAAAAAAAATCCGTAATTGTACGTTTAGCAGATCGCGCCATCATGCTCTCAGATCCTGAATACCGGAAACAAGCCTTAGAAAAAGGCAGAAATGCTCTAAAAATAAATAATTATCCCGAACAGCTTATAAATAAAACCATTAAAAGTAGAATCCACAAATTTTATAACTCGAATGATACAAAAAATAATCAGACTTCAAACACAAAAAAATTTATATCTTTACCCTTTATAAACGGCTTATCCCAACCACTTCAGAAATTATTTAAACAATATAATATTCAAACTTGTCACAAGGCTTCCAATCTACTATCAAATAATTTTTCCAGATTAAAATCCAAAATCCCAAAAAACAAAAAAAGTAATGTTATTTATGAAATACCCTGCAAAGATTGCAACAGTGTGTACATAGGCCAAACTAGCCAATACTTGGAAAACCGACTGACCGACAAATATTCTAATCTTATGGCGCAGCATTCCTTACTGGACGTCAAATCGGACATCGATATTATGTAGGTACCGTCCATTAACCGGGAAAGCAACAAGTAGTCTTACCGTATGTAAAAGGCACAACAGACAGAATCGGAATAATTCTTAGGAAACATAACATACAAACAATACACAAGCCACAAACAACTATAGGTAAACTACTTGGAAACCCAAAAGATAAAATCAAAATGGAAAACCACGGAGTATACAGTATTCCGTGCCAGGACTGTGAAAAGTTGTACGTGGGGCAAACTAACAAGCGAATATCAGCAAGAGTGGAAGAACATATACTCAGCATCAGAAATAAACAAACAACCTCAGCTTTATTCCTACACCATCAGGAAACCGGCCATACAATAAATTTCGATGGGTGTAGGGAGATTGCCAATATAGAACATTATAACACCAGAATAATCCGAGAAGCCATAGAAATTGAAAAACAAGGTGATTTGAATAAAAGGGACGAATCATTAAAACTACCAACAGTATGGAAGACAATAATCGACAAAGACTGAAATCGCAAAAACTCAAACGCAATTAGCGCGACAACAACAGCACCATCCGGAAAACATAAATAACGACCAACGCCTGCGCAGATATAACCTTCGGCCCCGAATGGGGGTATAAAAGGAAGCGTCGCAGTCACCAACACTTCAGTCTCTATTCAGACGCGAGAAAGAAAGCTTCGAAAATGCCAGTTTGAACTTCAAAGTCAATTTATTTAAGACTAGCGAGTACCCGTGACTTCGCTCGCGTATGGCGATTACGAAAGGGATATAGGAATATAAAGAGGTACTTAAATCGCATTATTTAGATAATTTATGGTATAATTTATAAACCATGTTTTTTGTTGCATTTTCTTTCAATTTTTATCAAGGGGGGGCTTTTGGTTTATAAATTATTTCCAATTTTTTGGAGCACCCTGAATAAATTTTTAAAAAATATGTAAAAAAATAAAATAAAATATACCTGTTTAAGCGTTTTTTTGAAAAAATAACCGTTTTTTAAATAAAAATTGAAATTTGGTTTTTGAAAAATTTCTTCTCGAACCTCCATGTATGCCAAAATTAAGCTTTTTAACGTCACGCGATTTGATCAGAATCGTGATTAATCCGTGGCCCTATTTTTTGAACCAACCTGTATACATTTTTAAGATATTTTAAAATATGTACAATAATCAAACAAATACACGAGTACATCGTACTATTTTCCATTATAATCCCGCTGACTGGACCTCTCCGAAACTTACTTGTAAGTTTTCGATGAAATTCGATTAGGCATGGAAAACTTTATATAACATACCGTTATGATTTCCAAAATCAATTTCTAAACCTTAGTACTTAATAATAACATTCTTAAGAATATCACCCATGACAATCGTCAGACTAAAACTCGGACACGAACGTTACAATAATTCTTAAGTCAGAAACGCTTTCCAAAGACGGTTAAGAGGTAAAGTTTTGTTAAATAAGAACTCGATTGATGTTGATATAGAGACAATAAGAATTTGATAATAATAATTTAGGGCTACTCTTCGTAAGAACAGCATCCAGACCAATGACATCCTCCAAAATATCTCATTTTACGGTATACAGCTCTCCATATTCCGACGTTGCCTTTTTTCTAATATATACGTTTATTTCGGCGAATTATGAGAAGCGTTTATGACGTTCTATATGTGAAGCCTCGAGGCGTAGTTGCTAAGGCTTTTGGTCTACGGCGCGCGCGCGGCGTAGGGTATATGTGTTCCAATCTTGACATGGATTAAAAGTGTTTTTTTAGTTGTTTTTTTAACAAAAACTCATAATTAGTAATAATGCGGATTATTTATAGGTTAGGCTAGGATTGGTTAGGTTTGCTGTAGCGCGCCTTCATGAGGATTGAACAATATTGGGAGTCTATTTGAAAACAAGATTTGTTTTAACAAAATTTATACTGTTAGAATGATCTGTCCCGTATCGTTAAGTTAGAACAAGTTCGTCGAGAAAACCATCATTAAAGCTATAATCGCCTTATTTAGATAATTTATGGTATAATTTAAAAACCATGTTTTTTGTTGCATTTTCTTTCAATTTTTATCAAGGGGGGCTTTTGGTTTATAAAGTATTTCCAATTTTTTGGAGCACCCTGAATAAATTTTTAAAAAATATGTAAAAAAATAAAATAAAATATACCTGTTTAAGCGTTTTTTTGAAAAAATAACCGTTTTTTAAATAAAAATTGAAATTTGATTTTTGAAAAATTTCTTATTATCGAACCTCCATGTATGCCAAAATTAAGCTTTTTAACGTCACGCGATTTGATCAGAATCGTGATTAATCCGTGGCCCTATTTTTTGAACCAACCTGTATACATTTTTAAGATATTTTAAAATATGTACAATAATCAAACAAAATACACGAGTTTAAGCGATTTCCGAAAACAAACCTTTTTTAAATAAAAATAATTGTAATATTTAAAGGGCGCTTTCACCTCCTTGAAATTTAAATTATGAAAAACCGCTTCTTATCAAACCTCTAGATCCTACTATTCACCTGTGAGCCAAATGCAGCTTTTTACGTCAAGCAGTTTGAGTAGAATTTTGATTAATCAGTGACCCAATTTTTTTAAACACCCTGCATAAATTTACAATACAAAAAATAGTGTTGAAAGGTTTCGGTCACCAGACGATCATTTCAAAGGAAATCATAGAAAACGGTGAAGTGCAGTACAACTCACTCACGAACTTGCTGAAAATTTGGCTTACACTTTTAAATATATAGATATGAAAAAATAATCAAATTAAAAATAATATGGGACAAAAAGTTAAATATTAAAAAAAACAAATAACCCGACTGTTTAGATCTTACTATGGCCTAACGAATAAATGTTTTCACTAGATAATGACGTCCCTTTTTTATTATTAATTTATTTGTGCTCCATTATTTTTTATCTTTGTGAAACACCTTATTTTATAACAAAATATTCATATTAAAATGTACCAAGAACTGCATGGTAATAGAATTTTTCTCATAAATCCTCCTGTCATTGGCGCCGGTGGCAAAAGTTGTCATCTCAAACAACCGCTTCAGATGCTCCAGCGACCTAAATAAGATCGTTTTCGTCGTTTCGTTCGTTTTCTCAAAATCATTGCTAGTAACAGATCTTAAAATTAGTGGTTCTAACCGGTCTGTAATCATCGAGCTACGCAACCTCTTTCAAAAATTCGTTAAGTAGAAATAATAAATTTCTTTAGATTAAATACCTCTTCTTCAAATGTTTGTACTAAATAAAATTAATAAATTATACTAGAAACTTTCTAGAAACGTAGCCTGAAATGTTTGTAACTTGATCTGATAAAAGTACTAACTCCAAGGTTATTATAAAACAATTTTGAAGATGAACTAAAATGATATATATGAAATTTAAAAAAATAATCTACCGTTTAAATGTTAGAATAGAAAGGTGATCTGAAACAAGTGCTTTCAGACTAAGATGTTGACATTTTGATAATTTTTCTTTTGTAATTTAGTTTTTACATAACTTTAGATCAAATGGGTTTATTTAAACATACCGTTCTTCATTAAGGAAATAAGTAACTTGGGCTGGTAAAGAAAAAAAAGTATTACATGTCTCCTTATTTATTTGTTTTTAGGAGCAAGTTGATTGAAGCCATACGACTTGAGTATGACCTGTATGTTTAAAACAATTACGAAAAACATGTTTACCGTTTCCCCTGCAATGGATTTTTACGTCCTAGGGGAAAGCCCTTATTAAAATATTTTAATGTGTGTACAATACAAGAAATGGACGCAAATTCTGCAGAGGTTTTGTTTCTTGTTTTAGTTAACTTAACCAAGATAAAGAGATATATGTAGGTGCTGTAAATGATTATTGTGAGTAGTTAACAACAAAAGTCTATGGGGAATAATTATAATTGGATTTTTAGCAAACTATAAAAAGATTTTTATATAAATTTATTGGGATTTTGAGGTACAATAAAAATTCTTCCCATATAATTTGTAGATAGTCTCTGGAAGTACTATTTAAAAATAAATACTTTAGCACAAATTAGAATATATCTAAAAGATGAACGTTTAACATTTCCAACTAGTATTCCCTGGATAGCAGTCTTCCAGAATTTAGGCGAGCAGTCCTGATCCTTAAAATTGGGTCCAACATGTATTTAAAAAAAAGGTTTATTTTTAAATATTATAAATATAAAACACACGTTTCTGAATCAATAACACAAAGAAAAACGCTTTTGATTTTAAAATAATATGGAATTTAAAAAATATTTGTTTACATTTCTTCTATTACCATCAATTATCAAGTGTGTAAATGTTATTTCTGTTCTTTTGCGTGCATAGTTGGAAATATTCCACAAGTTTTTTTTTAGTGGCTTTACTCTTTTTATATGGACTTTATGATAAACAAGCTATTGCGCCATTCATAAATATATAGGAAAATTTAAAAACGGTTCAATACCATCTTGATCTGACACAAAATCTCACTACCTTATTTTTAGGAATAAAGAGACCACACGTCGCGTCGGTTTATCTACAAGTAACCTATATAACCCAAAATATACGAATGACCAAACTCACTGTTTAATAAAAACAAAAACATATATATGTTTTTTCTAATAAAAGAGTTACATTACATTTTTAAATTCAAGTTCCGAAAATTTGCACATAAAATAATATTACATTCGTACCGTTAAATTTGATCACACGGACTGTGTAGATTCATAGGATATGGGAACTAATCAGAGTAAAGGATGATCAAGTCTTAACGTGCCTTCCCGCCATTGGGTTGATCTTTTTTTAATGTTCGCGGCTGTTGGCACGTGAAGTACTGGCTGAATATGGGTATATATTATGCACTTACTCTAGTTCTGTTGACCGTCAATACGACTTTGTTAAAAAATTGGCACGAACTCTATAAATCCATAGGATATGGGAACTAATCAGAGTGAACGGTGATCAAGTCTTAACGTGCCTTCCTGCCATTGGGTTTAGCCACTACGTGATGTAGTGGCTGAATATGGGTATATATCATGCATTTACTCTAGTTCTGTTGACCGTCCATACGACTTTAAAAAATTGCCAATGTACGGCCTGGGATGTGGGACGTGGGTGTAAGCGTCGTACTGATTTACGTCTTTTATTTCAATTGAGATGCGAAACAAAACAACTCCAGAATTCCAAATGAGATTTTGACAAAACTTCAGTACCATCATACTTTTCCATTCCTGGTAGCTATTTTTCGCTCCGTATGTATTCTAATACGTTACTGAATAGCTTGCAAATGTTAAAAAAAAACTCCGTGCTAAAAAAATACCAATCAATTGACGATATTTTTCGAACAAAAGTGGTAGAAAAATGGTAAAACACAATGAAGCAATCAGATAAATAAATTTTCAATTATACAATTGTTCGAAATAAGTTTTATTTCTTATCGCTTGCTTTGTAAAACATTAATGAAATATAGGAAAAAGGTATAACGATTATTTGAAATTTTTCCTAACTGTTTTCAAGACAATTAGCGGTGCCCTTAAAATGTATTCAATAACTCGTTAAAACCACTCGCAGGCTGAATTTTAATATTTAACGGTGCAATTTTATTGTTCTGGAAGGCAAGCTATTCTGAAGCTTATGAATAAATTATTCTGAAGATTAACAAGATTTAGTTAGCCTTAATTAGAATTCTAAATTAAGTAGCAGAAGAAAACTTATTAAAACAAATCTAGGATTAGAAGATTTTAAATACGTTTCAGAATCGATGGTATAGACGAGCTACACTGCTTAACCAAGGTGGGCCCTTTCGATAAAGAAATTTATTTTAAAATTTGAATTACTACAGAATAAACTTTTGTTAATCTGTGACACATCCTACTATTTTCCATTATAATCCCGCTAACTGGATCTCTCCGAAACTTACTTGTAAGTTTTCGATGAAATTCGATTAGGCATGGAAAACTTTATATAACATACCGTTATGATTTCCAAAATCAATTTCTAAACCTTAGTACTTAATAATAATATTCTTAAGAATATCACCCATGACAATCGTCAGACTAAAACTCGGACACGAACGTTACAATAATTCTTAAGTCAGAAACGCTTTCCAAAGACGGTTAAGAGGTAAAGTTTTGTTAAATAAGAACTCGATCGCTATTGATATAGAGACAATAAGAATTTGATAATATTAATTTAGGGCTACTCTTCGTAAGAACAGCATCCAGACCAATGACATCCTCCAAAATATCTCATTTTACGGTATACAGCCCTCCATATTCCGACGTTGCCTTTTTTCTAATATATACGTTTATTTCGGCGAATTATGAGAAGCGTTTATGACGTTCTATATGTGAAGCCTCGAGGCGTAGTTGGTAAGGCTTTTGGTCTACGGCGCGGCGTAGGGTATATGTGTTCCAATCTTGACATGGATTAAAAGTGTTTTTTTAGTTGTTTTTTTAACAAAAACTCATAATTAGTAATAATGCGGATTATTTATAGGTTAGGCTAGGATTGGTTAGGTTTGCTGTAGCGCGCCTTCATGAGGATTGAACAATATTGGGAGTCTATTTTAAAACAAGATTTGTTTTAACAAAATTTATACTGTTAGAATGATCTGTCTCGTATCGTTAAGTTAGAACAAGTTCGTCGAGAAAACCATCATTAAAGCTATAATAAAAAGTAAAACAATAAATAATAACAATAAATTCTGTTGTACAAGGAAAATAACTGTGGCAACGTCGGAGTCTGGCGGAAAGAGTACCGTTAAGTAAACATCTAACACGTTTTTTGAACTGGACAGTGTTGCCAAGTTGCATCCTTGCCCGTGTTTTGTAAAAACACTTCCTTGATTCGGGGAAAAGCATTTTGCTTTAACAAGTTGATCTTTTCTGAAATGAGAGCCATTCCTTTGATCACTAAAATAATTAATCAAGACTATCAAAAATCCTTACCACCCTCAACTTCTGATGATGAAATTGTTTCCACGTCTACAGTCTACACATTTACCCAGCATGAAATACTGCTCTCATACATGAAGAACAGTCTCCTTAAACCTTTAGCATACTTGATTTATCCAAACGAATAACTATCCACCTTATAGATAATCCAGGAATCGCACGGAAACCTGTCTGATGGAGCTTCGTTGGATCATGAGCGATCTGCCCTTGTTTTAAAGATACCGAATATGGTCATCTTCATCCCCTAATACGAAAACCTTTAAACCTCAGTAAATAAACATTTCCCTATCTTCAATTTATGCACCACTATACAGAATACTATATTCGAGTCTGCGAGGTCTGTATTTAAAAAGTGTTGATAGAGAAGTTGTCAATCGCACCTCAAATCAAGAAAACTGTTAAACTGACATTGCAATATTCAGACTCAAACTACTTTATTTTGCTAAAAAACACTGATATATTCTGAAATATAAGATGACCGATAAGGCCGAAATTGCTCTTGGTAAAATCGGGAACAAAAATAAAAACCTCAATGTACATATTACAATTTAAAATGAAAAGTTGGCAACCCCCTTAGGTTTTGTCCTGTGTAATTTCGTTTTATATTTTTTTTACGCATTTATACACTTTTTGTGCATATTAGGACTTTTTTTTTAAATTTTAATTAGGTGGTAATATTAATTTCAGTGCCAATTTTATAGGTGGTAGAAACATACATTAACTAAATGTTAATATGTTTAAGTTAAGGAGGTAGAAAAAAACAAATAATCCTAAAATTACATACATATGCCCTAAATATTATTTTGAAGTTACTAAATTGGGTAGTATATTGTGGTATATAGGTATATTTAGTAATTTTCTGCCTTAACTGGCCAATGTGCTAAAACCAAGGTGCGTTGTCATTTACTTGATAATTATATTACTTAAAGCCGTAAAGTTTGACAAAATATAGGATTTATATAAAAAATCTCTAAAAAATCACACCATGCTGAATAATTTTAAAGTTTGAATTTTGGATTAAATCATGTTGGTGAACTCCGGTTGTAAATCTCTTGATTCTCGAATAAATAAAAACATGCAAATTGTTTGAATGATCGAAAACACGTACTTTTTACGTGGCCATAGAAACTTAACAGTCTCTATATCATCGGTGTTTATTTCGGATTCTATTTCTGGATGTCAGATCATCAAAGTTACTTCTTCAATAATTTTAAATTTAGTTTCAAGATTTTGTCAACGTTCGTCCAGTTTTCCCATTTCACTTTGTATCTCCAAATTTTAGGTAATGTGTAGATCCAAGTGTAAACGATGCTTATTCGAACAATTTTCCAGAAATTTGAAAGTTTTCAGTTTTTTTTGTAGTAGTACTATTTTTTTTGGAAGCTGGTTTGTTAATGCAGCTTGCAAAGAACTATTTCATTTGATTTGTTGTGAACTACAATTTCAAGTTTAAAAAATTTCAACCATTAAATTTCACTATTTTGTCTGGCATCATTTTGAAAAATAAATCGGCCTCATCTGTGTTACAGATTTTTTTATCTTCTTTATATCATTTTCTTAAGGTAGGCCAAAATGTGAAGAACCAGTTCCTGTACAGTCCTTTACACTAGTTTGGGTCTTTTAAATATTTTATACATTTATGCCTGAGATAGTATATTATATATATAACGCGTTTTCCGCATCGGAGTTTCGTAACAGACAGGCCTCTCCAAATATTTAAGTTATAATTGCCAAAAATAGACAGATTAACATAACGAATATCTAGCAACGTCTAAGATGATATATAATAAGCTAGATTAGACTGTTACTTGAGATGTTATCTAACTGCAATTAACAGCTAGTTAATATTTTTAAATTACCAATCATGAGTTTTACTTCATCAACCATAGTCTATATATCGGCGACAAACAATGAAATTCGTCATACTCTGAAATGCCTAGTCACTTCACGTATTGCCGTCAGACAACGGAACTCTTGGATTGTTACAACGTTTGACTGACGATTTTAGTCATTCCCTGTAATAACTTAGCGAAATACAAACTGAATCACTGGTATTACCCTCTTTGCCTATTTTAATCGTGCTTACTAGAGTGTTGTCTCATCAATATAAAGTATTTTTGGAAATTTTAAATTAAGAAAAAAATATTTGTCGAAAGTTTTCTTAATGTGAATTAGCAAACCACCCGTTGGGTTAAATATATTTAAAATTCGCCAAGACAAGTTGTTTCACCCTAGTATTTACCTCTAATGACGTATATTTAATTTACTGGTAAAACTCTGTGATCTTTGCATTTTCAATTTCACGGAAAAGGGTTCAGGCTGCCTAAATTTCATGAAAACTTTCTAATTTTATTAGTAGCTCGTTTCGCCCATAAAGATAAAAAGTTATTCTGCATGAATGGAATTTTTTGCTGAAAGCTCGGAATTACGAAATATGAAAAGCTAACTTTAATCTTTGTAAAGATAATTATTTTTAGTTCATTTAGATCAAGTTGTTTTGAGAGAGCATAAAAATTATTAACTTCGGGATACGAGGGAAATTTGGATATATATATATATATATATATATATATATATATATATATATATATATATATATATATATATATATATATATATATATATATATATATATATGGAAATATATATATATATATATATATATATATATATATATATATATATATATATATATATATATATATATATATATATATATATATATATATATATATATATATATATATATATATATATATATATATATATATTTTTTTTTTAAATTAACAATCATGAGTTTTACTTCATCAACCATAGTCTATAGATCGGCGACAAACAATGAAATTCGTCATACTCTGAAATGCCTAGTCACTTCACGTATTGCCGTCAGACAACGGAACTCTTGGATTGTTACAACGTTTGACTGACGATTTTAGTCATTCCCTGTAATAACTTAGCGAAATACGATAACAAACTGAATCACTGGTATTACCCTCTTTGTCTGTTTTAATCGATCACCGTACTTACTAGTGTGTTGTGGAAATTTTAAATTAAGAAAAAAATATTTATCGAAAGTTTTCTTAATGTCGTACTTATTAACGAGAAATCGGATATTCTAAAATTCGATGCCTTAATTTTAAAACACAATATAATCAGCATTAATATAATGTTAGGGTAGGATCGGTTAAATTGGGTGAGGTTATGTTAGATATTGTTAGATTTTTTAGGTTAGGTTTTATTTTTACATAAAATTCTTTGAATAACTGTTAACAATAACTATTAAAGACAGCACAGTGAAAATAGGACGATTGACTAAAACAGCTAAAGAGAGCAACTGAAGCCTATTAATTACATCAATGCACTGAAATGCACATTACGGGAAATGACAGAAATCATCAGTCCACTTGAGGGACAAAGCATACCCTTGGCTTGGAGGCTCCTTCTACCAGGGATGATACAAATTATTTGTATCATCCCATTTCAAAGCAAAGTAAATCAAAGAGCAATCCGCCACTGATTAAGGGATCCCTAAATCGAAAGTGTCCCTAGGTCACAGTGCATACTGTGCCTAATGGGTAATCAGGCATCGCATTAATAAAATACCATAATAGTTTAACTGCTTATATGACTAGGCATTTCAGGATATAACGAATTTCACTGTTTAGCGCTGGAATATAGAAATGTGCCCTATTCTAGATAAAAATATTCTTCAAACTTTCCTAAAATGAGGTATTAAGCAGAAGCAAGACCACGGTATCTCTAAATCATCAAATCATCGTAGAATACCACACTGAAAACTATCAATCTTTCAAGCCTCCAACCGGACAACGACCTACGCTTCCAAAATATTTTCCTTTGTTTGAGTATTCAAATTTAACGATGAACAAGAATAGCAGAATTAATCTAGAGAATTAGCAAACCACCCGGTGGGTTAAGTATATTTAAAATTCGCCAAGGCAAGTTGTTTCACCCTAGTATTTACCCTTAATGACGTATATTTAATTTACTGGTAAAACTCTGTGATCTTTGCATTTTCAATTTGATGGAAAAGGGTTCAGGTTGCCTAAATTTCATGAAAACTTTCTAATTTTATTAGTAGCTCGTTTCGCCCATAAAGATAAAAAGTTATTTTGCATGAATGGAATTTTTTGCTGAAAGCTCGGAATTACGAAACATGAAAAGCTAACTTTAATCTTTGTCAAGTTAATTATTTTTAGTTCATTTAGATCAAGCTGTTTTGAGAGAGCATACAAATTATTAACTTCTGGATACGAGGGAAATTTGGATATATATATATATATATATATATATATATATATATATATATATATATATATATATATATATATATATATATATATATATATATATATATATATATATATATATATATATATATATATATATATATATATATATATATATATATATATATATATATATATATATATATATATATATATATATATATATATATATATATATATATATATATATATATATATATATATATTTACTATATATATATTCTGCTACTCTTGTTCATCGTTAAATTTGAATACTCAAACAAAGGAAAATATTTTGAAGCGTGGGTCGTTGGAGGCTTGAAAGATTGAATGTTTTCAGTGTGGTATTCTACGATGATTTGATGATCTAGAGATACAGTGGTCTTGCTTCTGCTTAATACCTCGTTTTAGGGAAGTTTGAAGAATATTTTTATCTAGAACAGGGCACATTTCTATATTCCAGCGCTAAACAGTGAAATTCGTTATATCCTGAAATGCCTAGTCATATAAGCAGTTAAAATATTATGGTATTTTATTAATGCGGTGCCTGATTGCCCATTAGGCACAGTATGTATTGTGACCTAGGGACACTTTCGATTTAGGGAGCCCTTAATCAGTGGCGGATTTCTCTTTGATTTACTTTGCTTTGAAATGGGATGATACAAATAATTTGTATCATCCCTGGTAGAAGGAGCCTCCAAGCCAAGGGTATGCTTTGTCCCTCAAGTGGACTGATGATTTCTGTCATTTCCCGTAATGTGCATTTCAGTGCATTGATGTAATTAATAGGCTTCAGTTGCTCTCTTTAGCTGTTTTAGTCAATCATCCTATTTTCACTGTGAGGTCTTTAATAGTTATTGTTAACAGTTATTCAAAGAATTTTATGTAAAAATAAAACCTAACCTAAAAAATCTAACAATATCTAAACATAACCTCACCCAATTTAACCGATCCTACCCTAACATTATATTAATGCAGATTATATTTTGTTTTAAACTTAAGGCATCGAATTATAGAATATCCAATTTCTCATGAATAAGTACGACATTAAGAAAACTTTCGATAAATATTTTTTTCTTAATTTAAAATTTCCAAAAATACTTTATATTGATGAGACAACACTCTAGTAAGTACGGTGATCGATTAAAACAGGCAAAGAGGGTAATACCAGTGATTCAGTTTGTTATAGTATTTCGCTAAGTTATTACAGGGAATGACTAAAATTGTCAGTCAAACGTTGTAACAATCCAAGAGTTAGAGTGAAGTAAAACTCATGATTGGTAATTTAAAAATATTAACTAGCTGTTAATTGCAGTTAGATAACATCTCAAGTAACAGTCTAATCTAGCTTATTATATATCATCTTAGACCTTGCCAGATATTCGTTATGTTAATCTCTCTATTTTTTGCAATTATAACTTAAATATTTGGAGGGGCCTGTCTGTTACGAATCTCCGATGCCGGAAACACATTTTCTAATATACTATCTCAGGTATAAATGTATAAAATATTTAAAAGACCCAAATTAGTATAAAGGAGTGTACAGGAACTGGTTCTTCACATTTTGGCCTACCTTAAGAAAATGATATAAAGAAGATAAAAAAATCTGTGACACAGATGAGGCCGATTTATTTTTCAAAATGATGCCAGACAAAATAGTGAAATTTAATGGTTGAAATTTTTTAAACTTGAAATTGTAGTTCACAACAACCCAGACCAGCTTCAAAAATAGTGCTACTACAAAAAAAAACTGAAAACTTTCAAATTTCTGGAAAATTGTTCGAATTAGCATCGTTTACACTTGGATCTACACATTACCTAAAATTTGGAGATACAAGTGAAGTGGGAAAACTGGACGAACGTTGACAAAAACTTGAAACTAAATTTAAAATTATTGAAGAAATAACTTTGATGATCTGACATCCAGAAATAGGATCCGAAATAAACACCGATGATATAGAGACTGTTAAGTTTGTATGGCCACGTAAAAAGTACGTGTATTCGATATATATATATATATATATATATATATATATATATATATATATATATACTTGCGAAAACTCAAAAATTTCTGTGATATTATTATTAATATTATTATTATAGTAGTTAAGAAGATTATCAAGTGGTTGATTTAGGTTAGGTTAGGTTAATAGTCGAATTAACAAAAAAAAAATGTTTATTTGATTTACATCAGACAAGGCCTCCGAAATATGTTTATGCTTATTAGGAATTATAGAAAATTTCTTTAACTCCCGCCACGTTTCTTATGTGTTTGAATTCGACATTTTTGTCGTAAATATGGTTTTTTCTCAGCATAAGTTGCAGCAGTAGTATAGTTACGAAGTTGTTTTTAGGGGTTATATTTAAAATTTTTCTTTAGGCGAAATGTTTCTACATGCATGTGCATCAAATAAAATCAATCAATATTAGGAATATCATAAATAACCCTCCAGGGTAACCACTCCAAGTCTGCATGAAAATAGTTAAGATTAATTTTATTTAAAGGTCGATATTTAAACTCTTTTAATGAAAGTTCGGACACCTCGCCTACTTTAAACTTGAAGTGTACCAAAGAGTGATCCGATATATATATGGATCAATTCTACCACAATCAACCACACTCTCAAAATTGCAGAGAATAGGGTCTAAGAGCGAAAAAGTTTGATTCAATATTCTTGTCGGCTCAGAAATTAATTCTTTCATACTAAATGTGCTAAGTATATTTTCAAGGACACTATATAAATTACTACCAGCATTAAGAAAATCAATATTGAAGTCGCTCGTACATATTTTTTTCTCATATGTGGTATACAAGTGGCTCAAGTTATCTTCAAAATGGCTGAAGAATGAATTGTAATCTGTATTAGAAGGTCTGTGTATATTGAGAATGATATATTTGATTCCAGATGAGCATAATTTTATGCAGACATACTGCAAAAAATCAAAACTGCACTGGGTTGAGGAAGGGTTGTTTAGGATATTCCTAATATTGATAACAAAATTTCGCACGTTTGCGATCTAATTCTACTTTTATTTGATGCACATGTACCTGTAGAAACATTTCGCCAAAAGAAAAATTTTAAATTTAACCTCTGGCTGACAGATAACCTCAAATTAATGCAAAAGCTGCGTAATAATGCATCGAAAAGATACAAATCGAGTAAGCTTCCGACTCACTACGATTACTAAAAACAACTTCGTAACTATACTTTTGCTGCAACTTGTGCTGAGAAAAAACCATATTTACGACAAAAATGTCGAATTCAAACACATAAGAAACGTGGCGGGAGTTAAAGAAATTTTCTATACTTCCTAATAAGCGAAAACCAATTCCTGAGGCCTTGTCTAATGTAAATCAAATAAACAATTTTTTTGTTAATTCGACTATTAACCTAAATCAACCACCTGATAATATTCGTAACTGCTATAATAATATTAATAATATCACAGGAATTTTTGAGTTTTCGCAAGTGTCTGAGAATGATATATTGAGAGCAATTATGAGCATAAAATCCAGACCCATCGAATCCGATAACATAAACATAATGTTAATTCAAATGTGTATGCCATTCTTGTTACCATTTTTTAATCATATCATAAATAGATGTATCGAGGAGGCATATCCAATAATTTGGAAACACGCTTTTGTAGTCCCCTTGTCTAAGATAAGACAAACCCACTGAGTATGGTCATTTAATATCCATCAATATTTTGCCAGGTTTCTCAAAAATCTTAGAGAAACTAATTGAAATCCAAATAAGATCTTTTGTGGAAATCAACAGTATTTTACCCGAAAAGCAGTCTGGATTTCAATCAATGCGTAGCTGTGCCACCGCTCTTGCTGACATAACAGATGACGTTCTACGTGGACATGATAACAACAAAATAAGCGCTTTGGTCCTTTTAAACTTCACCAAAGCTTTCGATATGCTCAACCATAAGGTATTTATTTCTCTTATTAACTATCTCGGCTTCGAACATGGTGCTCGTCGTATTTATGCAGTAGGTCACAACAAGTGGTTTTGAATGGTAAATTTTCTAAAAGGCAAGTGGTGACGTCTGGTGTTCCACAGGGAAGTATACTTGGTCCTTTATTGTATACTTTATATAGCTCTCAATTTCACAAAAATATCCATTATCATATTTATGCTGATGGCACCCAAATTTACTTGTCTTTCGATTCAGTTCCTAGTAATATGGCGAATGCGCCACATAAATAGTGATCTTAATGCCCTATTTAAAAACGCAACCGATCAAATGGTAAAAATTAACCCTAGTAAATCCACCGTAATTCTATTCGGCAACCGAACATATCGCAATTTCGCCAAAGACAACCTAGATGTTGAAATAGACTATGCTTTTATTCCCTTTGTTAACTCCTGCAAAAGTCTGGGACTACAGCTTGACTGCAACTTGCGTTTTAAACAGCATATAACTAATAAGCTGAAGGTTGCCTATTCAACACAAAAATTACTTTTTTAGCATCGCCACCACCTTACACTAAAGACAAAAAAACTTTTCTGCAATTCTCTGGTGTTATCAGTTTTCAATCATTGTGAATGCATTTATGGGCCTTGCCTTGACAATATGTTAGGCGTATTCAAAAAGTGCATAATAGCTGCCTTCGCTTTATTTACGGAATATCTGGAAGAAACCATATTTTACATAAGTTTTAAAAGATTTTTCGAAGTGACGTCCACGATCGAAATTTAAGAAACAATCATATTGTTACAATTCCGCAACATCGCAAGGAGGTCAATTTCTTATAATTTGTGCACTACCATAAACTCGATGCATTTTCTGAATACATCTGTCCTGTCTTTCTATTAAGCATATAATAAAGAAACAATTATTGAAAAATCAATAAATTTTCTATTACCTGTTATTCTTATGTTTTAAAAAACTGTCGATGTTCTTTGAAACTCCTTTCGTTCCAAATTGCACAAATATATCCTATCATTTTCCTCCCCCCTCCATCCTCTTTCTTCTCAATTCTTCTCCTTTTGTGATTTTTCTATATTTTTTTCCTATTTGATTTTCTATGCATAAGTTTTTACGAGCTTTATCAGTACCCGAACTTGTCTGGGTGTCTGCAATCATTTCATGGCCCTTCCGTCTAGCATAGAAACTAGAATATAATAAATTATTTGTGTAATATTGTACGGTTGAACAATAAATGTATTATTTATATTATTATTTTTATAACTTGTTGTCTCACAGTATTCCTGTGGTTGTATTTTATACTGACGGGATTATACCAAGTCAGTACAACAAATAAAAATAAAAAAAAGGAAATGGAAAAAAAACAACTACTGTGTATTAAGATATGATCTAATAATGCTACATGTTTTCAAAATGACCGATTTCTGGATGTTCCTGTGAATATCTGTATTAAGTCCTAATTGAGCCAAATGCGGTGTAAACGTTGCTGGGGTGAGACTTGTTACTGATATGACGAGAGGAACAATGATGACTCTTTCCTGTTTCCACAACCTTTTTACTTCCATTGCCAAGTCGGTGTATTTGGCGATGTTCTCACTGAATTTCGTTTGGACGTTCTCTTCGTTGGGAACAGCCGTGTCAATTAAATAAGTGACTTTCTCTTTTTTGGATTGAAAGGTGATATCGGGTCTGTTTGCGGGGATTGTTTTATCTGTGTGGATGTCAATGTCCCAGTAGAGCTTGTAGTCTTCGTTTTCAAGTATGGATGTTGGTGTATAATGGTAGTAAGGGACTGTGTTCTCCGTTAGTTTGATGTTGTGGCTAATGCTTGATGAACGACCTTCGTTGCTGAGTTGTGTTCCGGAATGTATTCAGTTCCGGCCATTATTCTACTTCCCCTGCTGGTGACTCTCCTACATCTCTCGTCTTCAATGGTTGTGTCCTTGATGATGTGCTTTCGGTAGTTTCTGGTTGCTATGACTTTGTCCTAGATGGCAAGCAGGAAGCCTTCTGTTTTAGAGAACAGCTGCCCTTCTTGTAACCACGTATACGAAAGCTTTTTATGTATGTAGTCTTGCTTTATGTGGTATCTGTGTCTTCCGTGAAGTGTTTTTTCAGACCAGGCATTCATCTTTTCTAGTGGTGATTGGATGTGACTGTCTGCGTCTGCTGGGTGGCTCGATTGAGACAGGTCAAGCGGTGTATAATTCTTGTCTGCCTTCACTATTGCCTTGTGGAGGTTAGTTTGTTTGTTGTGGAAGAATTTTCGCAATTTTTTTTTATTCAGCGATTGTATATCTATAATTCCCCTCCCTCCTTCTTTTCTCTCGATGGTGAGTCTTTCCTTGCATGCGTTGGGATGTAACTTCCTGCGTTTAGTGAATTCAGAGCGTATGAGAATGAGAATGTTTTCTATGTCTGTGTGTGACCATTTAATGATACCAAACGAATACGTAAGAATAGGTACGGCGAAGGTATTAATAGCTTTCGTTAGATTTCTGGAATTCAGTTTTATTTTAATTAGCTTTGTGAGTCTGGTTTTAAATTCCATCTTGAGCTCTGATTGAGGAGTTTCCATGTACAAGAGATGGTTTATTTTCTGTAGGTTATTTTTTTGGTGTTTAATTTGAAATCCGAAGTTTGTGTTATTGAGTGTGTTTGAGAGTTGATTGAGACAGAGGCAGAACCACAAAGCGCTGAGTAAATCTCCCTGGAATATACTTCGTCTGATATAGATCTCTTTTGTTTCGATGTGCTCTTTTTGTGTTCTCAGGTTGATTTTAGTTTTTCACGTACTCATGATTTGCATAAGAAATTGCCTGATGTTTTTATTGTCTTCGTATAATTCTAGCACTCTGGTTAGCCAACTGTGGGGTATCAAATCAAAGGCTTTGTTATAATCTATGTAACCAATATGAAGGTTTGTATAATTTTTTCTGGTTTGCTCCATGATGACGTTGTCTATAATTAGCTGCTTCTTGCGTTTTCGGCCGTTTTTCCTGCAACCTTTTTGCTCTTCCGTTAGAATATTTTTGTGTGCTAGATGTTGTTCTATTCCCCTGGTAATTTTGGCTGTGATGATCTTATATAGGATTGGAAGGCACGTAATAGGTCGGTAATTTGACGTGTCCTTATTGTCTGAATTTTTGTGTTTAAGGTATGTTATTCCTTGGGTCAGAAAACTGGGGAGTGTGATAGGTTTTAAAATAATTTCATTAATTTGGCGACTGAAAGTTTTATGTGTGGAGATAAACTGTTTGTACAAGAAGTTTTCTTTTGTGATTTTTCTATATTTTTTTCCTATTTGATTTTCTATGCATAAGTTTTTACGAGCTTTATCAGTACCCGAACTTGTCTGGGTGGCTGCAATCATTTCATGGCCCTTCCGTCTAGCATAGAAACTAGAATATAATAAATTATTTGTGTAATATTGTACGGGTGAACAATAAATGTATTATTTATATTATTATTTTTATGACTTGTTGTCTCACAGTATTCCTGTGGTTGTATTTTATACTGACGGGATTATACCAAGTCAGTACAACAAATAAAAATAAAAAAAAGGAAATGGAAAAAAAACAACTACTGTGTATTAAGATATGATCTAACAATGCTACATGTTTTCAAAATGACCGATTTCTGGATGTTCCTGTGAATATCTGTATTAAGTCCTAATTGAGCCAAATGCGGTGTAAACGTTGTTGGGGTGAGACCTGTTACTGATATGACGAGAGAAACAATGATGACTCTTTCCTGTTTCCACAACCTTTTTACTTCCATTGCCAAGTCGGTGTATTTGGCGATGTTCTCACTGAATTTCGTTTGGACGTTCTCTTCGTTGGGGACAGCCGTGTCAATTAAATAAATGATTTTCTCTTTTTTGGATTGAAAGGTGATATCGGGTCTGTTTGCGGGGATTGTTTTATCTGTGTGGATGTCAATGTCCCAGTAGAGCTTGTAGTCTTCGTTTTCAAGTATGGATGTTGGTGTATAATGGTAGAAAGGGACTGTGTTCTCCGTTAGTTTGATATTGTGGCTAATGCTTGATGAATGACCTTCGTTGCTGAGTTGTGTTCCGGAATGTATTCAGTTCCGGCTATTATTCTACTTCCTCTGCTGGTGACTCTCCTACACCTCTCGTCTTCAATGGTTGTGTCCTTGGTGATGTGCTTTCGGTAGTTTCCGGTTGCTATGACTTTGTCCTGGATTGCAAGCAGGAAGCCTTCTGTTTTAGAGAACAGCTGCCCTTCTTGTAACCACGTATACGAAAGCTTTTTGTGTATGTAGTCTTGCTTTATGTGGTATCTGTGTCTTCCTTGAAGTGTTTTTTCAGACCAGGCGTTCATCTATTCTAGTGGAGATTGGATGTGACTGTATGCGTCTGCTGGGTGGCTCGATTGAGACAGGTCAAGCGGTATATAATT
This sequence comes from Kuschelorhynchus macadamiae, assembly GCA_030620095.1. NCBI lineage: Eukaryota > Metazoa > Arthropoda > Insecta > Coleoptera > Curculionidae > Kuschelorhynchus > Kuschelorhynchus macadamiae. Next base: position 1,044 of record JAUTXW010002904.1, on the reverse strand, counting down.
TTTGTCTGCCTTCACTATTGCCTTGTGGAGGTTAGTTTGTTTGTTGTGGAAGAATTTTCGCAATTTTTTTTATTCAGCGATTGTATATCTATAATTCCCCTCCCTCCTTCTTTTCTCTCGATGGTGAGTCTTTCCCTGCATGCGTTGGGATGTAACTTCCTGCGTTTAGTGAATTCAGAGCGTATGAGAATGAGAATGTTTTCTATGTCTGTGTGTGACCATTTAATGATACCAAACGAATACGTAAGAATAGGTACGGCGAAGGTATTAATAGCTTTCGTTAGATTTCTGGAATTTAGTTTTGTTTTAATTAGCTTTGTGAGTCTGGTTTTAAATTCCATCTTGAGCTCTGATTGAGGAGTTTCCATGTACAAGAGATGGTTTATTTTCTGTAGGTTATTTTTTTGGTGTTTAATTTGGAATCCGAAGTTTGTGTTATTGAGTGTGTTTGAGAGTGGATTGAGACAGAGGCAGAACCACAAAGCGCTGAGTAAATTTCCCTGGAATATACTTCGTCTGATATAGATCTCTTTTGTTTCGATGAGCTCTTTTTGTGTTCTCAGGTTGATTTTAGTTTTCCACGTACTCATGATTTGCGTAAGAAATTGCCTGATGTTTTTATTGTCTTTGTATAATTCTAGCACTCTGGTTAGCCAACTGTGGAATATCAAATCAAAGGATTTTTTTAAATTTTATAATCTATGTAACCAGTATGAAGGTTTGTAGAATTTTTTCTGGTTTGCTCCATGATGACGTTGTCTATAATTAGCTGCTCCTTGCGTCTTCGGCCTGTCTTTCCTGCAACCTTTTTGCTCTTCCGTTAGAATATATTTGTGTGCTAGATGTTGTTCTATTCTCCTGGTAATTGTGGCTGTGATGATCTTATATAGGATTGGAAGGCACGTAATAGGTCGGTAATTTGACGGGTCCTTATTGTCTGAATTTTTTGTGTTTAAGGTATGTTATTCCTTGGGTCAGAGAACTGGGGAGTGTGATAGGTTTTAAAACAATTTCATTAATTTGGCGACTGAAAGCTTCATGTGT